>OX596044.1:13446550-14046550 GCA_951394065.1 Venusia cambrica | reverse complement strand
AATCAACAATTTGATACAGGTTCCTTAACCTCTATATCTGCACTGTCTACCAGCTTGCTGCTCACTTCGGTGTCGTGTGGACCTATACGGCGCTGTAAACTCAGTTTCGGACGCTCCCGTGGTCTGACATCTTCTCGTGGTAGATCATCAGTCTCCAAGATCCCGACTTTCAATTCCAAAGTCTCTGCTTTCCTGGACACGAAAGTCAACCGCTGCACGCTCTAATCGATCAGCAGCAGTCAATATCTCGGCAGTCAATATATCTTCCACGAAGCACTCTGGTCCGTACGAGTCACGATTTCTGTAGGGCGTCCAGCCTTTCTTCGGTGCCACTCGCTTACCATTTATAGCTAGCTTGTGATCCGCTGTCTATGTTGTTGCATTTACTTCCACCTTGATGATCAGGCTGTTTCTATCATAGTTTTCTGAGACCAAAATCCTTGAGCCTTCTTGAACATCAGCCAGCACCCACCCCGCGGTCCTGACTTTTAATCGTTTCCCTGAAACTGGGTTTCTTTTCTCTGTGCGCTTCGCTTCAACTGGACCGAAGGTATCCCTTTTTTCCACAGACGTTGCATCTTGGGCTGTACCCTTCAAAAGGGTCACGAACTGGTGGTACCACAATCTCCCTAATGCGCTGGGCACGATGATTTTGCTTCCACTTCTAAAGCATGAGCTAAGGCATCTTTCAGCGTGTCATGGTGCCCAAGCCTCACGGTGACCCTCACTTCCAGATCATGAATGCCGTCGATGAATACTTGCACCAGGTTTCCATCGATGAGCGCAGGTACTGACTGGTATGCTTTTCGAACCAGTTTCTCCACTTCCAAGGCTCACTGTTGTATGTTTTCACCAATGTGTTGAACACAATCCTGTAATTGTGCTCGAAAAACGTTCTAGATGGGCGTCACCGTATCTTGCTTCCTGTGCCTCTAGAAGCTGCTCGTAAGTCACCTCTTTACCAAGGGCTTCGAGGATGGTTAAGGCTCGATCGCGGTGGCCTAAGGTAAGCAAGGTCAAAGCCTGACCTTTATTCCATCCATTTGCTTTCAAAAAGGCCTCAAATAGTATTTTGTAGGCCGACTACGAAGATGTTCCGTCAAATGGCGGCACTTTGAATCCACGTCCTGAAGGTGCAGTAACTATTGTAGTTGCAGTCCCCTCTCCAGCTTCGATGCTTCCCAACTCTTTTTTCACGTCCACGATCTGTGATTCAGCTTCGGTGAGGCGGTTTTCATGTTGATTCACTTGGTCTATCATCACTTTGATCTCCTTGCCGAATGTGGCGTGCAGATCTTTCATATGGACCATCTGCTCCTCTTGGCGACTCCTCGTCGCGGATTAACTGTTGCGTAATCTGGGACTATTCGGCGCGGCGGTCATAAATCATCCTTTTGTGTTATTGATAAACAAGTTGTTATTGTCTTATTTTCGTGGAACTATGCGAAGGCCCGTGATGATTCTAGACTTTTCCGATTGGCGTAACAATAGTATATTTCAAAATTAAAGGGTAGAGGGTCAAATATTTAAGGAAACAACCCATGAAGCGCTATATCTTTTGAACTGTAACAGGTAGCAGGTTAAAATTTTGGAGAATTATGGAAATGTGGGTCCAAACCTTTGTTGTGCGTTGCAATAGCGCAAAAAGGACATAGCGAGCAAATGAAGTAGCATGGAATTTTGAGGGTGTGCTCTTTGGGATGTGTTAGTACCTATTAGAGGTGGGCGTCGCGTCCAAAAAAGCCAGCGGCGGCGTGGCCCCGGCGCGGCGGCGTGGCATTATTGGATTTTTGAAATTTGTACTTATTGAATCTAGCTCAAACTGTTCAACTACAGCGCAAATGACTCCGCCTTGCTTTTCGCTATCTTTGCTGGGTTATGTACCAACTGTTTAGACCCTAACCAATATAATATCATGATTCAGCGACAGTTTTGAGACGCTTGTTTTTGCTAGTCCCTAATACGCATTACACACAAGGCAGGACTTTCAACAAAAACCCCGTTTTCACAAAAAACTTCCACGCACTAAACTCAGGCAAACGTGTTTACATAACAAGCGCAAGCTGCATTCTGGCGGGTGATTTCGCTCTTTTTTTTATTGATGATAATCAAACGTTTGACCACTAACTCACTTGAAAAACAAGTAAAGATGTGGCCTAAGATGGAGCACGCTTGTCTAAAAGGAACCTGTTCACTTTGGACTTGGAGACTCCAAGATGTATTGGTGCGGAAAAACAGACGAAGGGGGAACTCTTTGCCCTTGGATTTGGGGATTACGTCGAAGATATCGAGCGCACACTGGCTAAAGTTGTATTTATAGAACACAGACAATCTGGCAACCTGTCGTCTATGATCTAGGCTCTGCAAATTAGCCTCAACAAGCGAATAATCACCTATAAGTCTAGCAGTCTACTCTCAATCTAGTCCAGGGCTTCGAGCTGGTACTTGGCTGAGCCATCCCAGAGATGGCAGCAGTACTCCATACAAGATCGGACCTGCAGGCCTATTACCTAACTCTGTTTCATTTGGGTTTCAATCGGTTTCAATCAGAAATGCAGGCATTTTAATTGAAACCCATTGAAACCCAAATGAAACAGAGTTAGGTAATAGGCCTGCTGAGCTTTGTACAAGCTTAAAAGCTGTCCCGATGTAAAGTACTGCCAAACCTTAGCCAGGATACACAGCTTCATAGCAACGAATTTGAGCCAAAGTTTAGATTAAATGAAAGTTCAACACCTAAGAGGCTCAAACTATTATTGAACTGAAGCGAAGTGCCGCTTAAAATAGGTGCACGGTGGAATGCGTCACCCCATTCAGACACAAAGTTAAGTTATTTATAAAACGCTGTGCCTTAGTAACTCCCCTGTACCACACCTATAATATGTCTTATCAGAAGGTGTCTTTCCGGCAGCTTGGAAAGAAGCTAAAGTTGTTCCGATACTTAAGTCAGGCGACAAAAACAACGTGTCAAACTATAGATCCATCTCCATTATTTCTGTTCTTGGTAAAGTATTTGAGAAGCTGGTTACTGAGCGCCTATATTGGCACTTAAAACTACTCATTACTGATTATCAACACGGCTTTAAGAAATCGCCCTCTACTACCACCAAGTGCTACTCTACAGAACTCGCCAACTCCTTAGAAAACCGAATACCCGTAGATGCTATTTACACAGATTTTAGTAAAGCCTTTGACAAAATCACCCACAAATTTATTAACACACAAGCTCTCTCAACTTGGCGTTTGTGGAAGTATTCTATGATGGCTGACATTATATCTGAGCGGTAGGGGCTCAAGAGTAACCGTAAGTGGCTACCACTCTGATCTTTTCTATGCGACGATCGGGGTTCCTCAAGGTTCGCACTTGGGTCCAATTCAGTTTAATGCATTTATTAACAATATCACTACTTGTTTCTACCACTCTAAAGTCTATCTGTACGATCCGATGATATGAAAATAATAAAGCCTATTCATACTCCTCAAGACTCTACTGCACTACAGGAAGACCTTAACAGACTCTTCAACTGTTCCAAAGAGAATGGTATGCCGCTGAATGTTTCAAAGTGCTACCGCATACACTTCTCAAGAAGCACCAAACCCGCTTTTATCTCTAAATACTATCTGGATGAACTGGAACTAGCAGCTGTAAAAGTACGCGATTTGGGTGTATTGTTCGATAGAAATCTATAAACATATATTGAATATTAAAATTATTGTCAAAAAGTTTTCAAACCCTTGGATTAGTCATACGAAATAGTAAAGAATTTAAGCGTCCATCCACTATAATTAAACTGTTTAACACCCTCGTCTGACCTATTTCAGAATACTGCAGCTTAATTTGGGATTCCAAATAACTATGAGATCTACTCTAAGTGAATCGAAAGTGTCCAAAGTCGATTCCGCTATCACATCTCATACAGTGATAAATTAGCCAAGGAGATGTCGAGTATAATAAAAGGTTAATACACTACAACCTTAACCTATTATCGAAACGCAGAAAAATGACTTATTTTTAAACAAACTTTTTAATGGCAAAATCTACTGCAACTAACTCATAAGTCTCATATCCATAAACGCTCCATCAAGGCTTCCTAGAAAACAGGCTTTTAACCTTTTCACTACTCAACACAGCGGATCTAACCTAGGTAAGTACTCTACACTGCCAAGGCTCTTCAGAAACTATCATTCACTTTCAAAATCTGATGTCATCGATATTACAGACTCATCGCCAAAATTCAAAGCACAACTTCAGAAATCACTTGGCATTCACAAATCAGGTGCACTTACCCAGGCCGTTTTCGTTTTTACCGTCACACATTTAATAGGTTATTTTTAATATTTTGCTACATTTTTACCTCAAGATTATATTTTTATATTAATTGTATTATTTCTACTTGCCTCCATTTACCCTCTTAACTTAATTTAATGTATATCTACACTTATATTTAAATCCTAACTATAGTAGGTAGGTACCTAATTTACACACTCTGACTCGTTGAAAGCATTTTAGTTTATTAAACCCTAGCAAAGTATTGTTCCATATTTTAACATCTCACAAAACGTTTGAATACTTGTGTTACATTTGTTTTTTGTTTTTGTTTATATACTTTTTTCGCTTTAAAATTTTAATTTTAGTTGAGTTAATATTTGTACACGCTGTCGCGTCCTGTAAATGGAAAAACAAACTGTTTTAAGACTGCTACTAACTATCTAACCCTATGTTTGTATTTTGTTTTGTCTGTTGGACATCCTATTTTAAATAAATAAAAAAATAAATCAATTTAATTTGAGGTGCCCAAATGAAAAATGGCCAAGTGTGTATTGGCCACTGCATAAAACCTAAACTATTTGCCTAGAAATGTGGGTTGGAACCCTTGGTGTGTGTGACAGAACCACACATGACTGGTTTGACAATTTAGGTATAGCCTCTGTAAGCTTGAAATTTTCTACTTTTTGAAATCACAGTCTCTTTGCGCCAATTCTAAAAACCATTATGCAGACAAAGTCTCTGGCATAAGCTAGTATTATTATATTATCAATGCAAGTGGCAGTTGTTAGAGACACCCCTTGTTGGTTTATTGAATTGGTGCTTCAGGTTGAAACATTTAAACAAGGTAAAAATTATTTTTTCGTTAAGTTAGAGGATTTTGAGGGATAAGCGAATAATGTTGTATTCAATTCAATTCCATGTGTTTTATGTCAGTTCCTAGTAAAAAAATTTACTCCTTTTCATTTTGCTGTAGGTACCAATATAAATCATAATAGAATCAAGAGATCTTAAAATAGTCTTCTAGTGGACCAGGAGGTTATTGCTACACAATGCATGGCTTAGGGTCTGCAAAGAAAATATGAATGAAGAAACAAAACATTTGTTTAATATCAAAGTCAGAGTCAAATATATTTATTCAGTAAGATTTGTTAGGATCACTTTGAAAAATCAAATCTACCACCTGTTTGGAATCGCCACCAGCACAGCACAGCTAGAACCCCGGGCTAGTTTTTTTTTATGATCCATTACAATAGCTTAATATAATCAAATATTACCATTACATACATTACATATTTAAACCATGTCTGTGGTCTAGTGGTTCACCCACCTGTGTCCGATCCAGAGGCCAGCCTGGATAGCTACCACCAAATCTTACCTCATAACAACAATTCTAAATTGTTGTGTTTGGGCATTTGTGTAGGTACAAAATGCAGTGTATGCAAAAAGCAATCTTGTGGAGATTGCTTAGTATTGGTAGCAGAGCACAAATACATAGGATATACACACAGGACTATGTTGAATTAAGTATATTGCACCCGTTTCACCGGCCTACAAAATGGTTGTTACCTTAAACAGCATGGTAGATAACAATTAACCGGACATACCTGTTATTAATCCCGCAGCAGCTGATCTCGACTTTGCTGTCACTATGATGAGTGGCAGGGAATCAAAAGACATCTTGATTGGATTAGGGATTTTGTAAAATGTGTAGGTATAGATTTTTAGGAACTAAGAAATACGTGTTTGATAAATGTTGATTATTTTTCCAAGCGACTGGTAAGTAAAGTGGGTACCACATCAATTACTTCTATTCTACTACGTACCCACTGCTAGTACCTAAAGTACGTGTGAAATTGTGATATGATACACAAATATTATAACTTTTTAAGGTAGGTACTGTACTTTGAGGAACTTTCAAAGAGAAATTATGAGAATATAATTTACAATACTACGTAAGAAGAGCCCGGATCTTCTTACGTACTTACGTACTCAACTTCAACTTCTTCGATTTGGCGTGCAACCGTTTAATCGGTTCTGCCAGTGTTAGTGTAAGTGAGTAAATTATCGAGGAATCGGCAAATTGATTAATTCCCTTATTTTTTTTGGGAGGGTTAATCTATAATAAAGAAAATAAAAACACATATACAAACACAAGTTGTTATTAAATAATATATAAAAGTGATGAGGTTAGAGCGTGATGATTATATACAAAACTAGCTTATGCCCGCGACTTCGTCCGTGTAATGGCTTTTAAAAACTTTAGCCTTCTCATAAGTTATGGGTAAATAACGACCAATAATTAATAACTGTACGTCCAATAATTGGTGACCAAATTAAAAAGTGGACTTGGGTTGTTGGTTGTAGGTACTTACATTATCAACATGTGTCAATAATGCACAGCCAGTAATCCAAGTCCACTTTTTTGTTTTGTAGTGGACTACCTTGTTTTCATGAGTGATACATAATTAAGAAACGAAATACCAACAGAAACTTGGCTTTAATTAACTAGAAGAAAGCAAAGAAATAACATGAAACACTAAATAGATTGACAGACATTCGTATGGCAAATCCATACGTCAAACCATAGACTAACTAAGACGATAGAATAGGAAGGTACAAAGGGGATTATATGTCATTCTCCCCCGCTATCGTTTCTTCACCGAAGATAAAGTTACGACGTTGAGGTATCGCGAGAATTCATCGATTTTCGTAAGTATATATTTGTTATTTGTGTTTGAAGGCAAAGTTCCCTTGAAATCTATATTCAATCGCTCGAATGGCGATAAAGCTTTAATCATAGTACCATTACCTTGCTAAAGGTAAAGCGTGATTTGATTTTTGCACAGATTCGACACGAAGCGGTCATCTGTTTGTCATTACAACATTGCCACGGGAACGGCAGACTTAATCAAAGTGGCCCTTCTTAGTATAGAGTTGGCAGTAGGCATGAAAGGCGGGACACTTGATTCCTTGATGTAGTTTACTACCGCAAAAGAAACAACGCCGTGTTGATTGTTGTGGCGATGGGACTTCGGCATTATTTATCGGATGATATTGGTGAGATATTAGTGCTTCTGGTGTAACTGGCATTGTTAAAGCATTTAATATAGGATGGACGTTCACGCCCATTGTTTCAGCGTCCTTTTCAGCGGTTTCAAGGGTGACGGCTTGATTATAAGCTTCGTCCATGGTGACAGTATACATTCACCTATTAAAAATATAATATAATATATAAATAAAGAAGTTCGTATCGCCTGTTCAAAAAAGAATGATGTTCTTTGATGCAGAACTTATTTTTTATGAAATCGAGCACGTAACTCCTAACATGACTTTTCGATAACTCTCACGGTTTCAGACTTGGCCTCAGAGGCCCTGGAAAAAAACTCATCTACATCTACATCAAACTACCTTCATGAAGTATGCACCTAAAACTGTAAGTACCTGTCTACTTATCCCGTCAGTGTTTATTTTAACTTATAAAGGTAGCTTAGGTGCTCAGTTACAAAGATCTGTATGATTGTGCATCAAATATTTATTACATAACGTATCTAACTTTTTGTACTTATCGACATATTATTATTATTTAGTACAAATAACTAACTTACACATACATTTCATACAACATAGGTAGTATGTTCGTCTTATATTTTACCAGAAACATTCCCCCGCGTCAACAACTCACGTTTCGTGGGGTTCAGCAATTTAAGAGGGAGCCTATGATCCAGAAGCAGTAGCAACCCTGGTGGTCAGAAATAGCTTGCACAGTTGTACTGGCGATCTAATATTTACACTGTCGTTAGGTTATTTGTAACTGTAATTACAAAATAAATAAGATATTAGCAAAACAATAAATATTCTTCACTTTATTGACAAACATTCCCCCGCGTCAACAACTCACGTTTCGTGGGGTTCAGCAATTTAAGAGGGAGCCTATGATCCAGAAGCAGTAGCAACCCTGGTGGTCAGAAATAGCTTGCACAGTTGTACTGGCGATCTAATATTTACACTGTCGTTAGGTTATTTGTAACTGTAATTACAAAATAAATAAGATATTAGCAAAACAATAAATATTCTTCACTTTATTGACAAAAACATTTTGACATTTGGCACATTGAGAAACAACAAAGTTGCATGAAAGAGGTTACTACCATAAATAGTTTGTTTAAGACCAAATCGTTTTTATGCAATATTAACGTTGTCTGCGTTAATTGCCCCGTTAAAAACGCGTAGCGCAGACTTGACCGGGCCTGAGTGTGGACATATGGATGAGCAAGGAAATAATAGTTTCCTACCCTATATTGCACGACCAATAATCACATCAAGGGATCAATGGGAATGAAGAAGTTGACAAAGTTGCAAGTGGATTATGGGATGAAGACCATAGAAATGTATTGCTCATTCCTTTTACTGACATGTTCACCAAACTGAAAGAAATTAAACATGAAATATGGAAAAAATATTGGTCCTATACTAATACCTCTAAAGGTCAATGGTATGCCAGCATTCAAAAAGAAATACCAGCCAATCCTTGGTATCATGATAAATTACACAGAGATGATTACAGCAGAAATTTCCAGTGAACCAGAGGATCCAGTACCCCGCCAACTGCCCCAAAGTTTTACCATCCACTATTCGTGTTAGTATCGAATACCTTGTCCAAAGTTTAAATAAATTACAAACAACGCCACAATCAACAGTCACAATTTAAAGTAAACAAACAAAACCAAAGAGAATGTAACAACACAACAACACAAAAAAATAGCAACTAAACCATAGAGAATAAAGTGAAAAACTAAAGTGTAGTGAAATATGAAAAATCTAAACAGTCAATATGTATCTACAGAACACTAAAGATTGGCCAAAAGAACTAGAATCCAGGTCAGGCCGTACAAACAAAAAAAAAAACAGTATAAAAATAAAGTAGTACCTACCACTGAGCATATAAATAAGGTACTACACTACGCAGTAGTAGCATAGCAAAGCATGACATAAATTGAAAACAAAACATTAGTTTGTAAAAACATTGTTCCATACGTGCGGCTATAGTGGTATCGTAACAGTAGGTACCTATTGGTACATAAGTAATAATTATCTTTCTTGTGGAGGTTGATACCAGTACCTAGACCTAAAATAAATAGTGTACCTGCCTAGTAGGTCGTTACTCGTTCAGGTTTACCGCAATGGAAAACATCAGATTATGGACTGAGGAGGACGAGGCGATAATCGCCACAAACACGGACGCGAGCGAGTGTAAACGCTGCGCCGTGGAGCTGGGCTACTGGAAAGACGAGTACATCGCGCTGTTTGCGAAGCGCGGGGACCGCAAGGCGCCTGAAATCAACCGCGGCTATTACGCGCGGGTCAAGGCTATCGAAATGTTTATACACCAATTCTTAGAGGTAGGTACCTACTTATAATCAAACAACTCCTTACCATGCTATTAAGTATATCTTATTAGCGATAATCACTACCATCCCTTCCCAGTTGCGGCAAGCAACTCACAGATATGTTTTTGAGGTTTGGTTACAGTTTAGATAGGACATTGCAGTGACTTATAAAGTCTTAACACTAACAGACTAATTCCAATCAGTCTATTAAAGCAATTATGAAACTTATTTTAATAAACAGTAATTGCTTCGGGTATCAGTCCATGCTACTATTTAGTAGCATGGGTATTTGTTGCTTCAATGGGATCATGGTTTAGTAGCATTTGTGAATAAAAACTTTTTACAGATTCAGGACTAAGGAAAGATTGTTGGCACCAGTGTCAATAAGCTATTTATGGGGAGATCAGATATTTCTATTTAGGTATGGTATTGGTTGTTGTGTCTGTAGGTTCACTTCTATTTTAACCTGTCTAGCTTGGAAGGTTTCTGAAAATCCTCATTTTCAATCAGTGGTACAGCTTCCTGAACATCCTCTATGCAATAGCTCTGTTGGTTGTGGTCCTAGTCATAAGTGAAAGTCGGGACAGTCATAGTCTGTGTAGTAAAAGCACTCATTCTGGGGGTCATCATATGATGGTTAATGTAAAGTTGTTGAAGATAGTTTCCCTAGTCCTGAAATAACTGATGGGTTGTGGAGCGGGGTCTGCTCTAGTCACAACACCGCCTCTGTGGTCTAGTGGTTCAACCCACCAATATCAGATCCAGAGGTCTCGGGTTTGATCCCCATGGGGAGTACAATATATTGTGCTTGGTTTGGTTGGTGGTAGGACTTTATATAGGTCTGCCTGGCTAGCTACCACCATCTTACTTAATTCTGTCACCATGATAACAATTTTAAAATTGTTGTGTTCTGGCATTCAGAGGTAAGATAGCCAGTTCCTCAATTTGTTGAGGATTCCGGGTGAAGTGTGCCTCCGCCTTCGGCCTTATCTCAAATTGTAACCAGGTGAGATGAAAGGCCAAGCGCTTCCCCGTAGTACAATAAAAAAAATAGTGGCCAATTCCACTGATGGGCTGCGGTCCAGTGGCTGCCTTACTTAAATGCATTAAATGTTAGTCATAGTCAGTCATTTATTGCATTCATTATGTAAAGGTACAATGGTCTTATGATTGAAAAAGTAATACATAATGACCCTATTAGGGCATAGCAATAGAGTGAAAGCGGGCCAACGCTTTGAACAAGTACAAGCCATATTAATGTTTAGGTAAGCAGGAGGAAAAAATAAAATGTTACCTAATTAAATTCAGAAGTCGTTCAAATTGTAATAGCATTTCTCAATAAGTAGGTATTACAATTTATTTTCAAAGGAAGGAAAAGTGTTATTTTGTTCATATTTTATCTGTTCAGGTAATTTACCTATTATAAATTTTTGATACCATTTTATTATTCCTAAAGGCAAGAAAGCTTACAGAAGCGTGGGCATGAAACTTTAGGTTCCGGAAGGGAAATACCATACAACTATCTTTATATTAAAAATCGAAACTCGAAAAAGGCTGGGCCAATTTAGCTGATTTTGGTTTTCAAATGTTTGTTGTTGTTCAGGGAAAGTTTAAATGTTGAGAAAATATGGAAAATTTTCAAGGTATATAGTAAAAACAACTGTCTCATTTACCCATATAAACTGTTCTATGTACTTTCCTGTCAAACATTTGACGTTTACCATGCTTTCCCTTCGCGCTTTGGAACGGTAGACTCCGGTCCACTGATGGTTGTCATTGTTGGTTAGTTCAGAAATGTTTGTCATTGTTTTGACATATTTGAATGGGTGTCATTGTTTGGAATGCAAATAAAAAGTCTTTATTGTGCTTTTTCACATATTTAATATGGTACCAACACTTCCCGTCATTCCACGTTCAACGTACGCTGATGAGATCAACGCTTGCTTGAAATCATCGTCACTGTGCGTAATGTTGAAAAAGTACAGCTAAAAGTAAATATGCGCGTTCAAATGCTGCAAGATCCATCCGCTGAAACTTTCGAAAAACGACTGTAAGATATCGGCGATGTACAAGTACATGAAAATACTGGATGCATAAAATTGCCGACCGATTTTTGCACATTGACCGGATATTTCCCGCTATACTCACACAATAAGTACCTACTTACTTGAATTATGAGTGGCTGGAAGAAACAGCAATTTTGGCAGCAAAAAAAAAACTTGAATTTCAAGATACCTACAACAGTTGTTGCTTGGGGACTTGGTGTGATACAAATCTATCGATCCAGTTTGCGATACCAACGAAGGTGTAAATTATCCAGCAGAGATTTTGAACTCATCATTTGCCAGGCATGCCACCGCATCATATACAACTGAAGGTTAGATCTCCGGTTATTTTTCTTCGTAATTTGAACCCAACACGGCTGTGCAATGGCACGCGATTAGTCATTAAAAAAATGATGAAAAGCGTTGAAGCCAACATTTTGAATGGCAAGTTCCGAGAGGAAGATGTATTGGTACTACCACAAATTCCTATTATTCCCACAGATGTGCCAATTGAATTGAAACGGGTTCAATTTCCACAGACTTTACAATCAATCAAATCATTGCAAGATTTTCAAATTGCTGTTTGTGGCTTAGATTTGGGCAAGCCGTGTTTTTCACACTGACAATTACAATATGTGCAATACGTGGCATGTTCTCGCGTGTGTAATCCATCCATTTTGTTTGTGTTGGCTAAAGATGGACTTGCTAAAAATATCATACGCTCCATTGCACTAAGAGACTGATTGTTTTTTTATTGACATAATTTGTGATAGAGGTGTTTTTTGATATTTATTATTTAAGATAATAAAAGTACCTACAATTAATATAAAAAATTAATGTTTGGTGTTTAGTTATTTTATAGGCTTTCATCGTTCACTGCGCTACATTCCTCTTTCAGTCAGATACCACATCCTCACACACTTACAATATGTTAGTTATTTTTTATTTGACTAATAAAATATTCACTAGAAATCATGCATCCTTATGGCAAAACAACGTTTGCCGGGTCAGTTAGTAAATTTATAACTTTAGTGATTGATAAAACTATGTGATCCCAAAAAAGTAAACATTATGGGAATAAAATTCAACATTTTGCGAAACAAAAATAAATCAATATTTTGGGATTTCATCTTTATGAGAATTCAACTTTCTGCTCCTGAAGGAATTTGTAGAAGGCACTTTTGATTAAACTATTCCTTGTATACAAATTTAATTTACAAGCAGAGAGTTTGGTGGTGCTTTGAGGAAGCTTATTATAGAAACTGAGGGTACAAACATAAAGATACAGGTTTTTCGATCCCGATATATCAGTACAGGTCGGTACCTATCAAGGTAAGGTACCAGTCAAACCACATACAGGAAACAGGTAAATCTGTTAGTAGTGACTATCATGTCTTGGAGTTCGTCGGACGATGAGTTTTTTCACTTTGAAAGTGTTCATTACAAATGTAAAAAAAGGACAATCGGTGTCATTTTCATTGTCGATCAGTGTAATTTTCATTGTCAACCAGTGTCATTTTCATTGTCGACCAGTGTCATTTTCATTGTCGATCAGTGTCATTTTAATTGTCGACCAGTGTCATTTTCATTGTCGACCAGTGTCATTTTAATTGTCGACCAGTGTCATTTTCACTTTCGCTGTTGCAAACTGAGGCGCTAAATAAGTGTCACCAACAACCCAAAGTCCTCCTCCGGTATTTTAAGGAGCTGGGCTTGCTGGGGTAGGGTTAGAACTATGGGGAACAATGCACAATACACCCCACAGCGATATGTCAGTGCAGGCCTTGGTCATCCCTACTCAGAATAAGAATAAGAAGACAGTCGGTGTTTCTAATCTTCTAAATATATAAACTCAAAGGTACTCAAAGGTAGACTGACTGACTGACATAGTGATCTATCAACGCACAGCCCAAACCACTGGACGGATCGGGCTGAAATTTGGCATGCAGGTAGATGTTATGACGTAGGCATCCGCTAAGAAAGTATAGGTTTTGTCGGTTAGACTTTTTTAAAATGGCTAAAGAAAATTTTGAACGTTAATGGAGAAGTTGAAGAATGTACTGTCGTTTTTAAGTTTTGTAGGCCCTAATTTATACCTAAGTAATTAATAATAATACTTCTTAACGCGAGCGAAGCCGCGAGCAAAAGCTAGTATGAATGGTAAAAGAGAGGAATATGGATCGTTTTATCAATGATTTCTACAAGTTATACCTAAAGTTTGATAAATCCAAGTTTCATGATTAAACTGGATGCCACCAGAAACATTGAACTTGTACAATAGTCCAGCAGCCACCGGCTGTTTTTATCAGTGATTAACAACAGGCTGAATCTTCGTGAGCTCGTTCGGTTCGACGAGACGCCCAAGTTTTTATCAGTGATTAACAACAGGCTGAATCTTCGTGAGCTCGTTCGGTTCGACGAGACGCCCAAGTTTTTATCAGTGATTAACAACAGGCTGAATCTTCGTGAGCTCGTTCGGTTCGACGAGACGCCCAAGTTTTTATCAGTGATTAACAACAGGCTGAATCTTCGTGAGCTCGTTCGGTTCGACGAGACGCCCAAGTTTTTATCAGTGATTAACAACAGGCTGAATCTTCGTGAGCTCGTTCGGTTCGACGAGACGCCCAAGTTTTTATCAGTGATTAACAACAGGCTGAATCTTCGTGAGCTCGTTCGGTTCGACGAGACGCCCAAGTTTTTATCAGTGATTAACAACAGGCTGAATCTTCGTGAGCTCGTTCGGTTCGACGAGACGCCCAAGTTTTTATCAGTGATTAACAACAGGCTGAATCTTCGTGAGCTCGTTCGGTTCGACGAGACGCCCAAGTTTTTATCAGTGATTAACAACAGGCTGAATCTTCGTGAGCTCGTTCGGTTCGACGAGACGCCCAAGTTTTTATCAGTGATTAACAACAGGCTGAATCTTCGTGAGCTCGTTCGGTTCGACGAGACGCCCAAGTTTTTATCAGTGATTAACAACAGGCTGAATCTTCGTGAGCTCGTTCGGTTCGACGAGACGCCCAAGTTTTTCCTTTGCGGAAATTCTCAAAGAGGTAGGTTTGAATTGCGCAGGTGTAAAACATGTCGATTTGGTGTCGGAATTGACTGACTAACATTTTTTTATTGAAATTTTAAGATAATATTATAATAAACTCGGAAAAACAATTGTCCTACAAAATCGATGGTTTGAGTTGGAGCATCCTCCACGCCGAATATGACGAAATAACGAGGTCACAAAAATGACTAATAACCAGCAGATTTTTTGTATGCAGCTTCGTAAATATTTGTACAATTAAACGGCCATAGAGTCCTACAAATGTAGTGGTATGTTTTCTCAGTCCTACGCTTGGATGTTGTCGATTCCACGGCAACACTTTTTTCATTAATAACCGTAGGAAAAAAAAGAGACATGTTAAGTTAGTGCATTATTTGCCTAAATCAAACAGTGTCCTACCAAAAAATGGGTATGTATCGCTAGTCTTACAAAAATATTGAAAATAAAAATATTTCATAGTTGTAGTTTTTGTAACAAATAATAGAGAATAGAGTACCTTGAACATCAGAAGACAATTCTCCAAGAGATGGACTGTGGGGGCCATTAAACCAATAATAATGGTACTTGTCATCAATGTATGCCCATCCGCAATTCTCTGGACTCGCTCTTTTCGATGAGGCTGCGCATGTGTGCATTACACCATATACTGCAGATGTATGATGTCCGTTTAATCTGCTGCAGTAGCTCTTGTTTTGTTGGCGGTAGAACAGAGAGATGATGAAGAGATGAACAATTTATTTTTACAATCATCTCGTCTTGATTGTCGCATTTGTAGCTTTTTTCAAACAACTCGTACCGTCCTTTGTTAACGTCACTTTTGGCTTTTAATGTATACAATCGGCACACATACTCTTCAAAAACCCGGAATACCTCACTCGATGTTGTTAACTCGGCACGCCCGCTGTGCAGTTGTAAGTATAAAAGCCTCTTGAAGTTTCGTATTTTTTTTAGAATATCAAAAGGCCTCTTTTTTTTCTTTCCTGTGGAAAGCAGGGCTGTAGTCGTTCCCGTAAAAATGTGGCATATAACAAGCGACCGCGATAACTGTTGGCCAAACTTAGCATGAATTTCGTTGATATCGAGGTACATTTTTTTCTTTCCCGTGCTAAGATCAACTATTATGTGAACGTCGAACATTTTTACTTCCAATAGCAGTATTGTTTCTTTTATCTTATACTAATATAAAATGCTAACTGACTCACTGATAACAACGCACAGCCTAAACGGCTAATCGTAGAGTCATGGAATTTGGAGGGTATGTTTGTTTTGATGTGAAAATGAGTACCAAGAGGATTTTGAAAATTCGTACCCTAAGGGGTTCAAAAAGGGGTTGAAAGTTTAAATTACAAGTATGCCCTAACTCTGAAACTGTGCATGATAAAAGGTCAAAATTATCATTATAGATTCCTCATATGAAATATATTTGTTTTTTTAATAATGGAAGGGCAGGGGGTCCTTTTATTAGAAAAAAAAAACATTGTTATTTAACAGAAGAAACGCGATGTACGATGGTTTCTACGAGTATAATAAACTGGTGTATTTTGAGTGCACTTTATGCAATGGATGAATGTCAAGACTACCAAGGTCCGATGATGGAGTGGAATCAATATAAAGGGGTTTTTTCAGTAAATAACAGTAATACATATTAAGAGCGTTGCGCATTTAACATTTGTGTATGTGTGATACTCATCTACGAACCATGTAAGGCATTCAACGATAAATGACTGTATTAAACCGGCCGTAGCCGTCGCGGCTTAAGATTCTACCCCTACAACCCGCGGATGTCGTAAAAGCCGATTTAAGGGATCTCACCACTTGAAGCGGCAGCTTCCTGCTGTATGTTACATAACACCTTTACTGTGATCACCAACCCGCCTGTCAAGTGTGGTGATTATGGCAAAACCCTCCCGTTTTTTGATGGAGGCTCTGTCCAGTATCCAATTAACCACTATATAAATGGGCTGTTTACGTGACTGTATTTACGACCCTTGACTAATGTAATTTGACTACTTGATACACAGTAATCTCACTAATATTTTAAATGCGAAAGTTTGTGTGAATGTTTGTTACCACTCATCTCCGAAAATACTGTACCGATTTAGATGAAATTTGGTATATACTTAGATAGTTTAGGTTCTAGAATAACTCATGGACTAATCTATTTTTTTATTTACTTTAGAACTTCAAGTAAAGTGTCTGTTCGTGAGATTAATAGCTTAATTTTTTGATAATAGATAATTTTAACAATAAAAAAGACAATAATAAGAGGCAGAAAAGAGCTATTTTTGTTTGTATAGGCAGGTACGCGGTATATTATTATGATCCCCTTAACCTGAAAACAGAAAAACATCAAGCTACAAATCCGCTAAACTACTTTGAAAAAATCAAAGTCGCGCGGCTATGGAACCGACGTCACTCGTCTGAAGTCTGTCTGCCTGATGATGCCTCGTGTAGAGGCGAAACACGACGTATCGATTTGATTTTTGTCTTTTAATTTAGCGGATTTGTTACTGAATATTTTTCTGTTTTCAGGTATTATTGATATCTACAACTTGTATTGTCTACGGTATTTTCAGAGGTGCGACACAAAATGCCAGATCATAAACCTCGGTTGCGGCTACGACACACTCTACTGGCGACTGAAAGACAGCACTCAGGCCATCGACAACTTCATCGAGCTCGACTTCCCCACCGTCACCGCCAAGAAATGCAACATCATCAAACGCAACAAGCTGCTTCTTGACAAAATAACACACGAAGGTAATCTAACCGCGATTAGCGCAGCACATAACGTGGCGTACTGGCGGAGCGATAAGGTAGCGGTTACCTTGTGACATGTTAGGAGACCAAGTGGTACCTAACTAACTACTCAGTACTGCTTTCATATATACACACATCAAAAAAGTCTAAGCAACACATACAAATTTTGAATATTTTTAATTTTATAGATTTATTTTTAATTATTTCTTTCCTTTTTTAATTAATGTTTATTATTTATTTATTTTAGTATATCAAACTCGATAAATTTTTCAAAAAAAATAATAAAGTACATATAAAAAGAATGTTGTGCATTTTGGTACAAATTTGTATTATAAAATAATGAAATGAAATAAACAAAAACATGACTTTAATATTAAATTATAAGATTCTTCTGGACATTAAGATCAAATCTAATACAGTGTGTTTCCTCCTCGACTGTTTAAAACTTGTCTGCATCGATTTTGCATGGAGTCAATAAGGTTATTGATTTCCTCCTGAGGCAATTGGTCCCAGTGAAACTTTAGTAGGGTTTTTAGCTGTTGTTCCGTAGAAACCCCATCAAGCTCTTTCAGGACTCTTCTTTGGAGCATATCCCACACATACTCAATGGGATTTAAGTCAGGCGACTGCGCTGGCCACGGTAAAACGCGTATATTTTCCCCCTGTAGCCATTCTTGAGTCCGCCTTGCTGTGTGCGGACGGGCATTGTCATGCATCAATGTTAACTCAGGTCCCAATGTTTGTGAAAATGGACGCACATAGGGAGCCAGCACATTTTCCACATAATTTTCAGCATTCAGGTTGCCATTTATAAAAACGAGTTCGGTTTTTCGGTTTTTGGCTATACCAGCCCAAACCATTACTGTCGAGCCGCTGTATGGGTGGACTTCCTGGACACATCTTAGACGTTCAGCATTTCCTGAGCGACGATATACCCTCATTCTTCTCGTATCAGGCTTGAAACCGAATCGAGACTCATCGCAGAACAAAATTTGGTCCCATCGTTCTTGCGGCCATAGCACGCGTGGTCTGCACCATTGAATACGACGTGCTCGATTTCCGCGACGGATCTGTGGGCATCTGATTGGACGACGTGCACGTAGACCATACTCTCGCAGTCTGTTTCGCACAGTTTGGGGACAAACAGCGGGACCATCAGCATTCTGTAGCCTTGATGCGATCTCTTGGGCAGTCAGCTTTGGTTCACGTCTACATGTTACCTGGATGTATCGGTCTTGACGACGAGTGGTACTACGCCCTCGGCCTGGGTGCTGTTCAGACGGATCACCTGTGTCACAATAACGCCTCCAGAGTCGGCAAATTACGCTTCTGTGGACGCCAAAATGCCGGGCAACATAGGCTTGACTGTTTTCAATTTCTAGCATCCCTACAGCTCTCTGCATCTCTTCCGTGGTCAGACGACGACGCTCCATTGCTACAGTAAGACTTCGCGATATTATTCGCGCCACATAACGAACGGTTACTGCGGTTAAATTTTGTTTTTGTTGATTATGAAGTAAAACAACATCTATGAAATAACGTTGAATTGGACAAAATAATGTTTTTATTGTTTAAAAACATAAATTACTGAAAAAAACTGTCAGTATTAATTTGTTTTATAAGGAGGTTGGCTATTCAAAGAAGTTTTGATATTACATGAAAGTTTAAAACTAATAAAATAAAAATTATACCGGCGAAGACTTGTGTTGCTTAGACTTTTTTGATGTGTGTAGGTTGTAAAGCGTTTGTGAGGCGTTTTTTGACGATAAAACAACATTAATTGTACAGTAAGGCACCTTTGTACCTAATAGTAATCATGTGAAGCGCCTCATTTTATTTTATGAGAAACTGAATCCATAACGCAGATATTCAAATAAGCACGAATGATACATAGTTACTACAACACATACCTGTGTAGATGCCAACACTTCACACTTCGATCGAAGCATACGAGTAGGTACCTGCTACTGGAAAGTATACCGACGCTCCGCCCGGCGACAAGTGCTATGCTAATGACTGCAGAACATAATCGCATCGCATCTTCTTCGAATCACTCAGTTTTAAGTCAATTAAAATTAAAAATACTGAACACCTCTGGCAGATTTCCGTAAAGCACTTATAGTTATAATTAATAGTGACATTGGAAAATTGAAAGACATCAACACTAACGAATTTAGTTTATAAATAGAAAATGTTAATACCTATATCCCGAAATATTGATGTTGCGACAGCCATTGAAACGTTTTTTATTGATACCTACGTAAACCTACCTATTTCTACCACAAAATTATGGCATATGGAGGCAATACTGAAAAACAATGTCACTACTATCATGTATTTTAACAAGTGTGTTAATGATTACGATATTACTAGTGGTTCTGTAAGAACGGTAGACCCTTATAACCTTGCAATAACCGATGCTTTCCTCTTTCACTTTTCCTCGACTTTTGAGCAAATAGAGGTGTAAGCTTTAGTGATTACTCGTGTTCCCTGGTCCTAGGAGGTCAAATGAGTTCGACTCGTAAAGGCGGGGAGGACTGCGTAATCTGATTAATATACCTACCTACGTATAACTATACGAAAAAAAAAATCCTATACCAAACTTTTCCCCTTTTTGTTTTTTTTTTCACAGTATTTGTGTTGTCCTTAGTGTATCTTTCAAATTTCATTGATAAATAACGCTACAGCAAACTTCCCGCCTTTTCCCCGCGATAAACTAGAAATTTAAATATATCAAGGAACATGTTTTTGTTGGTTCTATTAACTTTATTAACACTTATTATATTTGTGGAGATCCTTTAAATGGTTCTTTGTTTCCTATATTGAGTGCCAACAATGTTTATATTTGCCGATGGTCTTCCTAAAATAAATAAATAAAAACGTGCCAATTTTCATCAAAATCGGTTGAAAAATGCGACGTAGGCCGACAGCGGACAAAAGCATTTTTGGCCAATCTCGAAACCGAGACGCTTCGCTCGCTTGGTCAATTAAATCATTCAGATTCATTGCTTATATGCTTAGTTTGGGGCTAGATGGCGCTGTGTAAAAATCAATGTCCTGTAATATTAACATTTTTTTTTTTATTGCAATGAAGACCTCTGACCTCTGGGGCATCTCTGCAAGCATTGCAAAAACGAATAAGAGACGTTATAGCGCCTGAACTAGCCTTTTATTTTCAACGAATGCATCGACTGCGGCGTATTCCTAAATTTAATGAAACATAGTAAATTAACTCCTCTTTTTAAATCTGGTAACAGTTCGGATCCAACAAACTTTAGATCGATATCAGTACTACCGACATTCAGTAAAATCTTAGAGCAGTTTACTCTTACGCAGTGATTTGTATGCCAACGCCCTGTTTCATGATAAGGGATCTGAATTGAAGAGGTTGCTCAACCGGTTGTTGATGCCGGTATTAGTTTAGTATCGCATCTTTGCGAGGTCTGGGAGAAAGCATGACGTACTTTCTAAATATTTGTGCCGTACTCAACTCAGCTTGAGCGCTGATTAACGTCACCTAGCATAGATTAACTATGAAAGAACCATGTTTAACTGCCATGTTCAAATCGGGATCGGGTAGGTTACGGGTTCTAGCCTTATTGCCAACATTATGTAAAAACCCTCCAGCTTCGGAGGAGGCTCCGTCCAGCGGTGGACCTAATGGGCTGTCGATATGAGATCGGACGAAAAGCCACCGATGACATACAGACGATAGATCGTTCGCTAAAGCAGGGGAGGGCGCGTTTCAGACGGCGAGGTGATAATCCGTTCGGGGGACCTGCACGCGGACGGATACCACCTGGCCGGCTGCGACCTGCGCACCCCGGCCAGCGTGCGGCGCGCGCTGGCCGGCAGCGCGTGGAGCGGAGACAAGCCCACGCTGCTGCTGGCCGAGTGCGTGCTGGTGTACCTGCGACCGGAGCCCGCCGCCGCGTTGCTGGCCGCGCTGGCCGCCGACCATCCGCGCGCCGCGCTGCTGCTCTACGACCAGTGCAACCTCGCCGACAACTTCGGGGAGGTGCTCGTGCGCAACCTCGGCGCGCGCGGCATCGCCGTGTGCGGCGCCTCCGCCCTGGGCCCGGCGCACGGAGCGCCCGTCGAGCACGCGCGGCGGCTCGAGGCGCTGGGCTGGGAGCGCGCGCGCGCGTGGGACATGACGCGCGTGTGGCGCGCGCTGCCCGAGGAGGACCGCGCGCGCGTCGAGCGAATCGAGATGCTGGACGAGGGCGAGCTGCTGCACCAGCTGCACTCGCACTACGCGCTGGCCGTGGCCACGCGCGGCGACCTCTTCGCGGACATCGACCTCAACGCGTAGGTGGAGCTCGCACGACTCGAGCTGCTGTACTCGCACTACGCGCTGGCCACGATCTGCTGTACTCGCACTACGCGCTGGCCACGAGCTGCTGCACTCGCACTACGCGCTGGCCACGCGCAGCGACCGTTAACTTGTTGATGCTGAAATCGCGCCGTTTGTTTGATCGAAGTCTACCGTGTGTTATATAGGTATCGATATGATTATTACGTAATAAGTAAGTGTTAAATATTTATTTATGATAATATATTCTGTAACGTTATTTGTAGTTTTATTACTATGAATTATTCAGACCTTACAAACTCGTTCGCGACAGTGTGGTCAGTTAGCACAGAGTCATCGTTAGTTTCCAGGTAATACGGGGCCACACCCGCATTGCAAGTTCAGGATGGCCGACTGTTAGAATCAACTGAAGGTACCAGGGGCGTGCACCAGGCCCCCTATTCAATAAACATGAAGAATAGATTAATTTGAAAAAAAGTGATAATTTTGTCGAATTTCATGACAAGTGCTGTTTAAAATAAATACTACAAATATCCAAAAAAAAATACATAGTTGTATATTTATATAGATGACGGAACCCTAGGTGGACTCAGTATTTGGCGATCTAAAAATTATTATAGATGAATTTCGGCAGATTGGCTTAGAACTAAATTTTTCGAAATGTGAAATGTACATTTCAGATACATGTTTGGATAGAAATTCAATTATTCAAAAGTTTGAGACTTTGGCTTCCAATATTACTGTTGTAGATAAGAGTTCACTCCACCTACTAGGTTCACCAATTCTTGATGAATCTTTTCCGGGTTTCGTCGACGACAAAATTCAAAATTTTATGAAGGTTTCGGACAGACTTTCAAAAATTAACTCACATATGGCTTTCACCATTATAAAATTTTGTCTTTTTGTCCCAAAATTTACTTATGGTTTACGATGTTGTCAACTGTGGAAACACAGTAAGCTGGTGGAAGGCTTAGACAACATAATAAAGAACAACCTTTCCACGGTTTTGAATATTGAGTTGGATGACAGCATGGTCGCAGGCCACATTGCCTGTTCGATTGGGCGGCTTAGGTATGCGCAAAATTTCTAGTGTTGCTTTGCCAGCGTTCTTGTCTTCCGTCTATAGTACACATTCTTTGGTTAAGAAAATTCTAACACCATAATTTGCGGCTGTTCCTGGCAATATACTCCAAATTTCTTATCTTGACGAGGCTCGAAATGCTTGGCATAGTGCTTGTCCTAATACCGATCCCCCAAAACACCTTTCGGCATAACGGCAGTGGGACGGGCCTCTGTGCGAGTTGACACGGAATTATCTATTACATACGTGCTCAACCTCCACAGATCGTGCTTGTCTCTTAGCTGTTTCAAAATGGGAATCAGATCTTTGGCTGCAAGCACATCCATCTTACAATACCGGTACACTTATGGATCCTGTAATTTTCCGTATTGCCACTTGTCTTCGGTTGGGTGCAAGATGCTGCGCCTCTCACCAGTGCCGGTGCAGTGCGGCCGTAGATCAATTTGGTTTTCTCGGACTTTCGTGCACAAGGTCTTCCGACAGGATTTCGCGCCACGCAAGTTATAATGACATTATCCGTCGAGCTTTTACCAGTGTCAATGTTCCAGCCGTTCTTGAACCGAATGGTCTGTTACGTGATGATGGTAAGCGGCCCGACGGTATGACTCTTGTCCCTTGGGAAATGAGTAGGCCTTTGGTGTGGGATGCTACCTCCGTCGACACCCTAGCGCCATCTCATCTACCTGGGACATCAGTTAGGGCTGGTGCGGCGGCTGATTCGGCCGAGGACCACAAAAGGCACAAATATAGTGGTCTCGACAGAGCTTACCTATTTGAGCCTTTTGGGGTGGAGACGCTTTTGATTGAGGCGACACGTGACCCAAGGGCTGGTTCTTATTTAGGACAGCGAATTAGCATAGCTATTCAGCGTGGCAATGCAGCCAGTGTCTTGGGCACGCTTCCGTCTGGTACTGGTCTGGAACAGTTGAGTTACCTATAGGCCGTTAGTAACGGTCCTTAGGTAATCTGACTGATTCCTTTGTACATAGTTAGTTTTTCTTTAATATAATTTTTATATGGCAACTAGATTTCGGGTATAATACACAAAAATTTGGTGATGGTTAAAATAAACGGTTTATATAGGTATCTAAATATATTTTTTAATGTGATAGTCTTGCGTTTGACTTCTATCTCGCCTGATGTTAAGCAATAATGCAGCCTTCGATGGAGCTTGCCTAGAAGGTCTAGAATGAACTGTTGACTTGAAGACTCCCTTGTTGTAGTGTTCGGGAAACACAGACTCAGGCCAAGCGTTCCATTCCTTGGCCTGATGTATATTATATATGTATTCCACAGATGTATAGCTCTCAACAACGGTGCTGTGGTCTGCATAACCAAAGATTCCGGGCTTTAACAGGTCATTAATATGCAGCAAGAAAAGAGTTCCGGAGAACACTGACGGTTTACGGTTTAAGACATTTATTCTCCTAAAAATTACAAAAAAATCGCTTATAGAGAACATAAGAACTAGGGTTAATATTATCCCGTCAGATATCCAGGCGCAAAGGCTAGGAGGCAGACCGTATGACGGAAGCTTGCTAATAAGGTTATCGTGCCAGACTCTATCAAAAGCCTTAGAGATGTCAAGAGAGACGGCTAGCGATTCTCCATGTTTTTCAATGGACTCACTCCATATGTGTGTGATGTTCGCTAGAAGGACCCCAGTAGACCGATTTCGGCGAAAGCCGTATTGTCGGTCACTGAGGAGATCATTAGCTTCTAGGTGTGCCAGGAGCTTATGGTTCAGTACACGTTCCATAGTCTTACAGAGTATGGACGTGACTGAAATAGATCTGCAATTTGTTGGATCGGCACGACTGCCTTTTTTGGGCACTGGTGGCACATTGGCAAGCTTCCAAGACTTAGGTACTTGAGCAGTCTCTACAGAAAGACGGAAAAGGCGTGTTAGTACAGGAGCGAGCTCAGGCGCACTGGTCTTCAGTATTATTGCAGGAATCCATATCCATCAGGTTTCTGCAGTGGTGGTGGTTAGGGGCGGTAGAAGTTCGATTCGACCGACTTAGCCAGGGACCAGAAAGCTTTACTACCAGATGGGTACGTAGCTAGCTTATTGTCTATTCGGTCCTATGTGATCAAACAGAGCCTTTTTAATGGTCTTTCTGCAAGACTTGGCAGCTTGGTTATAGGCCTTCTTCCTCTCCGATATTTCCTTGGCTTTGTGGTTTCGAGCATCAACCTATGATAGGTACCTATGCCTTCTGCTTACGCGCTTCAGCTTGTTTGCAGTGAGCCCCGAACCATGGTTGAGCTTTGCCCGACATCAAGACGGCAGAGAATGGAATAAAATATTCAATTCCTTGGCGCAACACTTCCGTCACGGCATCCGCACAAGCCGAAGGATCATCAGAAGTGAAGCAGATCTGCTGCCAAGGGTATAATGCGAAGAAAGTTCGCATCTCATCCCAATCTGCCAACTTGTATCGCCCGGCCATACCCTCCGCGTGCCTCTATAGGGCTAAAATCGGATGGAGAGTAGACAGAAACAGTTTTAACCAGATAGTGGTCAGGAATAGCGGTTGAGCGGCGTCCGCCGCCTCACTGAGATATTTTGTGAGCCTGGTCGTCTCCTGATCTCCACTGTGCGACGGATACACACAGGCGTACAGGATTTTAACCAGGCCCGTGGCTACCAGAACCCAAACGACAGAACAGGTGGGGTCTTCAAGATTACGAATACGTCGACACCAGATATCGTCAAGGAACTTACACGCATACATTTACACTTACATTTTTTGGGCTTAAAATTGTGTATATCCTGGGTAGGAGAGGTATGCCACATTAGAAGGACGACCAATCTGCGTCTACGTGAGAAATAATAAAGATGGTTTTCGAGTCTCGAGGTGTTGGCGCTGAGAGTTGGTGGACATCGCTAAGATTTGAGTGCAAGCCTCAGATTTTAGAGAGGTGCACTTTAAGCGAGAGTGAGTGCAGCCGCTGTTTAAACGTTCTCTTAATAGCCTTTCTCATATTGTGAGACGGCACTGTGGATGCATCCTGGGATTTTTCGCTAGTTGGCGGGGCAGCCTTTCGCTAGTGGCTTTCTCGGTACTTGGGCCCCCTACTAACTGCGGTTGGCCAGCGGTGCACCGTGCCTCGGACCCCGCTAAGGGTAGGTAGGGATTCATGTAGGGTCTTGGCCTACGGACGTGGGTGACTCAGCCCCCAAAATAATACTACTTTATATTATATACTAGCTTATGCCCGCGACTTCGTCCGCGTAATGGTTTTTAACATTTTTGCAAATTGTCAGACCAGTCAATTGCAGTTCTGTCACACACACCGGCTTAACCGCCTCTGTGGTCTAGTGGTTCAACCCACCGATTTCAGATCCAGAGGTCCCGGGTTCGATCCCCATGGGGAGTATAATATATTGTGCTTGGTTTGGTTCGTTCGCCTTTGTTCGAGTCCGCATGGCTAGCTTCCTACCACCATCGTACCTAATTCTGTCGTCATAATAACAATTCTAAAATTGTTATGTTCCGGCATTTAGAGGTAAGATGTCCAGTTGTCCTTGGGGATGATTTTGTAATAACTGTGATTCACATGTCGCATAATTTTAATTGAAGAGAATGTATAGAAGCATAATACAACAAGCTTAAAAGCCCATGCTTGTTGTATGCTGACGATCTGAAAATCTATTCCACTATTACTCGTAGCAGCGACTGCATGGTTCTGCAATCTGATTTAAGCTCCGTGCATGACTGGTGTGTTGATAACCAAATGTTCCTTAATATAAAAAAATGTTGTGTGATCACATTTACTACTAAAAAACAGAGAATTTTGTTAGACTATAGCCTTGAGAACCATGTCCTCGATAGGAAATCCACTGTAAAAGATCTTGGAGTAATGTTTGACGAAAAGCTAACATTTCGTGCCCATTATGACTACATCACAAAGCGATGTTCCAAGTTAGTCGGATTCATCTCAAGATCCACCAATGATTTCAAGAACCCAAAAACTCTGGTGTCCCTTTACTATTCGCTGATTCGCAGTATTATGGAATATAATGCACCTATATGGTCACCGTTCTATAAAATCCATACAGACCGAATCGAAAAGATTCAAAAGAAATTTTTGAATATTCTGAGTTACCGATGTGGCACTAAGCGTTCAGTCCCTAGTTATTCTGATAAACTAAATAAATTCAAGTTTTTGTCGCTAGAAACACGTCGTAAGTATCTAGATTTAATACACCTTTTTAAAATAGTACACTCTATTATTGACTCCCCTAGCCTTCTCTCATGTATCAACATTAGCATCAAACCTAGGTCTCGTTTCCCCTTTCAACATACTTTCGCCTTGCAAGTTTACCTAAACAACACATCTTATTACAATCCGATTGTCAGAATGTGTCGCTTTTACAATGAATTGTTGGTGCATAATAGTAAAAATTTGGACATATTCAACAATAAATTAATTAAATTTAAGAAGGATATCTTAGCCATTCTTTTTGAAGAATGTGCTACAAATAAGTAATAGTTTTTTTTTTATGGATTTGTGTAAGTATTTTAATTAATTTTTATTTTTTTCCTTCTTTTTGTTTGTTATAATTTTGTATCGATTTTTATTTTCTTCTTACAGTGTAACACAGAACTGTCTCGTTTTATTTTTGTAATCATGCTGTGTACACATTTTTAGAGATACAATCTAGCCGTAAATCCGATTATCTATATTTTGTTTTTAATTGGTTGTATTTTGTTTTGTGTGCCTTAATAAATAAATAAATAAATATACCAATTTTCGTGTCAATCGACCCAGAGAATAAAAAGTTTCATGGCAAATTCAACCCCTTTTTCACCCCGTGAGGGGTGCAATTTTAAAAACCTTTCTTAGCGGATACCTTCACATCACAAAGAATAAGTACACCCTCCAAATTTCATGTATCTAGGACCAGCGGTTTAGGCTGTGCGTTGATATGTCAGTCAGTCAGGACTTTGAATTTTATAATAATAATATTCCCATAATTTGTCAACCAACACCTAATGGAACCGCTGATATAGGTTATATTGAAGTTAACCCTATTGAAATTTAGGGCTTTGCTGAAAAAATTGGATACGTCTAAAGCGCCAGGTCCTGATAATATATCTTCTAAATTTCTTATTAAATGTGCATCTACTATCGCCTATCCTATAGCAATGTTGTTTAGTAAATCACTTTCTTGTAATGTGGTTCCCAACGTTTGGAAATCTGCATTTATTAGGGGTAATAAACACAAAAAAGGGTCTAAACCGGAGATTACCAATTATAGGCCTATATCAAAACTTTGCACAATCGCTAAAGTTTTTGAAAGAATAATATACAATCAAGTTTATACTTGCTTGCAAAATACATTCAGTCCATCACAACATGGGTTCCTAAGAGGAAAATCTACTGTGTCTAATCTTATACTCCTGAATGACTACATAACTGATGCTATGGATGACGGCCAGCAAGTCGATATTATATATACAGATTATAGCAAAGCATTTGATAGGATAGATCATAGTAATTATTTTATTATTGGGTAAGTTAATTAGATCGGGAATACGTGGTGATTTGCTAAGGTGGTTTTCGTCTTACATTGATAATAGATCCCAGGCTGTGGTGCTTAACAATTACATATCTAGTTGGGTTCCTGTTCCCAGCGGGGTTCCTTTCCGTGCTTGGTCCTCTCTTATATCCCTTAAATTGACTTTTATGACATCCGCCATCATCGTAAGACCCTGGTTTACATGGTTCGTAGAAGAGTAGATCCCACTTCATCATCCGACTTTGGTAGTTTTGACATTCATTCATTGCATAAAGAGCACTCCAAATACACCAGTTTGTTATAGAAACCACGTGTACATCGCGTTTTTTCTGTTGAAAAACAATGTTTTTAGATTTTTATTTTTTTCTAATAAAAGGACCGCCTGCCCTTCAATTAAAAAAAAAAAAAAACATGAATCACGTTCATATCTATTTCATATGAGGAAACTATAATGATAATTTTGACCTTATATCATGCACGGTTTCAGAGTTAGACAACCCACCCTTTATTTCTGTAAATTATTAAAAACCGTAAATATGCCATACTTATGGGCATACTAATTTTCAAGTGCCTATTATTTGTGGTTTCAGGGATATGCTTGAACCCCATTTTTAACCCTAATAATTTTCAAAATTCCTTAGCAGTCATTTACACACCAAGACAAACATGCCCTTGAATTTTCAAGTCTGTACACCCAGCGGCTTAGGCTGTGCGTTGTATCTAGTTGAATCAGTCAGTCAGTCACTCAGGAACTGTCCTTTTATGCATTAGAAGATTACTGTGTATCAAGTAGAAATTACATTAGTCAAGGGTTGTAAATACAGTCATGTCAACAGCCCATTTATGTAGTCGTTAATTGGATATTGGACAGAGCCTCCTCCAAAAACGGGAGGGTTTTTTTTTGCCATAATCACCACACTTGGCAGGCGGGTTGGTGATCACAGTAAAGATGTCATGTAACTAACAGCAGGAACCTGCCGCTTTCTCTAGTGAGATCCCTTAAATCGGCTTTTACGACATCCACGGGCTGAGTTGGAGGGGGTCGATTCTCAAGCCGAGTCTGCTACGGCCGGGTAAATTAAAAAAAAACATTTATCGTTGAATGCCTCGTTATACCGATTTCAAAAAGTATAAGCACGACTATTATACCATGCATTATTCAGGAGTTCCGTTGTCATCATCGTAAGACCCTGGGTTACATGGTTCGTAGAAGAGTATCACACATACAATCATTTTAATTGCGCAAAGCTCTTAATATTTATTACTATTATTTACTGAAAAAACCCCTTTAGGTATATTGATTCCACTCGATCAGACCTTGGTAGTTTTGACATTCATCCATTGCATAAAGAGCACTCAAAATACTCCAGTTAATTATAGAAACCACGTGGACTTCGCGTTCTTTCTGTTAAATAACAATGTTTTTTGATTTTTTTTCTAACAAAAGGAACCCCTGCCCTTCAATTATTAATAAAACAAAAAACCATGAATCTCGTTCTTTTCTATTTCATATGAGGAATCTATAATGATAATTTTGACTTTTTATCATGCACGGTTTCAGAGTTAGGGCATACCTACTTTTAATGAAAACTTTCAACCACTTTTTGAACCTCTTAGGGTACGAATTTTCAAAATCACCTTCTTAGCACTAATTTTCGCATCAAGACAAACATACCCTCCAAATTTCATGTCTGCGATTAGCCGTTTAGGCTGTGCGTTGTAATCAGTGAGTCAGCTAGCATTTTATATTAGTATAACTAGATTTTGCTCGCGGCTTCGCCCGCGTTAAGAAGTATTATTATTAATTAGGTATAGTTTTTGCGGCTTTACTTTTGTTTAGCGTGTGTAAAAAATTATTGCCTACAAAACTTAAAAACGACAGTAGGTACATTCTTCAACTTCTCCATTAACGTTCAATCAGCTCGATCCGTCGAGTGGTTTGGGCTGTGCGCTGATAGATCACTATGTCAGTCAGTCAGTCACCATTGAGTTATATATATTTAGAAGAAAGAGATATATATATATATATATATATATATAATAAAGATAAGGTAAAGTAGTATTACTAACTACTTAGTATATATTTATTACAATTTTTACGCCCAAATATTCGTTCAAAAAAGATAACGACGTTGTGGTAGTTGATGTTAAGTGATTATCATCGTTACTACTTTCTATACTCTTTAGCACCAAGTAAGTAACTTGTAGGTATCTAGGTACATAGTGTGAGCCAGTGGTACGTAGCAACTAAGTATGTCCGGAGGCAACAAGCTACCTGATCCAGCCAAGGCTAGACAGGAAATGGCTGATGAAAGCCGCCCCTGATGGCGAACTTAGCCCGTTCGGAGGATGAACCGTCCTGCCGAAGCGCGAGCCGTACAGTCGAGGCGCCGTGATTCTTCCGATGAAGAACAAGGCGGCGGCGATGAGAAACGGCTCAAACGTAGGAACCACAGAGTCAACAGGGAGCGCCATCCCCTGTGACTCGCCCCTGCGACCGACACAGTTGCAGATGAGAAACGGCTCAAACGTAGGAACCACAGAGTCAACAGGGAGCGCCATCCCCTGTGACTCGCCCCTGCGACCGACACAGTTGCAGACGAGGCCCGACCCCTGGCAGCGGCGCGTGGCGCGGTGCGACACGGGATGCCAGGTTGACGAAGCTGCTGATCGCAACACGAACCCTCTCGCAATGAATCGTCGATTGACAAATGCCCCTCTCCTACTTATTTAGTATCTACCGGACGCCCGGGGCCGGTGGTTGCGCCGGTGGATCGAGACGAAATATTGGCGGAGCATCTGGAGTTGCAATTTTCGCCTCACCCTAACGAGATCCACGCCCGCCATGCTTTGGTTGAAGAAACAGTCAACGACTTCCTTTCAAGGCCTACTCTCAGGTGAAAACTTCATTTCCCCATCCGAAGTTCGGCAGCCATTTCCGTTTACCCAAACAAAAGGCGATAGACTTCCTAACATCGCTTCGCTCCACCTACCGCGCGGAGGCGTCACTGCTAAAGAAAAATAAGCGCGCGTCAGTCTACCAGGACTTGAACGTAGCTTATAGTAGGTACAAAAAAGCCTATTACCTACACTTGTTGCGGTCAATGCGATGTCATATTTATATTAGATAGCAAGTTACACAATAGCAGCAATAAATACACGTGCGTCACACAGCCGCGTCGCGAGACACTCGTGTCCGTTGTGGTAGCGTACACATAATCCAATTCACGTTCGTTGTTATGCCAAATAAATTCTGCGTAAATAGAGCATAATTAGTGCAAAAATAAAATAAATAGTGCCTCATTGGTTTAAAAAATAACGACCATTCTTAGTGTGCGCTCAGCATGACGGTCAAGCTAGCGTACACATGACCGTACTAGAAAACGGCTTATATTATAGTAACGAAATTTACACAGTTAAAATGAACCTACACGTTTAGTTCTGTGGATAAATATTTTTGAATTATGTTGATTGGTTCATTTGGTGGATGGAAATTACATAGGTACGTAGGTACATAAATCAACAAAACCTTGAATGCTTTGCTTAATAAGTAGCTAAATATGTGTGAAAGTACTCACGAAAGCTCATCTTCTCTTCAAGCAAGTTCATATAAAGTAGCAAAACTACTAATTCCTACTACCTACCTAAATTGTTCGGTGTATAATTTCACTAACAAATTATTTTTTGCGTGCGACTACCACAATGCATTTGTTCCTAGAGCTTCACATAGACTTATTATATAGCTTCACTACGAAATTGCATAAAGTATGACTACTGGCAGAGGCAGTATTTCACACACTATTTTTACGTATAGCATTTATGATAAGAAAAGCTCGTTTTCTATGAGAACTATTACGTTTCATGGGTACCTACGCTGCCATAACGCCAGCTCAGAATGTTATTCAAAAGTCTTGTTCAATATCTCCGTTCCTATAAATACTAGCAATCACTATGAAATTTTGTATAGCTCGGGCAGTATTTTTGTGTGTAAATTTCGTTACTATAATATAAGCCGTTTTCTAGTACGGCCATGTGTACGCTAGCTTGACCGTCATGCTGGCATACACACTAAGAATGGTCATAATTTCTTAAACCAATGAGGCACTATATATTTTATTTTTGCACTAATTATGCAGAATTTATTTGGCATAACAACGAACGTGAATTCGATTACGTGTACGCTACCACAACGGACACGACACGGCCACTCCGCAATCTAATGTGTGCGTGCACGCAAGTGAATAAATACTGTGTCGATAGGTTTTTGTAGATTCCTACACCGATTGAACGAGTCTCATTTGAGTTATGGCTATATGGATAAGAATATAGTAGGTTGTAATAAAAAAAATAAAAAATGGCAAGCGTAATATGTGTAATGTTAATATACATTTAAGTAGAAGACAGACGTGTCGATGTCGAGTCAGAGTCAGAGTCGATGCGGCTCGGTGGCGCGGAGCAGCGCGCGGCGCAGCGCCCGCCTCCCCTCCACCCCCCCCTCGCAGAACACGTGCGTCGCGTGCGTCTCCACGTGCAGCAACGCATCGCGCCGGGGCACGTGCACGATGCACCCCTCGCCCCCCTCCGCGCCGCGCTCCACCCGCGCGCCCCCCTCCGCCCCCCCGAGCGCGCGCACCAGCGCCTCCACGTCGGGAGCGGCGCTCGGCGGCCACAGCGGGCCGGGGGCGTGCCGCGGGGGCGGCAGCAGCTCCACGAGGTTGTCGCGCACGCGCAGCGAGCAGCACAGCGGCGCGGCGCGCAGCACGCCCCCCGCCACCTCGCGCGGCGCCAGCGCCCCCGCCAGCCCCGCGTCCAGCCACGCGCGCGCCCTCCCGCGGCGCACCCCCGCCCGCACGCAGCCCCCGCGCCGCAGCGCCAGCACGTTCCCCTCGCACGAGACGTGCGGCCGCCCCCCCGCGCCCCCCGCCGGCGCCGTGTACTGCTCGGGGAGCGCCAGCTCGCGCGGCCGCAGCTCGCGCACCAGCTTGTTGGCCTGCGAGTAGTTGAGCGACGTGTCGATGGGACAGTGGTACGCCTTCATGGCCAGCGGCTGGAACGGGGCCAGCGCCTCCAGGTACGGGAAGTCGGGCTCTGCAACCAGAGGAGGAGTCACGACCGGTCCGGAGGAGAGGGAGGAGTCGGGGGGACGGGGGGGTCGCGGGAGCGCTCACCGGTGAAGATGACGGCGTGCGCCGGGTTGGAGCCCCACAGCTCCACGAGGTGCACGGCGGCTCCGAACCGCAGGCTGGGGTGTCCGCAGAACACCACGCACGGCTGCAACAACCACCTCGCTTTACGTTTGTCGCACCTCGGCAGTGGGGGGCAGTGGGGGGAGTGGGAGAGGAGACGTTACTAATATTATATTAACCACATTAATAGTACAGTTAGGTGATAGTAATGGGGTCAAGTGCTCTGATGTAACTTATTCAGTTGAAATATTGTTACGAAAAGTAGAATTAGGGTTGGCAAAATTGATTTTGTGTGCCTTCCCATACTCTTAATTGTTATCTAGGGATGATGTTAATATTTTTAATATTAATATGATTTTATACAACTTGACATGTCGTCATAGTGACGTTTTATATTTTGACTTTAGGTTACCGCAAGATAATATGTATCTTAGTAGATATAGTAGGTAAAGTATAAAAGTATATATAGAGGTTAGTTTATTTTAGTTACTTTCACAGTATTATGTCTTATGGCATATTTTTATGGGGAAGTGCAGCTGATATTGAAAGCATTTTTAGTCTACAGAAGAGAGCTGTACGGGCAATTTATAAAATGAAAACTTGTGACTCTCTCAGGGAATGTTTTAAAGAGATTGGTAATCTTACAGTCAGCTTCCAATACATTTATGAAATTATAATGCACACTCACAGAAACATTGATGAGTTTAGTAAAATAAGTGACATACACAGTGTTAATACTAGAAATAAAAATAAACTTGATTTACCTAGGTATCGCTTAGGAAAAGTAAATAATTCATTCTCAGGAAACTGTGTGAGATTCTATAATAAGCTTCCTCAAAGCGCCACCAAACTCTCTGCTCGTAAATTCAAATTGTGTATAAAGAATAATTTAATTAAAAGTGCCTACTACGAAATTAGTGATTGCTACGCGTCCTTATCGACAATTAGGACGCGTGGCCCGATGTTACTATACCAGTTGACAGCAAAATGGTGATATATCAATGTTAACAAACTGCCCATTAGGTAGATAGGTGCTATAACATACTACAAATGTTTTAAGATTAAGTATTTAGGTTTATGATGTATCTACTTAGAATATAATTTAAAACTGTATATCTAAATGTTGAAGGGATTATCGAATATCATATAAATCAGCCCGAGGTTCTTGCCTTTCTCCTTGTGTGCTGGTCGCGATTCCGAACAGGCGGTACATTTGACGTTTTAAAATGATCCTAAAAAATGTTGATGAATAAAGAAATGTTGAGTTAGAGTTAGAGTTAGACGTACCTGCCGCGCGTCCCCCTCGGCCGCCAGCTCGTGCAGGTCGCGCGCGAGCCGCAGTCGCTCGGCGCGCTGCAGTGCCGCGTGCGGGAACGGCTCGTCGGGCACGCGCGCCGCCTTGCCCGCCGACACCCACTCGGCCAGGATGTTGGCGTAGGCCAGCGCCGCGTGCGCCGCCGGGCCCACGCAGTACATCGGCACGTGCGCCAGTCCGCCGCCCTCCAGGTGCGCCGAGAGACACTCCAGCAGATCGTAGAGCACCCCCGAGGCGTACACCGGCAGCAGCACGCAGCCGCCGGCGCGCAGCGTGCCCGCGCAGTGCACGCACAGGTCGCCCAGCATGTGGTCCGGGTTGTGCGCCGGCGTCTGCGTGAGCGCCGCCAGCACCAGCAGGTCGCACCCGCGCAGCGCCGTCTGGTTGATCGGGCGCGGATGCGTGGTCAGCGTGCTGGACCCGCTCACGTAGCACACCTTCTCGTGAGCGGAGCGCAGCACCCAGTTGGAGGAGCCGAGGCAGAACCCGGAGGAGACGGCGGTGCACTCGAGTGCGCCGTACGCGTCCACGCGCTCGTCGTACCCCACCACGCGGACGCGCGCCAGCGCCCGCGCCACGCTGCTGCGCGAGAACAGACGGCGCCAGGCGCGGGGCCGCGCGCACTGTGCCAGCGCCCCCGGCAGCACGTGCAACAGTTCCTTCCACCGCCTGGCGCCGCCGCCGCCGCCCGCACCCCCCGCGTCCTCCAGCCACTGCACCAGCTCCTCCAGGTAGAACCGCGCGATCTGCAGCGTGGGCTCGGTAGCGTACACCTGCCCTTTGAAGCCGGTGCCCTCGGTGACGAACGGCAACGCCAGCATGCACGTGTAGTTGGAGATGAGGATCACGTCCAGCTGCGAGTAGTCCACCACCTTGTCCAGCGGCGGCGCGAACTCGGGCTCCGACGCCACGAACACGCGGCCCCCGCACTCCTTCAGCTCCTGCAGGATACAGACGCACCTCAACCACATCCTCCTTAAAACCTAATCCATTTGATGGTTAGTTAGCTTTTTTTTGAAATTCATCTCTCAAGAGGGCAAATAGTTCAAGCATTCTAGTTGGAATGTATGGAAAGATTTACAAAATGTAGATTATCTAGTAAATTTATCTATCGGAATGTGTTCCCTATAGAACAAAATTCAATATAATATACTCTCCCTCCCCCTCTGGTGAGCATGGCCTTCTTGGAGGGCATTGGGTGGCTGTAGTAGCAAAAGCCCACCTGTCACCCAAAAAGGGCCCATAGGAGGCCCAGTTGTGAGAAATAGTCTGCGCACCAAGTAAGACTTTTTGCCCTTTGTGTATTCACCTCTGATTTACTCAGAGAGTGGATCTTATAAGGATCACCTAATAGGGGGTAGTTGGGTACCTACGTTTTTTTGTTATGTAGTATTTAGGATATATACACTTGAATATTGGAAAATAAGTCCCTGGCATTTAATGGGTATGTAAAAAGTTAAATGAGGGTGTGACAATCTCTGATGGGTCTAAAGTTCTTTAGAGCAGGACCTACTTAGGAAGGTACATACAATCCATATTATAAGATCAAGATAGATTGGTGCAACATGTAGATACATCTCTGAGGAGGACACTGCCTAACATTGGTTAGTTCATGCAGAGAGCAAAGGTACTTACCCCTTCGAGCAGCGGGTCGCTGATGTGCGGCGGCATGTAGGTGGGCAGAGCATTCAGCCGCGAGCTCGGGACGGGCGGCAGCGGCAGGAAGTTGAGCACCGACTGCGCAGACAGCCCGCAGTCTAGCATGATCAGCAACTCCTTGAACGACAGCACGAAGCACGGCTTGGCCGCATCGCTGCTCAGGCAGTACTGCACAATTATTTCAATTTTATACTTCACTCATCTGGTCTGGATTTTTCTACTTTACTAGATTACTTCCTACTGTATCGCGTAGAGCTCTATTTCTACTCGACCAGATCATCAGGACACGAAAGTATACAGTTAGTACTTACCACTTTCATTGTTTGTTTTGTTTTACCCTAACCTCTAAATGATATATTAGACGAGCCGTCGTCGCCGGTCGGTATCTCAGCTAGGTACCGACGAGTAATAGATACTGCCAAATTGATTTCATCGTGGTACAACTTTGAGAAATTTAATAGCTTAGCAAATATCAAACCAATTGATGATATTTGTTGCATCGGTTGTAGTTGTAATGGTAATGTTTATTTATTTCATTTCGCATTCGCTAGTAAGTATTAGAATACAAATACATAGCTAGTGATCTATGGTGAATATTGGTTGAATGAAATACAACACACCCACAGAACACTAATATCCTAAATACCCACTAAGCATATGAGCGCCCACGACCGCGACGCGACGACGACGACGACGCGATGCCACGAACGATTACTCGTTCCGATTGCTTGTGTTGTGATCGCCGCAGTCGAAGCCGCACATCGAGTACTTTTGACATCGACTTCACACGGAACGGTTCGTGGTCGTAAAGAACCAAGAAGAAGAAGAATGGAAAAACAAAACAAACAAACAGCGGGTACGCGTTTTCGTCCGTCTAACGTAGAAACAAAGAAAAATTCGTACGACGAAAACAAACAACAAAAATCCTAACTTAAGTGCTTAAGATGCTTGATGTTTCCGTCGGTATTCAGTGTGTTGCGGGGTAACCGTAATCCACAGGAATCAGAAAATTCGAGCAGTGCTTGAAGCGCCTATTGGAAGCAAAGTAGTTGCAGGAAATAAGAAAACGGGAACTTCGTCCACATCCATCGCTTCCTCGTCGTACAATAAAAAAAAATGTTACCACGTACAGAGATCTTATTGCCCACTATGCGGACAATGATTTTATAAGTCATTTTAGACTGGAACCAATTGAATTCACTTTGTACCTATACCTACTTAACTACTGCAGTAGGTACCTACAAATAATTTTCGGAGTCAGGTCAAATCACTGAAATTTGTAACTGTAGGTAATAGGTACATACCTGTAAAACTACGGTGAGTCCTAGTTATATGTCTTAGAATGTTTAGTACTTAAACTTGTTCGGGAAAGCGTGGAAAGCCTTTTTAAAAATAAAAGACTTTAATTAAAATTAACTTCAATTTACTAAGAGAGTTATCACAGAGTGGCGAACTAATTACGACTGAATATAAAATCAACGGTCGTGAGCGAAGTCACTGCTATTTCTATGGGGTGGTCTCGTCTAGACATAGAGTCAGCGAAATCACGGCGGGAGTTGTGTGGGCGTCTAACTGACAACAATCATAATGATTATTGGGCATTTCTTAAGATACTTGTTACTGTGGATGTGTTATCTATAACTCATCCCTCCGTAAGTTCGAGATTACCTGAAGGATGAGGGTTATCTCGAGTTTTCCCCCGGTTACACAAATTCATAATTTTATTCTTAAATACTAACAGAGCAAAACAAGATACAATTAAAATGCAAAAAATAAGGTTTCCTATGCTAACACTTTTATGTAGAGTACTATTACTATTTTCACTGTCACTAATAAAGTCACATTCACTTTTCTGCACTAAGTAATTCAGGAACTGGACATCGGCAAGATTGATTTTATTTAGATTTACAGGCTTCCTTTGGAAGTCCAACGGTTTTGAGGATATTTTTGGCAGATTGATAACGGGAAACTTTGTGTAGAGCACATCTTTTCCTTGATTTTGATTCTTCTTAAGTCGTAACTCTTTTATGTGTACTTGACAATCATCGTCCATGGTTAAAATGTAGGTTCCGCTAATAGTTTCTTGCGTAATATCATTTTCGCAGTATTTGGTTAGAAGTGTCTCCGTTTTTGTGTAGAGTAACCAGCGGTTTGGCTGTATTAGGGTTGCTTTTACGTCGTCGATGGATACAGGAATTGGATGACAGCTTGAAATATTTGTGGCAAATTTCATAAGCTCGATAGTGCAATCGTCCTCGGTTATGAGTAGAACGTCGTTCTCGGAACACAGGAAACGATCTTCGACGATTTCACGGCATGACTGAGATAGCAGCTTTGCTTTCAACCCTTTCACAAGGACGTATGGATATTTGGGAAGAATAATAGTGGTAAGGTCCATGGCACTATCATGGATAGGTAAGGGAATTAATTTATAATAATTGTAAACTTCGTTTCTTACCAGAGGGATATGCATAATTAATTTATGCTTTTATTTCTATACATTGCTCTATTTTTACAATATTTTCCATAGTTATTGGATACACTAATTTATCAGTTATTTCAATTTTCTTTAACAATACTATAAGCTTATCTGTGTCTACAACTGATTGGTGTAATAATTTAAGTTTAGAAAAAGCAATAGCCGTTTCAATCTCATTCGATCTTATATAAATTGTTTGAAAGTTGTGTATAAAAATGTTGTAAATGTGTATAAGTTTCTCAGTAATTTTTACTCAGTTTTATTCATTTAAATGCAAGTTTATATCTTGAATAATGTTCTCAATTTGAATGAAATTGTTTCTGGTAGAGTTTGCTATTTTCGTTAATGTACCCATAATTTCGGAAACAACTGTGATTTTTCTATCTAATGTATCCTGCTTGGTTTTTAGATCGTGAATTATTTTTTCATACATCAATGCATCGTCATTGTCCAAATTTCCAGTTATTGTCTTAATAATTAATCCAAGAGGGTTCAACAATCCTCTCTTAAATTTGACTGATGTAATAACTTGATTAAACTTTTACTCAGTGATATTTCGGTACGACATCTCGCTGTTCTTGCTCGGTATCATCGTAAATTACCCTTTTAGTACATTGATAAAATGTAACTGTTCCTTTCTGAAAAAGGAATATAGTTGCTTCTGAAAACTGTTTGCGATGTAATGCATCTTCAAAGTAAAAGAAGTATTTTATTTTGGGTCTTATATAGCTTTTCAGAAAACGTTTGATCGGATCTGGATTATTTAATGGTAAGTGAACTTCCAATACCTTTTGTTTATCCCTAGATAGGTCCTTGACTGATAGTTCGTCTCTATTCCAGGAATGTACGAGTACCTGATTTGGTTTGGTGTCAATGGCTTCTTGTAAAATAAGAAAACCGTCTGTATCCATATCACGGGCTGAATGAATGGTACCTATGGAGTTTTCACGTCCTTCAGAAGCCGTTACAGTTGAACTGCCTGCGGTTGGAATTGAATAGGGTGATCGTCGACCACCGGGTTTTACAGAGCTTTTCTCAGAATCGGATGATATCAATATCGGAGATGGAGTCCTAAGACGTAAGGTAGAAGCATTAGAACATGCGTTCTGTTGTTCACCTAAACGTGCTATTTCCTTATTTAAGTCATCAATATGACGTTTGAGTTTTTGTTCGTTTGAATCTTACTTAATACTTTCATTCAGACGTCGTCATCACTTAAAACGTTAATTCTGACTCTCGATAATGCGTCTGCGTTACAATTTTGTTTTCTATCTAAAGATGTTTAATGTCATAATCGAATTCAGCTAAGCGTAATTTCCATCGGGTAAGTTTACTATTTGGTTCTTTCATTGACTTAATCCAAGTTAGTGGTCTATGGTCTGTGTATATGACAAATTTCTTTCCATATAAATATGGTCGGAAATGTTTTGTCACCCAAACGATGGCTAAAAGTTCTTTTTCTATTGTGCTGTAGCGTGTTTCAGCATCATTCAAGGTGCGACTTGCGTAGGCTATGGGTTTGTCGCTACCTATAGGTCCCTGTGAGAGTACAGCTCCAACTGCATAGTTCGATGCATCCGTCGTAAGGACAAATAGTTTTGTATAGTCTGGAAACTGTAGAGGCGGAGCGTTTATCAAAAGCTCTTTGCATTTTTCAAATGCGTCTATGTAATCCTGTTTGGATGGATCGATTTTATTTTTCTTTTTCAAGCAAGATGTGAGTGGTTGCGTTAACTTCGCAAAGTCTTTAATGAATATATGTTACTTATTTATATTATACTAGTATGTTATTACCGAAATGAATTTTCGGTAATAACATACTAGACCAAGAAAGCTTTTAATTTCAGTTGCTGTTTTAGGTAATGGATAATCCATGACTGCTTTTATTTTATCATTATTTGGCAGAAGACCGTCTTTAGTGATGGTGTGACCTAGATAAAGGACTTCTTTCTTTAGAAACTCGCATTTATCTTGTGTTACTTTTAAATTTGTTTCCCTAAGTCTGTCGAATATTTTTCTTAATTTAGAAACATGTTCCTGTAGGCTAGATGAATATATAATACACAATGATGTCGTCAAGATATACCAAACAATGAATACCCTGAAGACCACGAAGCACATAATCCATGGTCCATGATCCAGGGAGTCGATTAATCCAGCGGCCGAGGTATTAGTTAATGGAAACTCCTTCCTCGAGATCGGGTTCTGCCGATAATGATTATGAGTGCGTGCGGTGGTGCACAGCAAATCTTTAATTCGACGGGTTGAGTCTCGCCGGTGGGATGAACCCCAAATTGGGGTTTCACAAGTTCTTATACTTTAAAGTTTTTAAGAAGTTTGTACCTATGTAATAGTTGATCGAGTGAGCCAAGCGAACGAGATCTCTCAGTTAAGTTGGGAAATCTGGCACTGTATGTATGTATGTATGTGGCGATGTTTGTGACGGCATAACTCTCGAACGGATTATTCGATTTTCATGAAATTTAAACTGTAAAGAGATTACGTAAATAGAATTTGATTCTCGCGAGGGATTTTTGATAAATGGGGTAGTTTTTGAGATATTGGGGTAAAAACAAATACATTTTTTCGCCCATATCTTTAAAATGGTAGATTCGATCAATTCAAAATTTTGAACTTGCAGAGATTATATTATAATAATACTCATCAATCGGTTTGAGGATTTTTAAAACACAACTTTATACTAAGGCAACAGTTTTGAGAGCACTTTTCAAAACGCCTTTCATTTGTTTCATATTAGTAAGGATACATTACGTTAGCAACAAGAGAGAGCCTCGAACACTTAGGTGAATAAAGAGAGTTCGAGATAAAAGTGCTTAAGTAAGGTGAGAAAGATGTAATGAAAGCACATTTTTATCGTTTGTTAATTACGTTCTATTTGAGAAATGATCTCCGTCACAAACCAGACATCACGAGATCTTAGTACGAGGCGAACTACTGGTTGTATTGAGTCCCTTAATCTCCAGTGCTCCGCGTCCCTTTTCCTTTAACCAATCACAGATCGCTTCCCCGTTATTGTTTTTTTTTATTGTACGACGGGTAAGCACTTAGCCTTCATCTCACCTGGTAACAAGTTGAGATAAGGCCGAAGGTGGAGACGCACTTCACACGGAATCCTCAACAAACTGAGAAACTGGCTATCTTACCTTTGAATGCCGGAACACAACAATTTTAGAATTGTTATTTTGGCGACAGAATTAGGTACGGTGGTGGTAGCTAGGCGGACTTAAACAAAGTCCAACCACCAACCAATCCAAGCACAATATATTGTACTCCCCATGGGGATCGAACCCGGGACCTCTGGATCTGAAATCGGTGGCTTGAACCACTAGACCACAGAGGCGGTTATTGACATGCAATATGACAGTAAGCCACACTACCAGATAACCAAAAAGGTATCGCGCCTACACAAGCGATGCGCGCGAGTATTTAAAATTAGGTATTTTACCTACGTAGCGTATCTACTTAATTGTTGATAAAATAAATTGGTTGAAGTAAGTAAGTAATTGAATGTAAATAGTAAGTAAGTCAGAAACGATACCGTTACAATACTATGTTTTTTAGTAAAAGTAAGTTCCTGGAAATGGAAAACATGTATTTTCGGCGTCATGTGTTAGGTGCAAGTGAAACTGCACTGATACAGCTAGTACTAGTACCTATATAAGGTTAGGGGCGTTTAATGTTTTATCTGAGAGGTTGTAGAAAAACTGCAAGGTTTACCCATGTGGTCTCAGAAGGTGGACGGCGGGTAAGAACTGCGATTAGCTAATATTATTATATAATATAATATTATTATATAATATAATATAATTATTATAGGTCGTAGCCTTAGACAATTTCAGTCGTAGCCGACAACACTGCGTCTACACGGCGAAATAATGTTCATTGAAATTTGAACTTCAGGACGACCTCTGAAAACGTACTTTACATTGACAACAGAAACAAGCAGACACGCTCGGTGTAAGCGAGTTACCGCCATCGAGTATCTGTCTTCTCTGTTGTACGCGGTGATGTGCGAGCGGTGTTGGAGCAGTGTTGTCGGCTACGACCTATAAGTAGCTAGTCGCAGTTCTTACCCGCCGTCCACCTTCTGAGACCACAAGGGAAAACCTTGCAGTTTTTATTGTAGGTACATGTCGCCTGCGACCATTAGTAGGTATGTTGGTATTTATACCTTTACCTACCTACCTAGGTACACGCCTACACTTACGTAGGTTACATTATACCTAGTGATGACGAAGGCATGACCACTATATTATACAGAATGGGTATGTACCGACATTACAAAACTCGGTCAGTGGAATAGTTGAGGTACTTTACGCGCTAGCATATTAATGAGGGTCGAGGTCCGCGACCGAGCTCGGTACGCGGCCGTCAGTCGCCGGCGAGCACCGCGCGACCCACGAGCCACCTGCCATCCCCCATGGAGCACACGACTCCGACGCGGCGACTGTTCACGCGGCGCGAAGTGGAGGCGCGCAGCAGCGTGTACGGCGCTGCGATCATCATCGACAACCTCGTGTACGACGTGACCTCGTTCCTCGAGGAGCACCCTGGCGGCGCGGAGGTTCTGCTCGACAACGCGGGCCGTGACGCCTCGCAGTGCTTCCACGACGTGGGGCACTCCGAGGTGGCGCTCGAGTGGCGCCAGCGGTTCCACGTGGGGGAGGTGGTGCCGGAGGAGCGCCGCGACCCTGTGGTGGGGGTCACCGCCGCCGCCGCCGCCGCCGCCGCCGCCGAGCCGCTCACGCTGGCCGCGCTGCTCAACGTGTGGGGGCCGCCGGCGTTGCTGGCCGCCCTCGCCACGCTCTGCTACCTCTACATATTCTAACTTTTAAATTAAAGTAAGATTTGAGTAAGTCACATGTTCATTTGTTTTTTTATTTTGGAAAGATTATGCTTCTTGTACCTACCCTTCCCCTTTTCTAATCCCTTTAGGGACAGAAAGTTGAATTCCTAAAATGTTGAGTTTGCGAAAAGGTACATTACATTGACATTATTTTAACTTGCAACCAGGTGAGGTGAAGGCCAGGCTTCCCCGTTGTACAATAAAAAAAAATACATAATTTTTATCCTAAAATGCTTATTGAATTTGCAGAAAGTTGAATTCCTAAAATGTTGAGTTTGCAAAAAGTTGAATTCGCAGCAAGTTGAATGTTGTTATAGAGTGTCAGTACCTAACTAAGTGACACTCCTACACTAAAAATTCAACATTGTAGGATTCAACATGCTGAGAATTCAACTTTCTGATCCTTAAGGTTAGGTGCCTTAAGGATCAGAAATATTCGTATATACAGTATTCGACGCGTAACCTATGCGTAGGTAATACATATGCCGGTAATATACCAGAAACACATAATACCTACCGGTTACCCAAATGAAAGACCTCATACACATACGGTTTCACGTCACACATTAAACACACCTCACACAACTAGGTACGTACACTATAACGTAGTACCAAACTACTTTTTGTAAATACCTACAATATTCAGTGACACATTTCTGTTTTACCCATGAACCTATACTAAAACTGGACTGCGCACTGTATTCTTAAAAACGAGCCGAACGAGAGGTATGAGAATAGTAATTCGTCTCGTTCTAATTGGGTGTCCACACCGCCTACTTTAATGAATGAAAAAAATACGAATTAGTAGATATAATTATTTTCTTATTATTGTAACAGTAATAGGTTTATAGTGTTTTAATTAAATTTGGTTTTTCTAAACACTTGCGCCTTTTCTCAAGCCGGAACCACTAAGGTAACTGATAAAAAATAATAGTGAATGCGTTAAGTTAGTACCTGAGTCTATCGTTTACCTAGAAGAGTTTCTTGTCTCCGATATCATGGAAGGTTATGAAACACAAGGTATCAACAAAGATTATTTATTTTAACTGATAGGTACAAAATTCAATAAAAAGTACAATTAAACTAACTATGTACAAAGGAATCAGTCAGATTACCTAAGGACCGTTACAAACGGCCTATAGGTAACTCAACTGTTCCAGACCAGTACCAGACGGAAGCGTGCCCAAGACACTGGCTGCATTGCCACGCTGAATAGCTATGCTAATTCGCTGGCCTAAATAAGAGCCAGCCCTTGGGTCACGTGTCGCCTCAATCAAAAGACCCGCAATATTTTTGAAAACCCGGAGGGCACCGGCTCCCCACGGACCCAAGGTCTCCACCCCAAAAGGCTCAAATAGGTAGGCTCTGTCGAGACCACTATATTTACGCCTTTTGTGATCCTCGGCCGAATCAGCCGCCGCACCAGCCCTAACTGATGTCCCAGGCAGATGAGATGGCGCTAGGGTGTCGACACAGGTAGCGTCCCACACCAAAGGCCTACCCATTTCCCAAGGGACAAGAGTCATACCGTCGGGCCGCTATTACATTCCAATATTATAGGCACACTTGAAGCGATTTGGGTGTATTTCCTCAAAAGTAAGGAAAAATCGGACCCCATAAAGGCGCCTGCCTGTCTTTCCGTTCAGCTGTCATCAAACAAAATAATTGAAAAAAATACGTCATCCATGTAAACGAAATTGTATCATATTCTACATTGAAGTCGGTTTTCTTTTTAGTTTTTTGAACGTAAATATGTAGTTACTTTGTTCATAATGTTACTTAATTTAATTTTATCATGGACGAAATATACTAGTATATTATTTATTTATATTTATTTTGACGTGCCACGGTTAGTTACCGCCATCTTACCTACCTTAGTCTGTTGTCATAGCAACGATTCTAAATTGTTGCGTTCCGGCCAGTTTCATAGACTGGGTGAAGTGCGCACTTTTGGCAATATCATAACTTGAAATGAGATTAAATGAAGGTCAAGCGCTTCCCCGTGTTAAATAGAAAAAAAACATTTGGCTCAACGACCCGAAGTGCAGAGACGAACATTTACTTAGATTTAGTTGCATCTTCATAAAAAACATCTTTAAAGCAATGTTGCCAGGTATTGACATTCATTTCGGCGGCGACTGCGACCTGTAGGTACTTAGGTACCTAATTCTAAGTAAAAGTTTACAATAGTACAGGAATCTAGGTAAAAGTACATGCACAAAGCTTAGTATGGCCTTCACAGGGCAGTAGGTACTACAGTTATTTGATAGTTTCACTAAGTTGTCAGTTCCTATTATTATATATATTACCATTTTTAAATTAGTCAATAAAAATATTATAATTTACTTAAAAAAAAGATCTGAAAAATCTAAAAATCCTGAGATTTCCCGAGATTTATAAATTCGGCCGCAATCCTGAGATCTCAGGACAAATTCTGAGGTATGGTAACCCTACATGAACCAGGCCTGCCGACTATGGTATTGCTACGTAACCTACGAGATGGCGATATCACGATGGCGAGTCACTTGTGATTGTATTGTGATGTGAATGGTAGCCGGTGGCGGTGGTGAGGCGCAGACTCGACGAGCATTCCGCCACAAACCGGTAAAGATAGGTACCTAAAACGTCATTCCACCACAAACCGGTAGAGATACGTAGGTACCTAAAAGTGCTTTCCGCCGCCGCCGCCGCCGCCGCGAGGTCGTGCACTCGAAACTAGTTCCACAGCAGAATATCAGCCTGAGTTGTGTTGTGGCTGCTTGCTAGGTAGGTACATACACTCTCCACGAAACCTACCTTATACCTACCTATGCTATTGACTGACATTGTCTGTCAGTCATGATGCTTGAACGAACAGCCTCAATCGGTGGATTGTAATAAATAAAATACTTAAGTTATTTTTGAAAAAAAAAAACATCTTAAAAATTACACTACGGGTAGGTAAGTTCATGTAATTTGAAGTTGGTGCCGTATTGCCAAGCAAAATAACATGTTTTTTATATGGCTCCGCCTTCAAATTATATGACCATATCCAAAGAGTTATTTTTAAGTTTTTAGGGTTGAAGTCGGTATTTTTTAGCTATTTTCCGTTAAACATACGACGCTACGATGTCTACGGCACCCTATCCGCATTCGTTTAGGCACCTACCTATATATTGCGTTTCGCGTAGGTACTCGGCACGCGCCGGACGTAGCGTAGGTCCGCTCTCGTGTACTGTACACGCGCTCACGCACTACTATCATAGTGTCATACTTGACTGCGCACGGCACCGGGCTGCGCAGTGAGCCGGTGCGGCGGCGTGTGATTGGCTTCATAGTGGCATAAACTATACAGACGACCGGACCCTTTAGTATACGTACACCCGGCTTGACACCGGGGGCTACCAGATAGAAAATTTTAAGGTCCAGAGAAACCTGATTTCCATTGAAAAATCCTGAGATTTTCTAAAATTTTGCGAATTCTTTCGCAAACGTATTTTACAGCTTTGTAGCCCGCGCTACGACGTGCGTGCACTGTTACCATCCACGGTCATCCACCCCTTTTAACAAAAAATAAGTAAATTTATCTAAAACAAAAAGACATACATTGTGGGCAACCATTTTCAAGACCATCGGTGTTTCAAGATCACCAGATACATTGGGTTTTGTCAAAGTATTTGCTATTTTAGCCCAGAACGGTATCTTCAGTCCGAGCTTTAGGTACTTTTAACACAGTTTATTTTGAAGAGCGAAGCATTTTATAGAACCGTTATAAAAGACAAACATTTGCCTAATAATGTATCATCACAAAATAAATATGATAAAACTGATGATTAAAAATGGTTTTATATATTTTGTGTTGATTTTATTTCAGCAATTAACGTGACAAAGTAGATTTTAAAATAAATCAATAAAAACATTACAATTTGCATTCGAAAAAAAAAGATCTGAAAAATCTAGTCTATTATTGAAAATTCTAAAAATCCTGAGATTTCCTATGATTCAGATTCAGATTCAGATTCTTTATTAGTAACACAAGTTACAGGTCATTATGCATTTGAAAATAATAAAAAGGTACTTAGTACCATTTAGTTAATTAAATTATAAAACAAGAAAAGAAATAAAATTGTACATCACAAATATAAATTACGACTTAAATATAAATTATCATTCTAAGAATCATCAAAATGAGATTGATTATATAAAATAAATTATCGTCAAGTAAATAATAAAAATTGTAAATAAGATATAGGTAACACCTACACCGTAAAATCGTTATCGTTAAAGAATTCGTCAACTTTATAGAAGGCCTGCTCGATAAGCCAGTTCTTCAGGTTGTTTTTAAAGGCTTGCAGTGATCGGGCAGCAGTAATAATTTCCGGAAGACGGTTGTAAACGGCTGGCCCCATCACGTGAATCAGTATGTTTTCCGAAATCCGGCCGCAATCCTAAGAAAAGCCTAAAAATCCTGAGATCTCAGGACAAATCCTGAGATATGGTAACCCTAGCCGGGCTTAACTCCGGCGAAATACCGTCTCGAGGGCATGAGCGCTAAGGGTGTATTAACGGGATTCTGGGAAATATGTACACAATGATGGGAACGAAGACAAATACAGATGACCTAAACAACATAATAAGAATCGGTTCCTACTATGGTGCAGTGTAGGGATGCACTATGTTAGGATAATTTTTCGTTCCCATTATTCTGTTTTTAAATTTAAAAGTCATAGGTACTAATGATTTTATCAAAATCGGTCCAGTTGAATTGAACTCTGTGGAATAGGCGGTTGTTTCGTATGAGACCACGTTTGGCATGCTTAGGTAGGTATATATTTAGGTACCTATGTTAAACTAGGTACCTAAATATATATTAAATATATGGTATAAGCTGATGGACATGGTTTGTTTTTAGCTTGACTGGTAGAAACTTTTAATCTTCTATTAATATTTTTTTTTGTGCACGGTATATATATTTCGAACCTCGAAGTGCTGAATCCGCAGTGATATTAGATCTTTGCCGTTGAAATTGGGGTTTTGTATGAAATCAATGCAAGTATTTTTTTCGATCTTATTTATTTCCGTCAATCAAAGTTATCGTCGATGCAGTCGACGCATCTTTGCCAGCGCAGGGGCAATTTATCGATGCCCTTCTTGAAAAAGTTAGCTGGACGGGAGGCAACGAACTCGTCGAAGGCATTTTGTACTGCCTCCCGGGTCATTGATTTTTTTTCCGTTAAGAAGTTGTCCAAAGTCTGGAAAAAATAGAAGTCGGTAAGCGCAAGGTCTGGTGAGTACGGCGGATGTCGGAGAGCTTCCAGCCCCAGCTCTTGTAGCGTGGAGACGGTCTGTCGTGCGGCGTGAGGTTCACAGTACAAATCTGCAGGAATGCTCGTCCCGTTTGGTAAGAAGCTATGATGAATCACACCGGTGCTAGACCACCAAACAGTAACCATCACTTTTTAAGGTGTAATTTTTCGTTTAGGACTTTTTTTAGATGCTGAACCAGGATCTAACCAACTCGATGAGTGCTTACGATTGTCGAATATAATCCATTTTTCATCGCAGGTTACAATGCGATTCAAAATTCCTTCGTTTCTGTGCCTGTTGAGCAGCGTAAGGCAGGCCTCGACGCGCGCCTCGCGCTGGCGTTCATTAAGTTCGTGGGTTATCCATTTGTCAAGTTTTTACCTTTCCAATTTGACGCAAATGGATCCAGATCGTTTTGATGCTAACTTCGAGAGCTGCTGCTAATTCGACAATAGACTGAGTATCATCAGCTTCCACAATCGCTTTTAATTCGTCATTGACGACCACAGTTTCCAGACGACCACGGGGTGAATTTTTCAGGTCGAAATTTCCAGCACGGAAGCGGGTAAACCAATAACGGGTTGTGCGTTCGTTTGTAGTGTTCTCTCCGTAGACGTCGTTAATGTTGCGTGCAGTTTGTGCCGCGTTGCTACACCGTCAGACGTCTTATTCATGGCCAACATAAGACGTTACTGAATTGACCCTGCATACACGTATCCATGACGTCTCATTCATGGCCATTACAAGACGTAACTGAATTGACTCTAAATGGACGTGGCCAGGACGTGTGCAACAGTATCAGACACCATCAGACTTTAAAATGACGTCAGTGCAACGTACAGTTTGGACGCATAAAAAACGGACCCTAAAATCACCTCAGGAAGACGCCTCTCGAAATTAGGGTTGAGACTGCAGATTTTAAAATTAGTTTATTTAGGCCCTTATAACCTCTATATTCAATAAAAAGTACAATTAAACTAACTATGTACAAAGGAATCAGATTACCTAAGGACCGTTACAAACGGCCTATAGGTAACTCAACTGTTCCAGACCAGTACCAGTCGGAAGCGTGCCCAAGACACTGGCTGCATTGCCACGCTGAATAGCTATGCTAATTCGCTGGCCTAAATAAGAGCCAGCCCTTGGGTCATGTGTCGCCTCAATCAAAAGCCCCGCAATATTTTTGAAAACCCGGAGGGCACCGGCTCCCCACGGACCCAAGGTCTCCACCCCAAAAGGCTCAAATAGGTAAGCTCTGTCGAGACCACTATATTTGCGCCTTTTGTGATCCTCGGCCGAATCAGCCTCCGCACCAGCCCTAACTGATGTCCCAGGCAGATGAGATGGCGCTAGTGTCGACGCAGGTAGCGTCCCACACCAAAGGCCTACCCAATTCCCAAGGGATAAGAGTCATACCGTCGGGCCGCTTACCATCACCACGTAACAGACCATTCGGCCCTTATTAGGGGTGGTTTTTAAGATGAAGGGGTTAAAGATGATCTTCAATTCTTGCATGAGGGTGCATATAGGGTGGGTATTCGGAATCTCATTAAAAATGTTTTTTTTTGCTATTCACTCATTAGGGTTGTCAAACCGAGGGTGTCGATACAATCCAAGAATTACTTTTGGGATGTCATCCAAGGGGTTTCGTTGCGCATATCCCACAGTAAGGTACCTAATTAGGGGACGTTAGTATTATATCTATGGTAAGGTGAAAGCACACTTTTATTGTTTGTTTTTTATTATTACGTTCTCTATGAAATAATCTTCGTACACAGACATCACGAGATCTCAGTTCGGGCGAACTACTACCTTAGGTACTTACTTAATATCTACACATAGAGACGTAACAAGCAAGCGAAGCATTTCATATCAAATGCTATTGCTTACATGAGTCGGGTTGAAATGGCGGACTTCTCCTGGACCCTTGGAACTCACCACTACCAGCCTACTATATGTATAGATGAGTCACGGTGTCAGTCATATCATAATGATCATGAAAAGGTAAGGTACGAGTAAGTAGGTACCTATGTCAACGTATTATAAGCATAACACCGTGGCTCTTCAAATGAATGATATGTAGTAGTAGGTACCTAATGCAACGTAAAGATAAGAGGTAGGTACGTTATCGAAGCGGCGTGGGGGGGGCGGCGGCGGCGGCGCGCGGTCAGTCCAGTGCGCCACGCCGCCTCGTCAGCACCATGGGCCATCGCAAGCAGTTCACTCGCGAGGAGATCAGCACCACCACTTCTGCAGACGCCGTGTTCATCGTAGACAACGTGGTGTACGACGCGAGCCAGTTCCTCGACGAGCACCCGGGGGGGCACGAGGTGCTGGTACACGCGCGAGGCAAGGACGTCTCCGAGGAGTTCCACGACATCGGCCACAGCTTCGATGCCAAGGAGCTGATGGTGAAGTACGCGGTCGGTGACCTCGTCCCCGCCGACCGCGTCCGCCCGCAGACACGCCACGTCAGCTGGGAGGACTCCTCCGTCGGCAGCGAGGCCTCCTTCCTCGGCTCGTGGCAGTATCCGCTGCTGACGGGCGTGCTCCTGACGGTGCTGTACAGCTACCTGTTCGGGTAGGCCTGCGCCCCTCCCCCCACCCCCCTCGCCCCCTACCTGGTGCGCGTTGTGACTGCTCCCATTCATCTAGCGGCAGATACACTCACTATTTATCGCGTATGTTACATACACTTACCCTCGCTCCGAGATGAATCCTCGGGCAGGGCTACAGGGCTGCATCTTGCAGCAGCCGTGTCCGTGCTCGGACGGACCGGTACCTACTACGAGTATACCTATAAAGGTAAAATACGCGACAAATATCTGCTCCTCGTTATAAAATAAAGTGTACTAATCGCGAACGATCCAAAAGGAATCATATAAGTAATTCATATTATTATACGACGTTATTTGTAAGAGTTAGTAGGTACCTAGTACCTACATTGTGATAAGTATCATTAAATTGTTATTAAAACATTTAACATAGCTCTGGTTTGTTTCGCCATTCGTACCTACGCTTGGTAATTACTTCGAGCGCACATTGCTTGACCTATTAAGTAATTATTGAAGTAGGTAGGTACTACGATTACTTGTACGTTTGTTTGTACATATACTAGGAACTAGCAACGCTATCGACGCTGTCGAGTTGAGTGGTGATGATGATAGATCGTGTGCCAGAGGGTCGCCAGTTAGTATCAGCTTTAAGGAGAGCCGAGTCCAAATAACGAATTGGGACGAGGCCGGGCGAAGAAGTGAAGATCAAAATGTCAATAAACGAATGTAGCGTAACGTTCGCGATATATGTTCACAGCGCATAACTAGAGAATGGCTGGACCGATTTAGTTATAACCATGCAATAACCGTTGCTTTCCTCTTTCACTTTTCCTTTTAGACTTTTGAGCAAATAGAGGTAGAAGTTTTAGCGATTACTCGTGTTCCCCAGGTCTGAGGAGATCGAGCCTGGTGTCCTGGATTTGTCTTGCAAAGGCGGAGAGGACTACGTAGTCTATTAGTAAACGTAGGTAGGTTTTATTTTCCGAAAAAAAAATTAAACATCATCCCTCAGCAAACTTCTCCCCTTTTCCCCCTCCACTCCCCTTTTCTTTTTTTCACAACATCTTGTGTAGAATTAAATCCTTAGTGTATTCTTTAAATTTAATTGAAATTCGGCGATGAATAACGCTACAGCAAACTTCCTCCCTTTTCCCCCGTATTGTCCCCCCAGACAAAAATCGCGCAAAATTCCATCAAAATCGGTTGAAAAATGCGACCTGCAGGCTCAGATCAAGGACAGAAAGGGAGATATAGCAGTATAGTACTATGAAACTGTAACCATTTTTCGTAAGATGTGTGAGTCAGTCAGTGTTGCCGGTTTATAAAAAAATGTGGGGTGTGGTAAATCGACAAGTATACAATTTAAAACAATTTCTTATTAGTTTGAATTAATTTTCAGAAACAAAGCAAAGTAACAAATACACTTTTATAATCATATAGTAAAGAACATTTGCAGGTTCGAGGGCCGTTCTTCAGTCATATTAAACATTTCCCTTTTTGGTCTCGACGACGACAGCTCATTTTCATAGAGACTCTAGGATTAAAACTTAATCATATTTTATAAATAATACTACAGGTTTTTGGAGACAGTATTTTCGATTTATTTGAATTTATTGTTAAGTAGGTTTGCAAGAAAATAAAATAGAACAAGGTTATGTGAACAAAAATATTTTATTGAGGTCTTCTATCCTATATTCTACCTTTCCTAAAAAAAACCTTTATGCATTTATCTTTTTAGACAAAACATAGCTCAGTTGGTAGTAACACTGCTTTCTGCGCTGTTGTGTGGGTTCGATTCCCACCCAGGAAAACATTTGTGTGATGAATAGATGTTTTTTCGAGGATGGAGGATTAGGTACAAGACATTTTTGAAAGTAAATGGCTGGAATATGAAATATAAAAAAAAGAATATACTACGAACAAACTACGCTGGACGCGGATGGCTACCATTCTGGTTCAGTTCGGCTCAGTCTAATAGCTGTTTCCCATTTATCTCTCACTAAACATATTGCTGGAAACGTATAAGAATAGCGATTAGGTAGGTACTGACCATAGATTTATATTCTTAATCTATGGTAAGGTACATAGATTTAAATTCTAAATTATTGGTATTGACATAGGTAATATCGTTATATCATCAGCTTATTATTCTAAAAATATAAGATTATAAAAATAATATTTAAGAAATTACCACATGACAAGTCTATTTTTCGGAAATTTTATTCAACGGATTTGGCAACACTCCACGTTACGACTTTGGTCTTTTCAATTGTGTTCAGATGTATTAAAAAAATGATAATTTCACAAGTACTTACATATAAAAAGATATTCCATTCGCCTTTTTATTCACTTAAGTGTTATTTGTGCACCATTTAACTGAGCAAGACGGCATTTTTTTGGCAAATTTACTGAACTGGCGAAAATGAGCTTGGTTTTCATACATGTGTGTGCGTGAGTGCGTGTATTTACAAGAGGAGCTTGTTTTTTTTGGCTTCACTGCTGACAAAGACGATATTCCATCCCCCTTTTTTCCTTGATCTGAGCCTGCAGGCGAGAACAAACCGACAGCGGACGAAAGTATTTTTGGCCAATCTTGAAACGCTCGCTCGATCAATGACTTTTTATAGTAAAGATACACTATACATATCAACAATATAAACATTATGTAGACGCAGATGCAGATGCATCGAGACATCCGAAAACATATTCACAGCCAGCTGTACCAGAGCAGGTTATCACTTGCAGATAGGCAGGTAGGTACCCACCTAACTAACAAAACACACAAAAACTAAGTACATGTTTTCCACATAAACTTGGATCTCTCCTGCCTACCCCAAGGAAAAACAACACAATACAATACAACAATACAATAATTTATTAATAACACTAAGTTACAGGCCACATTTTTAGCTATATTCAAAATATAGCAGCTACAATAGAATTATATTATAAGATAAGCATTTCAGAAATTGTTGACATATTTTATTAATTTATATTTCGGGCAATTTATAGAATTCTTCTAATGTGTAGAAGGTGTTGCCTATATGCCATTTACGTAATCATGTGCTGTTAATGCGTTGGGATTAATGAGTGACGCGGTAATCCTTTCAATATCCCACTTGTATTACGTATAGGTAGGTAGTTAGGTGGATTGGTAGGTAGGTAGGAAGGTAGGTAGGTAGGTAGGTACCTAAATATTAAAGACCACCCGGAAGTTAGCTTACATCTATCACACCTACTTGATAATAAGTTGTTATAATTTTTATTAGCACGTAATACCTAATATTAAGCAAAACTCAATACATCTAGTACCTACAATATGTGAATGTGATGATGAGGGGTAGAGAAGACACTGTGGAAGACGTAGATCTACTCGTAGTGGCAGCTCATCGAACAGCCGTGTTGGAGCATTCATCCGAGACCGAAGCTAGGGCTAGTTGTCCTGATGGATAGCTGGCTGTATTTGCCTGGTAGTATGGTATACACAACTTTCAAGGGCACAGAACAACCCCTTGCATTCAATATTCACAATCATGTGGTCAATCAATGGAGCAGGTAGCTGGTTCTACTCAAGAAACGATTCTAAAAGTATCAGTCACTCGAAGACATGACTGCGGCTCTCCAAGCAGATACCATAAATGACGCTTGTTTAAGTTGTGTTGTGTTTTTTTGTGCATACCTGTCATTGAAAGTGATAATCGTATGTTCATATTATGGACATAATATGGATGTCAGGCAGGCTCATGTTAATGCAAGAGAAAACTTTCTAGCGGGGGTACAGTGTGGAAGGCCGCGCTCGGGATATCACTACGAGAATATGACGGCCTCACGCAGGGAGTTTAAAGCGGCACTCAGGTACGTTCGCAATAACGAAGACAAAGTAAAAATAGATATGTTGGCCCGACATTGCAGCTCTACTAACTTCATTGATTTTTAGAAGGAAGTTAAAAAGATGGACAGTAAAATTAGTATACCAGCAAGTATAGAAGGAGAAAGTAATCAGAAATCTATTGCAAATCTATTTAAAAAGCATTTTGATGTTAGCCAGGATAATAATAATTTGGATAAGGATCAGATTTGTGTAAAGCAGGTGCGTCGTGGACCGTAGACCTGCCATGTTACAGTAACACCGAAACAGATAGAGGTAATTCTGAGGAACATGAAACGTTGCAGGTCCCCGGGTCATGACGGCCTAAGCATCTGATATATCTGTTATATATATAGAGCATCTGCTGCATGCGGGTCAACATATCTGTGTGATTTTGCGCGGTTCTTTTCTCTCTGCGTAAGACACTGCTACTTACCCGAGGAACTTATTCGCACCTTAGTTGTTCCTATAACCAAGAACAAAACGGGTGATATCTCGAGCATGGCCAGCTACAGGCCTATTTCCCTTGCGACTATTGTGGCCAAGGTATTTGAGAGAGTCATACACTCACATCTGAAGAACGATGTGACGACGCCTAATTTGGTTTCCGTCCTCAGGTCTCCACTGACATGGCAATATTCTCTCTCAAACAGGTCGTCCGCTATTATAGACAGCAGGGAACGACCGTATATGCGTGCTTCCTCGATCTCAGCCGCGCGTTTGATACGTTAAACCACGACTTATTCTGGCAGAAGCTGCGAGGTGACGCTAGTGTCCCAGCTGAGGTGGTTGATCTTCTTCAATTCTGGTACCGCAATCAGATCAACAACGTCAGGTTGGGCAAGAAGCTGTCAGACAAATACCAGCTGTCCTGTGGTGTGAGGCAGGGGGGCTCACATCTCCCGTTCTATTTAACGTATACGTGAACGATTTGATCGAGGAGCTGAGCAGAACGCCTGTCGGGCTCAGGTTCGATGGCAGATATGTCAACAATATAAGCTACGCTGATAACATGGTCCTGCTCAGCCCTTCGATCAAAGGATTGAGAAAGCTGTTGACCATTTGTGAAGGGTACGCGAATGAACACAACCTAGTGTACAATGCAATGAAGACAGAAATGGTAGTTTTTAAATCGGAAAAGGGTCCAGATAATATACCTGCGGTCTATCTTAGCGGACGGCCTGTTCAAATTGTTGAAATTAAGTACCTTGGCCACATAGTAACCTCCAGCCTCAGGGATGACGCTGACATCGAGCGACAAAGTAGGTCGCTGTGCATTGTAGGCAACATGATTGCTAGAAGGTTCTTTCGAGCATCACCTGACGTGAAAATCACATTGTTTAAGACGTATTGTCAGTCGTTTTACACATGTCAACTCTGGACGGATTATACCGTTAAATGTCATAATGGCATAAGGGTGACCTATAATAACATCTATAGGCACCTCATGGCCCTCAAGCGATACTGTAGTGTATCTGAAATGTTCACTGAGGCCCGTGTGGACTCTTTCAATGCCACCCAAAGAAAGAGAATAGCATCCTTCATGCCCAGAGTTGACTGTGTAAAAACTCAATTATAATAAGTTTAGTTTGCCTTATGCTAACTGAAACATACAGGAAATGGGTGTTTGTCACCCACAATTTAGTTCTTAATACTTACTTTTCGTTTTCGTTTTCTCTCTGACTATATTGTTTGTGTTTATTTTTAATTTTTAATTTTGTAATTTAACTTTTAACTTAAGTTAATATAATTTGTATTTTATAATATGGACTTCGTCTGAAATAAAGAGTTATTATTATTATTATAACTTTTATTTTGATTTATGTCAACTCGGCTAAGGGAAGACGGTAAACACTAGTTCACACGGGCCTACGCCAAGTGTGAGCCTGTAGGTGCTGATGATGATATATTGTCATTTGCGTCAGGATATGTCGTTTCATTTTGTAAAAAAAAACTGACTATTCTGCACGTATTTGAATGACGGTTTTTTGCATGAGTACAAATGTGTTTTTTGGTAGTTCTAACAGTTCGAGGGACTTAAACAATTGATTAGGAATTACTCCAGTGGAAGAGAGGACAACTGGAATAATTGTTACCTTCTGGAGCTTCCACATCCGTGTGATTTCATCCCGTAAATCAACGTATTTTGAGAGTTTTTCTACAATCGTGTTCTGTAAGTTATGTTAGTTAGGGATGGCTATGACAATTATTATGAGTGCAGATAAAATAAATAAATAAATAAATATTAAATATAACAGGACATTAATTTTTACACAGCGCCATCTAGCCCCAAACTAAGCATAGCTTGTAATATGGAAACTAGATTACGGATAGAATACTTAAATACTTTTTTTAAATACATACTTACTATATGATACAACACCCAAACACAGAACAAACATGTATATTCATCACACAAATGTTTGTTCTGGGTGGGAATCGAATCCACAGCCTACAGCGCAGAAGGCAGAGTTACTACCAACTGAGCTATGAGGCTTGTTAGATTTATTGGTTTTGTCGATAAGTGTTATGTCTGGTCTATTGTAGTGCGTGGTTTTGTCTGTAAGAATTGCTCTGTCAAAGTAGAGTCTGTGTGTACTGTTTTCTAGAACAGTCTCAGGGGCATATTTATAATAAGGTGTTGTTTTTGCCGCTGATCCAACAAGACTGAACTTGGTTGCTAGTTTCTGGTGTATAATATTTGCAACCTGGTCGTGCCTATATTTGTAGTCAGTCTGTGCTATAGTTTTACACGCGCCTGTAATATGTTGGATGGTTTCTGATGCGCTATGACATTTACGACATGAATCAGTCGGTAAGGTCCGGAGTTTATATTATGTTTCTGATAATTACGAGTCTCTATAACCTGATCTTCGATGGCAAACATGAAACCCTCTGTCTCTGGGAAAAGTTCTCCACGACTAAGCCACTCGTTCGACGCTTCCTTGTCGACGTTTGGTTGACTCAGGTCGTGGCGGTGTCTCCCATGAAGAGACTTGAGGGTCCATTCGATAGTTAAAGTCTCTTTGTTGGTCTGTTTTTCGTTCGTTTGCGGGTTTTCATCATAAAGATTTAAGTGGGTTAATTGACGGTCATTATGAACGACTACTTTGTGTAAACTCGATGATTCTGATTTTGTGTGGAAATATGTCCTAAGCGCTGCTATTTGTCGGTTATGAAGGCTATGTATGTCAATCAATCCTCTTCCCCCTTCTGATCTCGGTAGAATTTGTCGTTGAACGCAAGCTCTTGGGTGGTGTTTAGGGCTTTTAGTCATTGATACATGCAAGTCCTTTAATTCCTTCTTAGTCCAGTTTATGACTCCAAAGAAGTAGGTCAGTATAGGTATTGCAAAGGAGTTGATGGCTTTGGCTGAATTTTTAGCACACAGCTGCTGGGATTTTAGGACAGAGTCCTAAATCTATCAGATCTATCAGAGTCTATGTTTAAAGTTTTTGGTGAGTTTTGTTTTAACTTCCTTGTAAAGAATTTGTCGTGCTTGATAAAAACACAAGTACTTATACGGTTCATCCATATTGAGAGGTGGTATAGTTTCTCCAGATTGCATCTCATAGCTGTGGTGATAGTTTTGCCCGGATCTGATAGAGTTTATTTTTATTATTATCGTATTGTGCTTACCTCAGGTAGTTAGGTAAGTAGTTACGTAGGTAGGTTTTTTTTTGTCAACCAATCAATTATTTCATTTATTGCATTAAATGTGTATTTTGTTTAATATAAATGTTCAATTATAAATTACAACACGGACATAGTGACAAGATTCTTCAGATAATGATAATTTACTTAGGTAGGTACCTAAATGAATACATATGTTAAGTGCGCAAAGATTAAAGCTAGGTATGTAGACTGCAGATACATATAGGCTGTACTGTAGGTAGCAGTACGTGGGGTAGGTTAGGGTGGGTGAGGCTCAACACAACACGAAGCGCCTCGCTGAGATGACATGCGGGTACACTTTCCATACAAAACATAAATAAACGTACAGGAGTTAGGTACGTACCTACCTGCCTACTATTGTACAACGTATTATTCCTACCAACTAACCTTTTGGTGCCTTCTCGTTAATAGGTCAGTCAAATAAATATTCAGTAGGATTTGATTATGAACAATACCTACTGAATAACGATGACAAACAAAATATAATTTTGTAATCGAATCTACATACATATAATTATGGTGTATTGTGATTTAGCTTATACATCCTAATACTAGGTAAGTAGATACTGTACCTATGTATTGTTGCCTGTATATTTTCAGCAGTTATCTGCTAACTTCAACAGATATAAGGTCCGTTATAATAAACGGATTATCAATATTATGATAGGTATTAATAAACCATTATCAACACCAATAAATTAAAAATAACCTAGGTACCTACCCATAGCTTGTGCGCACGATGCTGGTACTATTATATTATAATGTAGGTACTTATCATTAGTTTGGCTACCTGTATCTTTTATTATCGTTTTTTGACAGTAAGGCTTAAAAATTCAGTTTGAATCTAGGTCGGTAGGTACCTACTCCTACACCGGTATGTTACAGCTTGCAGTCACTTCACTGTAGCAACTAATGTAATCGTAGGTGTAGGTAGGTACTCTCGATTCCATCGAGTGTTCTCGTAAGAACATTGTAGCGGGATGATCCCTCAAATGTCGGAGCATTTTACCATCGTGGGGCATAAGAGTGGGTAGGTACTTGCTGTCGCCGGGAACAAGGGAGTGGATTTTATATTAGTAGGTCTAATTTGTTAGTTCTCATATGCCTCCCGAAAGAGGCAGAAACCGAAGTCTTTGTTTCTTTATTCTAAAGCACATAAATGCCTATATTACATACTCCACCAGTACTCTTGGAGTCTAAATAATACGGGAAGATCTGTTTGAAACACGATCAAAGACCGATCAAAAGATTACCAATACATTAGAGAGCAACATGAATAGGTTCCGGGTAATTTGGTTCAACTTTTCCTGTTTTCGAGAAGTACAGTTCCAGCGTTCTGTAGGAGGAAGGGCGACCGGTCCCCGGGCCCCAGCCCCCGGCCCCCGCGGCCGGCCAGCTCTCGGGGATGGCAACGCCTCGACAACAGACAGACAGTCAAACTCCTGTTGAGTTAGCAATGCGCCGAGGAGTTCTTGTCCAGCTCATCCGGCTCACCTCTGCTGGCGCACATGCATGCTCCATACGGTAAGTCGGCAGCCGGAGAAAGGTTACAAGCGACTTTAGACTTTAGGCTTCTAGAAAAAACTTTAGAAATCCCGATATCTTTTATCACATTAAGTACTTAGTTTATATATTACTTACTTTAAGTGTCTAAACAGAACTTTAACCGCCTATGCGGTCTAGTGTTTTGCCCACCGATATCAGATCCAAAGGCTTGTTCCGCTTGGTAGCCAAGCGACCATCTTACCAAAGTCTTGCACTTGCACAGGGCCAAGCACTTCTTCGTAAAAAAAACAATTGCTGTTCGGATTGAAAAAAATCATAGTACCTACCTATATAAAAAAAAACATGTCATTCAATGTGATTTTCACAATGGCGAGATAATATTGAAGGCAAATGTTAAATGTTAGACGAAGAATGCTTGTCAAGACTGGCACGTAGTATACCTACTAGTCCAAAAAAGCAGACGATGGCAAGAGTTCCATTCCTTATCAGGAATAATGATACAGGTAGGAAGCTGGACTAGCGGGTTAGCTGATGAAATATCCAGGCGTCTGTTGCTAGCTTGTCTGGCCTCGCAGAGCCCTGTAAGTGTCGTAATATTGAACAGCTGTCGTCTCCAAACTGCTTGCCTCGTTGTTATATGTTATAGTTAATCTACGGCCGCACAAATAACATATTGTTAGGCCAATCCAGAATGGTCTAGACTAGAACCATCACACATTTCCGTGAAAAAGGGATCAAACAACTTGTTTACACAATCCAAAAGAGTTATTTACGAACGTCGAGAACAATAGAGCTCCAGGTTACGCAATAGTTAGCAACGCGACCAGTCCCGCGCACAGCTCTAGAAGAGTCCATAGAGTTGGATATCATATACGCGTGACGCGGAAGGAGGACGTATTGAACTACGATACAGCGAGATACCATCTTGATCTTGATTGGATATTTGAGTTCGATAACAGTGATTTATTATTTTTATTATTTAGTATAGGGAAGTGTAATTTAGTTTTAACTGTGTGTAGTGCTGAATAAACTTGTCTTATTTTCAGTAATAATTGGTTATTTATAATTTGAGGAACCCTAGCTTGTAGGTAACGATATATTATTTACTAGCTGACCCCGCGCAGTTACTTGCGCCGAGGTTCTAAGTTCATCACTACCATTTCAGGCTATAGTAAGTATAAGCTCACTGATGCTGAGCAAAGCATTTCCTCGGAATGCTCGCTCCATCCGTTGATCTCATTCGTCAAGATCCAGGGTCCATCGGTACATTAGTCTATCCAGATTCGGTGGCGAGGAATGAAAACATTATCTTTTCATTTGAAATGGTTGAGCTCTTGTACTAGGTAGGTACCTACCTATAACATTCGCTATAACCACCACACATAAAATATGAATTGGCTGCGACCGAATCAACTTTTCCTTTCCAAGAATCAACTTGTTGTAATGTTGGTATTTAATTTATTATTGCCCTCCGGGCTGGCCAGGGGTAAACGAATCATAGCCTGAGAGGCGGCGCTTCCCCACATCACCCTTGTGAGGATGATGGAACAATAACAGAAGGTGTTGTTTCACCTCACCCCCTTCACCCCTGTCTTACAGTCAGTTACGGAAGGTTGTAGCGTTCTTCTTACTCTCTGGAAAACGAAAAGTACATACCACTACCTACCATACACTAGTAGTTCGTCCCGGCCTCTCGTGATGTCTGGTTTGTGTAAGGTATTTAACCACGTACATTATCTCTCAAAAAAAGACGATAAAAGTGTTTTACTATGCCTTACTCTAAGCATACTAAGCATATTCACAATATTTCTTTATTGACCTGAGTGTTCATGTCTCGCAGCTAACTCTCATTCTTTGCAAAGGCAGAATATGAGAGCAAAGCGTAGAGCAGGGATGAGGTCTACGATAGAGCAGGGATGAGGTCTACGATAGAGCAGGGATGAGGTCTGCGATAGAGCAGGGATGAGGTCTACGATAGAGCAGGGATGAGGTCTACGATAGAGCAGGGATGAGGTCTACGATAGAGCAGGGATGAGGTCTGCGATAGAGCAGGGATGAGGTCTACGATAGAGCAGGGATGAGGTCTGCGATAGAGCAGGGATGAGGTCTACGATAGAGCAGGGATGAGGTCTACGATAGAGCAGGGATGAGGTCTGCGATAGAGCAGGGATGAGGTCTACGATAGAGCAGGGATGAGGTCTGCGATAGAGCAGGGATGAGGTCTACGATAGAGCGAACTCGCCAGAAAGCACCGGCTCTCCCGCGCACCGAAGGAACTCGGTAAACTGGTCGGCGACAGATTTCGGCAGGAGGGTGGTCACTAGCCAGGTGATCTCTTTTGATCAATGACAATTATTGAATAAATAAAAATAAAAGCTCGTAACAAATGTGGTGGGAGAAACGTAAAGGCTTTTTTTTTAAAACAGTTTGCAAATACAATAGTAATTAAGTAAGTACAGTTTTTTTTATGTATGCGGTGCTTGGCCTTCACCTCACCGTATTTTAAAGTTATGATAAGGCCGAATGTGGAAGCGCTTGAAGTCACTGCTACCCGGAATCCTCAACAAACTGAGGAACGGCTCCCTTACCTCAAATGCACAGCAAATTAAGAATTGTTGTTATGACAGAATTAGGTAAGATGGTGGAAGCTAGCCAGGCGGACTTAAACGAAGTCCTATCACCAACTAAACCAAGCACAATATTCTACTCCCCCCTGGGGATCGTACCCAGGATCTCTGTTCTTCTATCTGCTTAAGAATTGACCCCTCAAACTCAGCCCATGGATGTCATCAAGGAATCTCACCAAAAAAAGGGTAGCAGTGTCCTTCTGTGTCTTATGTACACCTTTACTGAGATCACCAATCCACCAGCCAAGCGTGGTGATTGTGGCACAACTCTGCAGCTTTGAAGGCTCTGTCCCGCAGAGGACACTAATTGGCAGTTGATGTGATGGGAAGCTTAAGTAATGAATCATCAAAACTTTAACTAGCCCGAAATGATTGTGTGCTGTTTGCGATACCTACTACCTTCCTACTGGTGGTTTGTCTGGTGATATGACGTTTCAATGTGCTTCTAAAAATATTACTATAAAATGTATGTTGAATTGAATTGAATTGCATTAACTTTATCATCGTACCACCAGTGCTGTGATAACTCAGCCGTTCGCTCTCTGTGTAAACCGTTGTCCGCTCTCTGTATAAACCGTTGTCCGCTCTCTGTATAAACCGTTGTCCGCTCTCTCTATAAGCGAACTAGTCAATCATTTATTGATGACAATCATAATTCGAACATGAAGGATGTTCGATCCTCGGTTCTTGCTTTCTAAAACAACAAATTTTAGGTATTAATGAAAACAACATCAAATATTAAATATTTTATTTGAAAATCAACGTATCCCGTGTCTGTCTGTCTGTCCGCATACAGTTTTATGTTTTACATTCATATATATCCGTTTCATACATCTTTTAGTGACCGGACTCTACTTATTATACAATTTATTGTAAAATTCTCTTCTATTATAATATTTACAATTTACTCTATACAAAGACGTTTTGTTTGAATCATTTATGGTACAATTTACTACGAATATTTCGCTTATATCTAAACGTTGTAAGAAACGGCAGAATAATAAAATGTGTAGATATTTGTATGTCAGGGCGAGACAGCCCAATAAAACTGAACATAAAAGTGTTGTCCGATATCTGGTTTATTAAAGCGTTCATAGAATACCGGTAAGACAGTGAACTGTTGTGAGCGGCAAACAAAAGTCATAGCAGCATCTCTAATAATATGTGTAATGTGTATAATGTCCGCGACATTGTACACAGCCGGGTCAGAAGAGTCACTTTACATGTTATTTTAAACATTTCATCGAATACCGTCGAGGTCCGGTGAGACGATCACTCACGTCACGATGAAGGGGCCACAGATACGCGAAAGTACCTTCTGGTGACTTGGAAACTTGCCCAGGCATTAACTATACGAAGCTGAGGTTTAAGGTGATGCACCCACGGTCCGAGACCATCGGTAGGAAGGCATCTTGACAGGACAAATCTCAGATACAAAGACGCAGATATCACGTTAACGATACGTACCTACATGTCGTGTGTCATACGAGAACAAACAAGTAACGTAATACAGTATTTTTTTATTGCTGAATCCCACAGCCATTTTGTTTGCACTTAAGAGTCGGTTTACAAAAAATTACTTGTGTTACTTAATATTTCTACGACTTTGATTTGAATCAGTGTAATACAATAGTTTGACCTGTCAACGTACTATAATATACGTAGTTGTAAGAGTCGATGTCGGCCGCCGCGCTCGGCCCGGGTCCGGCCCGGATCACATCGTGAGGAAACTGTGTCCCGGGAAGAGAAGCCAAGAAAGCCTTTCATATAACAAACATAGTGTATGCGTTTTATATGGGGCCTGATGCAGCTTACTTTACTATTATGACACCGGAATGGTGAACTCAACAGTACATCTGGTCCGGAGGCGAGGTACTATTAAGACACCGTAATGGTGAACTCAACGGATGGCAACCAAGCGTGGAACGGTCCACATCGCAGTCAGTCCTCACACCGAGGTCCAGGTCGCTGTCAGTCCTCACACCGAGGCCCACGTCGCAGTCAGTCCTCACACCAAGGCCCTCGTCGCAGTCAGTCCTCACACCAAGGCCCTCGTCGCAGTCAGTCCTCACACCGAGGCCCACGTCGCAGTCAGTCCTCACACCAAGGCCCTCGTCGCAGTCAGTCCTCACACCGAGGCCCACGTCGCAGTCAGTCCTCACACCGAGGTCCACGTCGCAGTCAGTCCTCACACCGAGGTCCACGTCGCTGTCAGTCCTCACACCGAGGTCCACGTCGCAGTCAGTCCTCACACCGAGGTCCACGTCGCAGTCAGTCCTCACACCGAGGCCCACGTCACAGTCAGTCCTCACACCGAGGTCCACGTCTCTGTCAGTCCTCACACTGAGGTCCACGTCGCAGTCAGTCCTCACACCGAGGCCCACGTCACAGTCAGTCCTCACACCGAGGTCCACGTCACAGTCAGTCCTCACACCGAGGTCCACGTCTCTGTCAGTCCTCACACTGAGGTCCACGTCGCAGTCAGTCCTCACACCGAGGCCCACGTCACAGTCAGTCCTCACACCGAGGTCCACGTCACAGTCAGTCCTCACACCGAGGTCCACGTCTCTGTCAGTCCTCACACTGAGGTCCACGTCGCAGTCAGTCCTCACACCGAGGCCCACGTCACAGTCAGTCCTCACACCGAGGTCCACGTCTCTGTCAGTCCTCACACCGAGGTCCACGTCGCAGTCAGTAATCACACCGAGGCCCACGTCGCAGTCAGTCCTCACACCGAGGTCCACGTCGCAGTCAGTCCTCACACCGAGGCCCACGTCACAGTCAGTCCTCACACCGAGGTCCACGTCTCTGTCAGTCCTCACACCGAGGCCCACGTCGCAGTCAGTCCTCACACCGAGGCCCACGTCGCAGTCAGTTCTCACACCGAGGTTGACGTCGCTGTCAGTCCTCACACCGAGGCCCACGTCGCAGTCAGTCCTCACACCGAGGTCCACATCGCAGTCAGTCCTCACACCGAGGTCCACGTCACTGTCAGTCCTCACACCGAGTCCCACGTCGCAGTCAGTCCTCACACCGAGGTCCACGTCGCTGTCAGTCCTCACACCGAGGTCCACGTCGCAGTCAGTCCTCACACCGAAATACTGTTCGCGATGTGGGTTTTTAAAGTAAAATGAGCCATTACATACTGGCCACGTAGGGGCACAATCCTCTGTCCACCATCCTTGTCACACCATCCTTGTCACACCAGCCTTGTCACACCGTCCTTGTCACACCATCCTTGTCACACCATCCTTGTCACACCATCCTTGTCACACCAGCCTTGTCACACCATCCTTGTCACACCATCCTTGTCACACCATCCTTGTCACACCAGCCTTGTCACACCAGCCTTGTCACACCATCCTTGTCACACCATCCTTGTCACACCAGCCTTGTCACACCATCCTTGTCACACCATCCTTGTCACACCATCCTTGTCACACCATCCTTGTCACACCAGCCAGGTCACACCATCCTTGTCACACCATCCTTGTCACACCATCCTTGTCACACTATCCTTGTCACACCATCCTTGTCACATCATCCTTGTCACACCATCCTTGTCACACCTTCCTTGTCACACCATCCTTGTCAAACTGTCCTTGTCACACCATCCTGGTCACACACACATGTATGTTAACATTCACATTTTAGTGACATGCACTTTCTTTTCACCCGTAATTTTTATTGACCAACATTCTAATCCATACGAAACGTTAGGTCTGATGACATACAATATGTAGATTGTCCCTTGGGGCATCCGTGGGTCACAAGCTGTTCCAGAGACCTGTCGGCAGTTCAGCCATCCTGTATTCATATCTACTATCATTAGGAAAGCCAACAGTTTGTTACAATACATTAACAATCGCTGAAGAAATATAAATCCAAATAAAAGTTTTCACCAACTGAATGAAGAAAACAACGTTGAAAAAAATTAACAGATTATGTGAAAAAAAATACAAGACACAATAAATGTACAAGAATAATAAGTACAATAATTGATGGTTCCTTCTGTTGTTTACATCCCGGTCATAGCGAACCAGTGAGCGCCTACAGTATTTTTAAATTTGTTTTTTGAAATACCTTTAGATTCATAACCGAGCGAATATTGCTGATATTAGCTTCCTAACTCACTGAATCTTTACGAGCAAGTTCGTTCAGCTTGAGAACCAGTTGAGAAAATCTTAAAAAACATTAAACATGAAACAAGTTTTTACTAGTAAGGTACAATATAATACATGTCCTGCAGCCTGTAGATATGTAAGTATGTATGTATGTAGTGGCTAATTTCAATTATTTCAATCCACGAGGTGTTGTGAAAACCGTTTCATGCTTATATGCTGCTCGGAGAAAACATCTATTAGTAATTAAATCGTTTTTTTATTTGCGTTTTACAAACCATGGAACCATTTAATTAACCGATAACTTAGTCGATGGCGGTGGTCTCAACTTTGTTCATTAAAGTTATTAATCTAAAACTTACCTAAAGTTATTATAACCTAGTTAAAACAATATATTACATTACTTGATAGAGCAACAGACGCTAAATTTTATTAATTTTTAATTCAACTTTCTTACAATAATTTATCCCACAAGGTACCTACATCCAAACGTAGAAAAGATCAAAAGGGCGAAATAAATGAAAAAGAATCTGTGGGAGCAAAGTACATGACTCTCGAGCGTAAGGTCAAGTTACTTGACTTGACACTCGTATGACGAGATCAAAGCAACGCCAGGCTAACTGGCGCATTCGTTAGTCGACATGCGTAGTGGCGCTACGGCGTAGCAATGTGCTACGCCTTAGTTCCCGGCTACGAGGGAGGATCCGTCGATGGTTTAGCGCGTTGTACTAACGTACCATTGGATCCAGAAACGTTCCGGGAACATTCGTTCCAAGGACTCGTCCATTCTAAGGACTCGCGCCCACATCAACCGTTCCCACGGAACCTTTGACTCCGAGCTGGGCTCGGGTCGTCATTCGGCTGAAGTATACTTCTGGATTACGGACCTCTATTTCTCTTGAACATAACATTTGTATATTTTCGGTACAAACCAGCCGTCGGATGTCACTCAACATTAAAATCACAGTGATTCGTTAAGGTACGAGTACAGTTTCGGTCACAGAACTTATCGAGTAAAGAGTTCATCGCTAGCGAGCGTGTGGCCAGCGGCGCGGAGGTGCGTGCGGCCAGCGGCGCGGGCGATCAGCTGGCGAGCAGCGCGCGGCAGACGCGAGCGTGCAGCGCGACGGCGGCCAGCAGCGCGGCGAGGCAGCGCGCGCTGTCCGAGAGCCCCGCCGACCCGGTCTGCATGGCGGCCGGCCGCTCGCCTGTAACCACCACACACACACACACACACACTCACATTACATCCATTCGGTATTTTGTAAACGTATTAATAAAATATTAAAATAAAAATGTTAAAGTTTTAACGGTCCTTAGGTAATCTGACTGATTCCTTTGTACATAGTTAGTTTAATTATACTTTTTATTGAATAAATGTCTTTAATTTTGTAAACAGATGCCTTAGAACCACATATATTGGATTGAGAAGAGTTTATAGCACTTTCTGGGAGGCTTCCTCCATCGTAGATCTTAAACGGGTCAAGAGCTGCACTGATCAAAATGTAAAATAAAAACTTGTATAATAACACCTGACAGTAAGGAAGAGGCGTGGTCTGGGTACCGGCATTTTTGTGATTGTTTCCCGCATGTGTCAACTCGCGCTAGTGTCCTTTGTAATAATGTTACTTCGGGCAAATGCCTACTCACACAATTAAACATGGCAAAAGAACCAGACCACCTACTGGAAAAGCCAGTGAAGGGATACCCGATGACGCAGCATGAGCCTGCCAAAGGAGCAAGCAGAGCCCAGACAGGACGTACCGTTGAGCACGTGCACCCTCACGCTGGCCACCTCCGCGTTGCTGGGTGAGCACGAGTAGCGGCCGGAGTCGGGAGGCGCCGCGGCCTGCACCAGTAGGTACGAGGTGGTGGCGGCTCCCTTCTCCGTCACCACTGACACGCCGCCGCGCGACGAGTCGTACGAGATCACCTGCTGAACACCACACGCACTTGTTTATTTATATCTATTCACCAACGCTACTTACTCGTACTTATGTTATGTTTACATTCTAAATCTGCGACTAAATTTCAAGCTATGTTTGCAAAAAGAACTGGGAGCAGGGTCAGACTGATTTGAGTCGCGACCAAATTACATATACATTTACTGAGCTAATGCACCAGTGAAGTATTCATCTACATGCTAAATGTAAAACATTCTACAATTTTTTAATGGAATGTATCCTCAATTACACTCTATTTGAAAATATAAGCCGACTCGTGTCTGGTATGTAGGTATGTGTATGCAAAAGATGAGAACAGAGCAGATCCCGCCCACCCGCCACTCCAGCATGATCGAATACTCCACAGCCTTCCCGCCTACTTCTGCTAGACCTTCATAATACCATCGGCAGCTGTCTCACTAACAACCTGATTGACAATCAACGCACAACACCCAAACGTGAGGTCTAAGAGACATGCTATTTTCCTTTTGAAGTGGATTATGAAATATTAAACTCTTACCAAGGAAGGATTTTTTTTTTATTCATGATAGTCAAGCTTTTGACCACCAGCTTACATGTAAAACACTAAAGATGTGGCCTAAGATATCATGCACACACTCGCCGAAGTGGAATTTATAGAACACAGACAACCGGGCAACCCGCCGACTATGACAACCGGGCAACCCGCCGACTATGACAACCGGGCAACCCGCCGACTAGCCAAACAAGCGAATAATTTACTAACGAAACCAATGAGCCTAGCAACACGACGCTCAATCGAATTCAGGGCTTCGAGCTGATACTTGTCTGAACCATCCTAGAGATGGTAGTACTCCATACAAGATCGGACCTGAGGTTTGTACTAACTTAAAAGCTGTCCCCGTGTGAAGTACCTTAGCAAGAATACCCAGCTTCATAGCAGCTAATTTGGCCTTAGACTCGATATGGGAGCCAAAGTTCAAGTTCGATGAAAGTTCAACGACTAAAAGGGTCAAACTATCATTGAACTGGAGCGAAGTGCCGTTACAAATAGGTACAGGATGAAATTGTTTTTATTTTTGCAGAGAACACACATAAAATGCACTGAGTTTTGGAAGCGATAAACCGTACAAGATTTGCGTCCCCCCATTCAGACACAAAGTTAAGCTTGATGTTCAAACGCTCCACCACCCTACGGAGGCTGAAAATTTCGTTCGCACTAGCACGTCGAAAAAAACTGGAAAAATATCTATCTACAACTGTGCTGTCATCTGCGTACCTATAGATACCGGGTATTAGCAGATCATTGATGTGAAAAAGGAAAGAGTTGCTGATAGAACAGACCCTTGAGGTACCCCGGCATTGATAGCCAATAGATCAGACGAACAGCCACTAATGACTACTCGAATCGATCGTTCCCTCCCAAAGTCTGTGATCCACAGAATGGAATCTACGACAGAATGATGGGAAAGAAGACCCGGTGTTATAAGTTATGTAATAAAATTAAATGGAAGCGGGAAGTGTACCGGCTTCGAAGTAATGTTATTCGCCGGCGCTATCAGTTGGAAAGTAATAAGTCGCACACACGCCGGTAATGCACGTGTCGAGGCGGAATTCATATTGAATAAAGTTTCCGCGACGCGACGTGCGAGCCACCATTCAAATGATTAGCCTTGGAGTCCAGAGTCCTTCAAGTCCAGAGTGAACAGGTTTCTTTTAGACAAGCGTGATCCATCTTTGATTACATCACCCCTTGTTTTTCAAGTAAGTTGGTGGTCAAACGCTAAGGAAAAAAAAATGTTTCGAGCTTTGACATCGCCAAACGACAGCGTTTAATCTATCATTATTCATTAATTTGACATTATCATTATCTAGTATTATAATTTTTTAACACAAAATAACGTAGAAATGTTGATCTCTCTCTCGGCCTCGATGTGTGCGCTAACCAGTAATACTAGATAAGATTATTAATAAGACTACAACTAATATTTGCATGCCGATAATTGTGGTAGGACATACTATGGACTTTATTAACCTATAAGACTTATTGTAACACATATGTTCTAGTAAATAAATTTTCATTTTCATTTTCATTAATTGACACGGCTATATTGCTTTATTGCGCTGTTGGAAGCGGCTCATTAAGGTAATTGCTTTATTTTACATTTAATACGGTTACGTCGTAATAAAACCATTTTATATTGGGCACGTTATTGTCTTACCATTGTTCGAGTGGAAATATTTCATAAAGTTCAGGCTCAGTTCTCATCGCGATAAGGAGAGGCAACGCAATTAGTCGTCAAACTGAGTTAGCACTGACTTTGTAACGTTAAGGATATATAAAAATATGAGGAGCTAGCTACGTTGGGCAAATAATTAATTTAGGAAATAAAAGAGGTTGCCAAGTTTGTGTGAATGGTTTCATACTGAAATGACCCGATCTCTCGGGCTGACGCTTACTCTAGTAAAAAGGTATCAAAGTGGTATAATTACTTTTTGTCCGCTCACCTCGTCCTCGTGATACCAGAAGATGTAGGCGGGCGGCTCCGGGCTGAACTGGATGAGGCAGGTCAGGTTGATGGTGGACCCAATGTCCACGTGCAAGTCCGGCCCGCCCAGGATCCGCGCGGACGGTACTGCAGACAATACATGCATATCATCACGCGAGCTCTCGACAACTTACTGTTTGATCTAGGCAACGCGAGACCTGGACCAAAGGGCTGGCTCACTGCTTGATCCAGCCAACGCGTGACCTGGACCAAAGGGATATCCCTGAAATATTATTGCAGGTCACTGTTCATTTTACACACTTGTGAATCCAGTGTATAGTGTGTTATTTATTACAAAAACCCCTTCCATTTGACACACTGCAGATTTGTTGTAACAAAAGCAGATCATTTTTCATGCGATTGTGTTGTTCTGCTTTGAACGCTGGTTTTTTAGATTGTGGTTTTAGCACATAATCGTTGAAACATTTAAAGACAAGCATAACCCGAGACTCCCCACCATCTTCTCTCAGCGCAGAATGAGTCACATCCTCAACTTGCTAGAACAAACGAACTTACTAAATTAATATTCTCTCAGTTCAGTCAGTCTATTAACGTGCGATGATCCCGCGGCGGCAGCGGCGGAGGGCTGCTTTAATTCACGCGGGCATGCATTATGCACCCTCTCCCCCCACCACCCTTGATATGGGGATACTACATTCGCATCTACGACTTAGTGCTGAGCAAAACCGTAGCCGTCGTAGATAACAATAATCAGTTGCAGTTGTACGAACGGTGAGTACGAACTGTACGAACTGTGAGTACGAACTGTACGAACGGTGAGTGGATTGTAATCGGATGTATATCTATTGAAGATAACATTTGTCCGCGAACATTTATTCCTATCTCCTTAAACATTGGAAGTAGCTTTATCCAGTATGATAAAGTTTTTGAATCTAGTTTGAACCTTACATCTTACATCTAGAAAAGTCTCGATATCGATTGAAAACTTTTTCCTTATCATAACGCAGTACATAATAGGAATGATGTCAACCTTCTCCGATGGGTCACGGTGTGATCGTGTAGTAACGACGACGCAGGCCGGGGTGGGAGGTGATGGGTGGGGGGGGGGGGAGGGTAAAGTGCCACATTTGCAGTGCGCCGCCTCATTACCGCTAAATGCACCTTATTAGAAGAGCACGCGCTTCTCCTGACCCGACGCGGGAGCCTCATTACTGGCGATGAACCCACGCGCGACCTGACTCCTGGAAAATGTTGATCAATATCTTACAATGCCAAGTTTAGTCAAAAAATAGAATATCTCTAACATTAATTATGAATCATCTTATTAACAGCGGTATATCCCTATGTATGTTGCCACGACCTATGTTGGGCAGGATTCCATTAATCAAGGCAGGAAACAGAAAATACAATGAGACACAGCAAGGCCGCTGTTATAATATAGCTCGTAGAGTGTAGTGCACTCCGCGCGAACGGCGGATAACAATGAGAGTGAAATGAGAGAGTCGCGCTGAGTGTCCTTCAAACTCGTAGTGCGGTGCGGGTGTACACCAACTCGTACTATCTAGTGCGGTGCGGGTGTACACCTACTCGTACTATCTAGTGCAGTTCGGGTGTACACCTATTTGTACTATCTAGTGCAGTGCTGGTGTACACCTATTACACGTACTACCTAGTGTGGTGCGGGTGGGTGTACACCAACTCGTATGACCTAGTGCGGTGCGGGTGTACACCAACTCGTACTACCTAGTGCGGTGCGGGTGTACACCAACTCGTACTACCTAGTGCGGTGCGGGTGTACACCAACTCGTACTACCTAGTGCGGTGCGGGTGTACACCAACTCGTACTATCTAGTGCGGTGCGGGTGTACACCAACTCGTACTATCTAGTGCGGTGCGGGTGTACACCAACTCGTACTACCTAGTGCGGTGCGGGTGTACACCAACTCGTACTACCTAGTGCGGTGCGGGTGTACACCAACTCGTACTACCTAGTGCGGTGCGGGTGTACACCAACTCGTACTATCTAGTGCGGTGCGGGTGTACACCTACTCGTACTACCTAGTGCTGTGCGGGTGTACACCTACTCGTACTACCTAGTGCGGTGCGGGTGTACACTGTGTGACACGAAATTCGGACAGGCTATAGAAAGAAGACACAGTGTTACGGTTGACCAAATAATATGGACGTAGGTACAGGACTATTGCAGTATAATACATTATATAGTGTCGCTTAGATTACGTTTCTCTCTTCATTCTCATCTATCTTTATTTTGTATGTTTTTGTTATGTGGTGAACAATAAAGATATCTCTATCTAAGTAACCTAAGTAGTAAGTTCTTGTAGTTGTTTCATTGACATACAATGCACATCTACATAGTTTGTTATAATTTTGAATGGAACTAGAACTAAATGAATAGCGCCAGTATTTAGTTCCGCCTCACATACCGCATGCCCTATCGTAGTATGTCACCGCAGTGACCCAATTCATTGCAATTGAATATAATGCACTCGTTTAAGATTAGTCCATTCGTAAAACGCGTAAAGACACGTTTTCAATGAACCATACGAGTTTCTGTATGCGCATTGCATTGATAGTATTATTACACAGCAACAATATAAATACAATATTTTGATCGTTCTCGAATGAAACATTAACTCATCGCTATTAATTCAGAAAATATCTTTGTGTCATGTTCGTATTTTCTTTTATTTTTCTATTTCGTTCATCGCCATGTCCGCTTGCGATTCGAAGGGAGCACAAGTCGACCAGGAGAAGGGAATCTGTTCACTGCACAAGCCTCTGCAAGCCTTCATGTGACCCGGGTGATCCGGGGGATCAGGGTGATCCGGGTAGCCTGGAGATTGTCGATGAAGTCTGTTGTCAGACGCTCGCCAGCAGACTTTCATAAAAAAATCCGGCTAGATACATAGCTGGTAGACGTCTCCATGATAATCGCTCTCAAAATACCAATTTCATCATACTTTTAGACAAGCGGTTACCGCAGCGGTTTTAGCATTCCACGTTTAACGCTGTAGTTTTTCGCATCCTCCCTCTGATAATCACACCATTTGTCAATGGTTTACAAAACTGTGTTGATTAATAGTTATGGGTTGAGTTGAAAAGCTTAACTTTCTTGAAAATGATTTTCAAGTAATTCTTGATTATTCATAGTGAAATACTGCAAGACTTGAATGGCACAGCTTGTATGAAACATGCGGCAGGTATCCTCGGTGTGCTCAACAGTCGGTGTAGAGCTGGAGGCACCCTGCACGTGGATCGCATACAAAAGACTATATTGTGTGTATAACACGTCTCCCGCGTGCAGCTGAGTGCTGTGTACTGCTCCACACCGGATGTGGTAAGAAGTGGCTTTGTTTAGAGCTTTGGAAGTGTCCAAGTGTGTAAATAAATAGGAGCAAAGTTTCTCGTTGGAACTGCGGATACTCTCTCTCTAGTTGTAAACAACTGATGATCGCAGTTTAATGAGGCACGGTTTAGTTATGTTTACTTTTCTAGGGCTTTGCTATGGGGAGTAATTAGTAGATAAAACATAAAACCGCGATAATTTCTCACTTTAGTAGGTATCTATCACTCATCATTAAAACGAAAAAAATAATGCTAAGTAATTTTTTTTTTTTATTTATTATGAAAACAAACAGTACAAAGCTTCTTATAAAATTACAATATATAAGACTATTGACAATATATAATAACATGTTTTCACATATAAAAACTAGAAATAGCTTGCTAATTATTCAAATACTTATTATGTAAGCAAAGACAATGTTAAACAATTTAGAAAATTTGAAAAAACAAAAAAAAAACAACATAATGGTGGTGTAGGTGTAGGTACTACCCACTTACAGGATCAGGGTCTGGGACAACAGTAACTGCATTCAAACATCGTATTGAATATCTGGCTACTCGCTATTTGTTCAGCTTTTGTTCTATTGTTGCCCTGCGCTCGCTTCACCTTTTGTTGTGTACGATTTCTTGTTTTAGATTCATAGAATTGAAATATCAGCCAAGTATGAATCAGAAGAGCTGTATGACCAAGCGGGTATCGGCCCGCCTTCCGATTTGGAGGTTGTGGGTTCAAATCTAGTCGTGTATGAATGCTCTTATCGGTTTTTCAAAGATCTGACGATGTGACCACAAACCGGCATGTCCCTAGGACTAAAAAGTCCGAATAGCATGTGTCACTGGCTATGGCATGTGTCACTGGCTGGTATTCCGCTAAGCGGCGACTTGCTTGCAACGTGTCACGTATTGAATGGTAGTGACTTGTAAAACGTGGGCATGTGCCGAACGAAAGTTTGGACGTACCTCTGACTACCTAGTAGTTCGTACTCATAAGATCCACGCTCTGAGTAGTAATTATTTAAAATTTATTTTGATGAATCAGATGCGCGCCGGTATGAGCTTATGATAGATTGAGTTTCTGATTGAATTCATCAGATCAGAAATTTTTGCCAATTGATTATTTTAACAAAATGGAACCGCAGCGATTCCGCAAGACACAGACGCTCGCATGTAAACCACAAATTCAGCTCCTCCGTATAATAATAATAGAATTGGATATGCCAGGAAGGCAGCCCGCCTGAAGCTCGGGCCATTTCAGTTAATTCTCTACTTTATGACGTCATATTTCGTGGCACAGGCGTTTCCACTCCCGGCACAAAGAATAGAACGCCATTTGGACCCACTTTGTGTAAGCGAATTGCTTTAATGAGCCCTCGTCGGTATCGTCACGCATTATCCCTGTTGCCGGCGTCCCCGCGGCTCGTCAGGAGTGAGGCGGCGGCGAAGGCGTGGCGTGGTGGCGGCGGTGGCGTAGCGGCGGCGTGGCGGCGGCCGCGCGAGGATGCTCATCTCACACAACAAACCAACTTGTATTTTGTTGTAATTATGACCGTCATCCAACTTATTCAGCTGTTGTTTTAGTTGCCTGGGAGCGGCAGGTTGTGGAGTTTTCAGTCATGCCGAAGCATAATCCGTTTTACGTTTTGCGTTCCACTTCGCTGCATGACTGATCGGGTATTATAGAGGTGCTTAATCACTGCGGATGAACGTGCTCGCTGAAACGTTTTATATTTTGCTGCAGAACATAATGGGAGAATAGTTTTAGCAGCTGCTAAGATGCATAAAGGCAACGTAAGTCTGCAGGTGCGCTTGGAATGTCGTCCAAGCAATAATTCAGTAGTTATGTCGTCGTCGTGACGGGTGTTAAGCTCGAGGTCATATAATCAAACAGTAATACCGGCAACAAGTCAGCTTCCCTAGAACACACCTTCGTTACAACCCGAGGTGCAGCTTGTGTTGCTCCGCCGCCGACAGAGGGCGTTCGGACAAACTCACCACAACTGAACCACTGTTTGTGTTGAGTTTGAACTACACTCGGAGTTAGTTGTGTTGCAACCGTCACTTTATCTCTCGCCTATTACGTAACTCTGTTTCATTTTGATTTCAAGCGGTTTCAATAAAAATATCGATTTTTAATGAAACCGAAAAAGAAAATCAGAAGAATAGCCGCCATTTTGTTTGAGACCAAACTGAAACCGAGCTATTTTAAGTAGTCTGACAACCTTGGCTACATTTTCTTCTAGGTGAACCGAGACAAAAGGAATGTACGACTCTACGTCCACTACTCAAGCCAACGTTCAAACGTAGGTACCTACAGCTGGCAAGCGTCATTCACACCGACTACACCCTCTCGCACGTCGTACCTACAACCCCTATCTAGACCACTCGCCCCCACTGCCCCAATGTGTCCCTGCCCTAGAAATAGGGACCTATTCAATTTCGGAGATATTATTTATGCAAAAAATATTTTCCAACTTGCAAAATATTTCAAATTCTAGTTTTAGTAAAAGTTACTGTAAAAGCCAACGTTAAAGGAAACACCATCAACATTCAGATAATAACGACATCACTCATTCAAGGCTCATACACTCATAGGAACAAGTTAAATAGCACACAACAGCTCAGCGGTCATGAGTAGTAAAAGGTCATAAATAGTAAAAAGGCTGCTCATAAAATGATTGCTGAGCGTTAGGGATCGACACAAGTGCTTAGATACCGTGTAATATCTGCTTTATGATGTCATGAAATAATATTAGGGAATTGCCAGTGAGTTACCATCGCGGTGTAAAGATAACGGCCAGGATATGTTTCATGTTACGGAGATGGTATTATGTGCCGGAGAAATTACCGAGATGGTGGATATTATGAGTTGGAGACATTACGGAGATGGTATTATGTGTCGGAGACGTTACGGAATTGGTATTATGTGTCGGAGACGTTACGGAGATAGTATTACGTGTCGTAGACGTTACGGAGTTGGTATTATGTGCCGTAGACGTCACGGAGATGGTATTATGTGCCGGAGACATTACGGAGATGGTATTATTATGTGCCGGAGACATTACGGAGATTGTATTATGTGTCGGAGACATTACGGAGATAGTATTATGTGTCGGATACGTTACGGAGATGGTATTATTATGTGCCGGAGACATTACGGCGATGGTATTATGTGTCGAAGATGTAACGGAGGTGATGTAATGTTTTGGAGATGATGTTATAAAATAAATACATTGATGAATTTTGTATCGGTGTTAGCATTACCGATAGATCGAGGTATACCTAATGCCTTTCAATGTTTGAACACAAATTATTGTTACAACGAATACAGGACCGTTTTCAGAGCTTGTACGAAAGCTGTAACCTCAAATAGAAAGAGGTAGGAACTCTTTATTTAAATTTTGATGGGGCGAAAATGATTTAATTCGTGGAACTGTGGAGACATAATGAATATCCTTTTGATCTTCAGATTCGTCAACGTATATGGAGCTGTGGCCACAGTTTACATAGAAACTTAGATGATATTCCCAGACAAGCACTAGGAGGCCCCCACAGGGGGAACGCGTGGGGGCGGTCGATTAGCATCGGCCATACCTACTTGGAGCGAGGTGAAAAGATCAGCACTCTGCAGGATGGAGCAACTGCCGGAGTATAGTGGCTGACCTTGCCTCTTTTAAGGATGTTTTTTTTTTAATACAACTATTAGACAGGACTCTTGTCCTGTCTCCTAGTAGTCCACCTGATGCTCTTGCCTGTAACAATGCCTTACAGCGTAGGTAACATCCACAAATAACATAGCCTACACGGCACTGCATTGCGCCCGTCAAATTGAGGCATAAATGTGTTATGTCTCGCGTGCCTGTAATTTCACCCGCAACCGTACCCTTCAAACCAGAACACAGCAATGCTGCTTGGCGGCTAAAATAGGTATGGTGGTAGTACTTCCCCAGACGAGCGCTTTCACAAGGGGCTCTACTACTCTTAAATGGTTCTGTAACGTAGTTTAAGAAAATGTCTAGACTCTCTGGAGTGTCTAATTTTGAGTTCTGAGTTGTGGACGATACACACATATTAGTAGAAACCCCCCGAACTGAAATCTCGTGATGGTTTGTTATAGGCAAGTACCCATAGCCACGGAGATCTTGCTCGCTTCGCTCACTCAATCAATGAATGTTGGCCAAAAACCACATCACTATCCTCATGTCTGTTCCCTTCATTTCCCATCATGGCACACTGCTACACTAAGCTTAACGTTGGGCATCCTAAATCGAAAAACGTAGCAGTTGGACAACCAACAAAACCAAGCACAATATTGCTCCCCCTGGGGATCGAACCCGGGACCTCTGGATCTGAAATCGATGGGTTGAACCACTAGACTACAGAGGCGGTTAAAATTTTACTTTAGTTACTTTGATAATCTTATTGCTTGAGCTATTCGTCACTTCCATAAGATCAGTGTACAGATTTTGCCTTCAAATAAAGTTAAAGTCGCGTTTAGAACATATTATTATGGTTTACAGTTAATAAACGCGAAACCTAACCCATGGACCGACTACATTGTGGCGGTCGCATTGAGTCGTTGGATAAAGGAGGCTTAGGATCGCTTTTTGTAGCGTCGATTGGGGAAGGCCTATCTTCAGCTTTAGACGTGTGTGGGCTGCTATGATGATGATGATGACAGTAAATAATATTTTATATGAATAAATTACCCTATTTGACCAAAGTAGGTGTGTCTTGCCGCAATAATATGAATAAAAGCAAAGCTTTCTTTTTAAATTTAATCATATTATCTTGAAGTTAAAAACGATGTTTTGAGGTATCCAAGGAGTTTATTCGGTAAAGTCCTTGTCAACCTTAAAAACGTCGTTTGATCAACGTGCCTCAAATATTGCCAAAAAAAATCAACAAGTGTCAAAATACTTTAATAATGTGAGGAATTCGAAAGCAACTGTTGCTAATTATGTCCATTTCTGACTTCTGTATGTCAAACATCATCGTATGAAAGTGGCCGAGCTTGAGAGTTTCATCAATGTGCCCTGTTGGTACCTCTTCCTATGTGTGAGTTTATAATGCTTAGAATGATGTGTGGTGTCGTCTGTCTCGCAGCACCTCACTCCCCAACTGTTAGGTAAAGTGAACCATTCCAGACGAGAGACCAGAGAGGAAACAAACAAGACGACGGCATTAAAACTTAAACCGTAGGAAAGAGCCGCACTATCAGCAGAACTAACTCCCTGTCTAGACAAACGGACCCGTATTCCGTTAGTATATGGTTTGCTTTTGCTTATCAGCGTTCATATTTTATCATTGTGGACTTCGGGATGTCAGAGATAAACAAATTCACGGATCTGTGTAAGTTTGATTTGAAAAACCAATAATGTAATTGGTGTTCGGTCGTTGTTACCTGTACTTGTGTGTACTTGCTGAGACAGAGAGGTACGCGGCCGGTCGCAGCGTAGCGGAGGTTGAACCGCTATTACCAACTTTTCGCATATTTTAGTTCTTTTATATACTTGGGATTTTGGGATTGAGATATTTGAGAAATTGGGATAAGAAAATAATACATGAACAGCGATTTTATTTTTTCATAGTTTTTTCAGACTAACCACATCAGCAATTGAACTCTCAATTCCAATTGATCTTCTCCATTATTCATCGATGCAAGAGCAGAGTCACGCGGCTTCGTCCGTCAGTTCTCTACGGAAGAGAAACGAACCTGGCAGATTGGGTTAAAGGTACTGATTGTTGAACGAACTCGGCAGATTGGGTGAAAGGTACTGTTTGTTGAACGAACTCGGCAGATTGGGTGAAAGGTACTGATTGTTGAACGAACCCGGCAGATTGGGTGAAAAATACTGTTTGTTGAACAAACCTTAAGATATAATTTTAAATGTATAGGTTTCCATAACTTTCCACCTATTTAACGTAGGGAATGAAAAACTGACCCCAAGTTATTAAAACACTTTAGACAAGTACCTATGTAGATTTAAAGTTAGTTTTCCAATAACGATTAGTCTGAATATGGGAACAACACCTTAATGTTTATACTTCTAACTTAAAAATGACGAATTTCTTTGGATGCATGGTACACATTTGTGTTTGGTTTGGTCGTTACTTTGTTAAAGATAGCTATCTCCATCTTACCTAAGTCTGTCCCCATAAAAACCATTCTAAATTGTTGTGTTCCTGCATTTAGAGGGAAGATAGTCCGTTTCTCAGACTGTTAAGGATTCAAGGGTGAAGTGCGCTTCTACCTTTGGCCTTATCATAAATTGAGACCAGGTGAGATGAAGGCCAAGTGCTCCCCTGTCGTCGTACAATAGTAAAATAATGCAATACACGTTCACCAAGGCCAAAACACCAATTATCATATTTCAATCTAAAGAAATTACGTAATATCAACATTTTCAGGTTTCAACATATTTTGAACATTCAACTAGTCATCACAGCAGAGGCTTACTTGTATGAAATGAACTTATATCCAAGTAGATACCCTACAGTGAACTAAAGCTGACGAGATACTATGTCTTTTTAAATTGGTGGCGACATCTACAAGTCTGGTGTTGATGATCTAGCAAACATACAACATAAGTGATTAATTGAGGTTAAATATTACCTGTCATAGCTTTTGACCTTGAGGAGATTATTTCTTGAAATGTCGATTGAACGTCAGTACTTTTTGCCAAGTTGCCAATCTGATGAAACATATTAGATCCATCCACACTACATACAAATTATCTCACCAAAATACAGGCAACTCCTGTAAGTGATCTAGTGAATCGTGTGGTCGCACTCCTCCCGTGGTTTATATGAATGTGACCTGCCATAACACCGGGAGCAGTCCCCCCCCCCTCGTCCCGCCGCCGCCGTCAACGTACAAATAAACCGAGGAGCTGTACCGCTGCGTCACGCTCTCTTCGTGTTTTTCACTAAATCCGCCTAATACTTCCATCCTTCATTTACCACCCGTCTGAGCGATACTAACCTTTATTCTCACACAGATAAGTGGCACACGGATCGCAGATTACATCGCCGAGCCCCCGTCGTGATCGCGTCGCTCTCTACAGGAGTCGACATAAATTGCATCCATTTTCTTTCCTCCCCTTTGTACTTTTGCACTTTCTCGTGAAATGGTATAAAACGGTTCCAGCTATAGTCTGATATTGGATCGTCGGCGCTTCAACTCGATACCGTATGAGTATGATCGGGGCGGCGCCTGGAGCCCCAGGGCGCCGCACGAGCTCAGGATGTCGGTCGTGTGCTTCGGTTTAAGTTTTAATAATCGGGATAAGTGGTAGTCCTGCGGGTGACGACCGGACCTGTTCATTGGGCAATTTATTGGAAATAGCGTTTTGTATTGGCGGAGCTTTCACGTACCTACACCCTACGCTCTGCGTGGTGGTCCTTGGAGGACAACGATCTGAGTTCATACTAATGTTTGTTCCTCAGCGTTAGACACGCGTCTTATGGATTTATGTAAATTGTAACTTCAAAACACATCGTGGCCAATAACAACAATAATTAAACGCATGTTTTTTTGTGATTTAAATGTTTGGTTCTTTAGGTAAATTCATTCAGTTGTTCATAAGATAACTTTTTACCTCTATACAGGGTGAGTTTTTTCCAGGGCCACTGAGGCTAAGTCTGAAACCGTGAGAGTTATCGAAAAGTCATGTTAGGAGTTGCGTGCTCGATTTAAAAAAAAATAAGAACATCTAATTTTCATATGTCTGGAAAAATGAATTTTTGAAAAAAAAAAAAAAATTATGTGTTCTTAGTTTGATAATAAAAAAATAATGTATGATGACTATGTGCCCAAAGTTGTTGGAACGCTTTAAAATAAAATAAATAGATTTTTTTTTTATTTTTTTTTTATTCTACGACGGGGAAGCGCTAGGCCTTCATCTCACCTGGTAACAAGTTAAGATAAGGCCGAAGGTGGAGGCTCACTTCACCCGGAATCCTCAACATACTAAGGAACTGGCTAGCCTGAATGCCGGAACACAACAATTTTAGAATTGTTATTATGGCGACAGAATTAGGTAAGATGGTGGTAGCTAGCCAGGCGGACTAAACAAAGTCCTACCACCAACCAAACCAAGCACAATATATTGTAATCTCCCTGGGGATCGAACCCGGGACCTCTGGATTTGAAATCGGTGGGTTGAACCACAAAACCACAGAGGCGGTTAAAATATTCAACTTTATGCATTTAGTAAAGGTTATACGTTCAGACTATGCGTAAGTTAAACTAGTAAAACCTATTTTGCTGTATTTCTTGTTCGTATTGAGCTTAAATTGAATCGTCATCGGATTAAAAAACGTACGCTTTTTCGTGGTAACACAGCTGATGACATGGCACGGACAACCTAATGGCTGAATATTTTAAATATTGTCGTACCTACCGTACAGTTGCAGATAGAAAAAAAATATAACAAAAAACCTTTACTAAATGCATACAGTTGAATTTCTAAATTTTTATTTTTGAAAGTGTTCCAACAACTTCGGACACATAGTCATCATACATTATTTTTTTATTATCAAACAAAGAACTCATAAATGAAAAAAAAAATTTTTTTTTTAAATTCCCTTTTCCAGAAAACCTATATATAGAATATTGATTTTAAGAACTTATTTTTTTTTAATCGAGCACGTAACTCCTAACATGACTTTTCGATAACTCTCACGATTTCTGACTTGGCCTCAGTGACCCTGGAAAAAAACTCAACCTGTATATAGAGGTACCTTCAATAGTTTTTACAAGATTTTTTTTTTAATTCAATAACTAGATTTTCCGTATTGGTCCTATCCTATCTGAGTAAATTTTGCTCATAACGATTCAGTTAATTTGGGAACAAATATAATAAATTTAGGCATTTTTTTTGTTGTATTTTACTTCGGCGAGGGGCTTAGATTTCATCTCACCTCCACCACCGAAGGTGGAAGAACTCTTCACGCGGAATCATCATGAAACTGAGGAGCTGGCTATCTTACCGCTAAATAATATTAAAAATAATTTAAGTATTGTTGTTATGGCGACAGAATTAGGTAAGATGGTGGTAGCTAGCCAGGCGGACTTAAACAAGTCTTACCACCAACAAAACCAAGCACAATATTGTAATGCTCTAGGGGATCGACCCCGGGACCTCTGGATCTAACACCGGTGGGCGGTCCACTAGACCACAGAGGAGTTAAAAAAAGCAAATGCATTTAATTACAAAAGCATTATTGTAGGTTGTAGTGCCTGAATTACAAATGAAGACGATGCATTTCAAAACTACAATAATAATTGATCTACAAACAGAATTACGCATACAAAACCCTGAGGAACATCCTCAAAAAGTGTATTTCCGCATTTAAGTTCACAAAGGCAATATATAATGAGAGGCCCGCAGCGCTCCCCCGGGCGCGCGGAAAGCAGTTTTTGCAAGTTTCCTACATCGCTAATTCCCCGTTAATCGTCCCGAGCCGCATAAATTACGCGCAGACAATATAACTCCGTCTAATTAATATCCCCATCCGGCGATCCGACTAAAACAAGAAAACATCGGCGAGTGCCACTCGCGATAGAATACAGACGCCACTTTCCGCAGCCGGGAAGTTTTCCTCTCTCTCTCTTTTATCGGCGTTTAGCGAGCATCCTACCAAAGTAGGAGACAGAGAGTTGTTTGTGCAAACTTTCCGGATCGTTTGTGAAGGTCACGGGAATGTCGGATGCTTTTGTCATTTACCATCAGTTTACGAAAGTGTTGGTTAGAACGGCAATTGTAAATAATTGTGATAATAATTCAATTTTGAATGCCGGATGTTCTTTTGTAATGGAATGTGTTGGAGTTACGATCGAGCTGTAGATGATAATTAGTGCGCCTGCTCAGCGCGGAACAATTTTGTATCGCTAACCTTGATAATGTTCAGATCAGAGTGTAATTTGATAACCATACTCAGAATAAAAGATTGTCTGACTGTAAGTACGTCCCATTTAAAATCAAAGTCAAGTCAAGGAGTGATATGTGTTGCTTGAAACACGTGTTTTGTCAATCACGATACCTAAATAAATGATGCCATTAACTCTCTTTGGGGAAGGGCAGAAGATTTGACGGTTACAGTAATGGGCAGTGATGCTGTAAGATCGGATTAGTTCGATTCAAGGGAGAAAGCATGATATACAGAGAAATATTCTGGTTTTTGTTACGTCGTGAAAGCGTCGTATCATACTTGTGTCTATCTACACCGGTGTCGGTGTCGGCGGCGGTGTCGGCGGCGGTTCGGGCCACTGCTGTGAGTGAGGCACTCGAGAGTACCTACGTTTATACAAATTGCGAGTGTGTACCTAGTAGGTAGGTACCTATCTACTGGGACTTAGAAATAAAACTTAATTCGCCATTTATTCGTGAATGGTAATGTAGATCGTTTCGCCCGTATATGCATATACATATCTACATTACCATTATGATACGTGTAAGTGCATTTGTTTTCTTTGTGTTGTATTGTTTTATTTAAATAATGACTTGATATGACTTGTCGTTTTAACAATTGCCCGGGCAGTATTTTGTAGATTGCTAGATATTTTGACCTTAAACTGCTATGTTTATCTGCTTATCGCATTACATTATATAAAATGAAAATTATGTGAAATTAATGTCCTGTAATAATTTAACAAAGACGCAGAACACAACACACGTGTTTCGAGCAAAACACCAATTTGCCGAATGATCAAACAAAACGTGCATTCACCGACGTGAAAGTAACAAGGGCCTGTAATTTTGTTGAAATATTGATTTTGCTGTCAAAAATAATATATGTACGTGGAAATGTTAGTTTATGTATCTCATTTTCCAAAATTTTATATATATTGTACCTATGCTAGTTTGTAAGCCTAAAGTAAGATTTGTTGTAAATATTACGAAATATTGCTAGCATGTATGTATGTGTCTTTTTATCTCAAATAAATAGTTTAAAATGCCCCTAAGCCGTTATTGAATTAATAATCAACCCTTACACGACTGTATTTCACAAAATTAAGTAATTTTATTTTGGATATGTGACTGTAATATGTACTGTAGGAGCTCAAGGGTTCACATACACTAAGATATTTTTTTATTGTTGACGGCTTGGCTTCATCTCACCTGATTTTTTTTAAGTTATGACAAGGCCGAAGGTGGAAGCGCACTTCACCCGGAGTCCCGGAATCCTCAACAAACTGAGGAACGGGCTATCTTACCTCTAAATGCCGGAACACAACAATTTAAGGATTGTTGTTCTGGCGACAGAATTAGATAAGATGGTGGTAGCTACCCAGGCGGCGACAAGTGTTTAGTTCACTCTATAAATAAATATTATAGGACATTAATTTTTACACAGCGCCATCTAGCCCCAAACTAAGCATAGCTTGTAATATGGGAACTAGATTACGGATAGAATACTTAAATACTTTTTGTAAATACATACTTACTATATGATACAACACCCAAACACAGAAAAAACATCTATATTCATCACACAAATGTTTGTCCTGGGTGGGAATTGAACCCACAGCCTACAGCGCAGAAGGCAGAGTTAAAATGCGTTAAAATGCAATGTGTAAACTAAACACTTAAAGTATGAACATTTTATTAAAAACCTTTGCCTATAGCATACTGTGAATATTTGATAAGATTTATATAGTTACTACGAACTTTTATTAAATAACTCTACAAAAAATAATGATAAATATGCCAGAGTCACCTAAACCATATCCTTTATGAAAATGGCCGCGTGATAAAGTAAGAACGTCCTCTTGCGGTAAAAGCTTTTAATAGCTGAAAGGTATAAAGGTAAAGTGTGAGTTTTATATTCATTAGTATAATTGCGCTATCAAGGCCCGCGGGAGTCGTCCTGCCCACAATGATGGGGGAACCGAGCTTGATGACGATGATTACCCCCCGAAGGGTATCTGGATATGGCGAGGTACCTTCTCCGACTCGAGACCCTCCGATGTGGACGAATGCTCGTCTGATGCGTTGGTATCGACAATGAACAAATCAGTCAGAATATCATGTGTCGTCCAGAGCGTGCGCCGTGTCCACTGCGTAGGATATGGGCAATGCTAAAGAAAGCAATGGAGGGTTTTGCCATAATACTCACGCTTGGCAGGTGTGTTTGTGATCGCAGTAACGATACTTATATACTTTTTTTGTAATTACAAATTTTTATTCTTTCTTCGTGTGGACTGTGTTACAGTTCTGGTATTTATTTATAATAAAAAAAAAATATAAATATTCAAATCGGTTGAGTTAAGTTGAGGGATCCCAATCCCATAGAAATTTTATCAGAATCAGTCCAGTAGTTTAGATTTTAAATAATAAAAATAGGAAAAAAGGATAATAGGAACGAAAGAGCGTGCCCATTATCCTGACATAGTACACCCCTACACTGCACTATAGTAGGAACCAATTTTTAAAATTTGTTAAGCTCATCTGTATTTATCTTCGTTCCCATCATTGCGTAGATATTTCCCAGGATCCCGTATTATTGCACCCTCACACGACTCTTAAATAGTGAGTCGGAGACGACGTGGTGTCGTAGGTCTTACAACGAAAAAAGCTAAAAATAACTTTTTTTTAGTAAAAAGGGTACCGACTTCACCACTAAAAAGTTAAAAATAACTCTTAGGGTAAGTTCATATAATTTGAAGGCGGTGCCATACAATAAACATGTTGTTGTGTTTGGCAATTCGGCACCAACTTTATATTAACTTTAACCAATTTTATATTGTTTTTTTATATCCATATCCGGGCGATTAAATGACTACTAATATATCTGAACAAGCTATCTACACGTCAGTATAGATAAGTAAATCAGTCATTAACCATTAGGGAACTTCAAAAGGGTGCTGTCTTCTCGTTGCTTGAGAATCGACCCCTCCAACTCAGCTCATGGTTGTCGTAAAAGCCGAATAGAGATCTCACCAGAAGAAGGGTAGCAGCTTTCTTCTGTGTATTGTCTTCACTGTAACTGCGATTAGCAAACCACCTGCCAAGCGTGGTGATTATGACCCATTGATGTGAAAGAGCTGCTTATGTCCAAAGTAAAATAAATGGCCAGACGGACAGCGATACATGGCTCTCGATCTTATGTTTCATCGATGCTGAGTTGGTGAGGAAATTGAAACGGATTATTATATCATACGAAAAAAGCCACTTGAAGCGTATAATTGAATATTTTTGTGAATCCTCATGAAGTAGAACACAGACCCGGATGTAGAAAGGGAGGAAGGAGGGGCGGCTTTCCCTCCCTCGGAACGTGCAAATCCAATAACCCAGCACTCAACACGTTTGCTTCTTCGCCTAACGCATATACCGCCCGCGCCGCGCGTCGGCTAACACACTCCCGCACCTCGCGACCTACAAATGGAACAAACTCGCTTCCGATTACATCGCGAGACAATACGAGACTTCACGAACATCACAATAAAGTACTAACCTAACTAAACCTTATCTAGATAAGGTTTAGTTAGAATAAAGTAAATGAGTGAATTGGGGAAGAATTAAAAAACCTTAGCCCAACGCCTTCACCGACCAATGGGATTGCTTTCAACAAATCAAAATAAAAGTGCGACTTGCACAAGATTATATAAATAAAACAAACTGTTGAAATAAACTACGTATACACATATATGTCTGTGCTTTGTTTTGTGCCTGTGTCAATCAAATTATTTTCTTTCTTTCTTACCTGTTCCATCGTACGGGTATTCAATTAAAGATACTATTTAACTTACAACTTTATATATCGTACTAAACCAATTTCAATAGCTGTACCTACGCAACAATGTCGGTCGCGGCTATATTAGCAACGCAATGGGTAAATGAGGTCATCATAATCTGATGAAGGGAATTCGGCTGAGTCAGGTACTTCAGATCTATCCTGTCACTCCGAGGTGACCTTTGTGGAGTGATCTCCCGCTGGCTGAACGAACCACACGCCTTCACAGCGAAGCACTCGAACCGCCCTCACGGCGCTGCATTATCTCTTGGCTACGAGCTTCGTTTTCAAAAGTAATAAATGTATTTTGAAAACCTGCATTTGTAACGCATTCAATAAGGTAGTAACCGAATCTTTTAGTTGGCGAGGTCGCCGGATCAGCGCGGCGAACCCTCGCGAGACGCACCTAACACTATAAAAAAATAATGTGTTTCCAGACGGGTGGAGTAGGTACGGGTATAATCTTACAGTTTATCCCAAAAGGGTTATCTAAGAGGCGGATTTGTAAGCAAATAGGGTTTTTTATGTATTTCCATCGCAGAGCGTCCGATCTGATGATCGATGGGCGCGAAGCTGCGTGGGGCGGGGGCGGGTACTTACGTCGTGTCCTGTCTGAGAGAGTACTGAATACTACTGATACAGGGTCTCAGGGATCTCACCTGCCTGGGACATCAGTTAGGGCTGGTGCGGCGGCTGATTCGGCTGATGATCTCTAAAAGCGCCATTAGAGTATTATTCTCAACAGAGCTTACTTATTTGAAAAAATCTGGCGAGGCTTTTGATTGAGGCGACACGAGACCTAAGGGCTGGCTCTTATTTAGAATCAGTAAATTACCTACAGCATACCTACCTATTCAGGGTGGCAATAGGTAGCCGTGTCTTGGGCACGTTTCCAACTGGTACTGGTCTGGAACAGTTGAGTTACCTATAGACCGTTTGTAACGGTCCTTGGGCAGCCCGACTGCTTCCGTTGTACATATTAATGGTTATTTATTGATGTATAATCATTATCATAGGAACGCTACAACGAGGTGCTACATGAACGCTACAACGCTAGGTAGGTTTTGCAGTCCACGGTTCGAATGTTCCCAATTCGAAAGTTAATTTTCATCGCGCCAATTCTAATTTGGGCCGTCGCGGGCCGTTAAAGAAATACGTGTTTCCCGAAACTTTAAATGGAAGAACGGAACATAAATAAAACAGGAAATGTTGAGTAATTTGAAAACACAAATCCCAATTTGAAGGGCATTTTTGCCCGAACTGGGAACATGAAGTAACTTTTGATGAGATGTCTGATTAGTTAACTGTAACTCCGTGCGTCGCTCTACTATGATTCAACGTCACGGCTCTCCAACTAACTACGTATGTTATGAAACAGAGAAACGCCCGAATTGAAAGCGATATCGTTTGTTGTAGGTGAAAGTAAGTACCTGATTAATAACAAAAACGGGTCTTCACGCGCACCTCTTTATATTCCTGACAGTAAAGAGTAAAAAGAGAAGTAAACATTTATATCAATTATGTATAATAATCGCTATAATAAAAAAAAACTAAGTACCTACCTGTTCAATAGTAAAGTCATCTAAAGCCCGTCTATACAATACATATGTACCGCCTCTGTGGTCTAGTGGTTCAACCCATCGATTTCAGATCCAGAGGTCCCGGGTTCGATCCCCATGGGGAGTACAATATATTGTGCTTGGTTATGTTGGTGGTAGGACTTTGTTGAAGTCCGCCTGGCTAGCTACCACCATCTTACCTAATTCTGTCGCCATAATAACAATTCTAAAATTATTGTGTTCCGGCATTCAGAGGTAAGATAGCCAGTTCCTCAGTTTGTTGAGGATTCCGAGTGAAGTGCGCCTCCACCTTTGGCCTTATCTTAACTTGTTACCAGGTGAGATGAAGGCCAAGCGCTTCCCCGTCGTACAATAATAAAATATATACATAAATAAACTTTTATTTTTATTTTTATTGTACTACGGGGAATTGCTTGGCCTTCATCTCATTTGATTTTTTCAAGTTATGATATGGCTGAAGATGGAAGCGCACTTCACCCGGAATCCTCAACAATCTGAGGAACTGGCTATTTTACCTCTAAATGACGGAATGCAACAATTTTAGAACTGTTGTTATGGTGACAGAATTAGGTAAGACGGTGTTAGCTAATCAAACTTTACTTATAAGACTTAAACAAAGTCCTACAACCAACCAAACCAAGCAACCCTGGGGATTGAACCCGGTACCTCTGGGTCTGACACCGGTGAGCGGACCACTACACCACGGAGCCGGTTCAAAACTATACTAAAGTAAACTACATTATTGTTTGATGTTGTTTAGTGTTTAATGCCGTCAGCTGTTTCCGTCAAAAACAGATATAACATAGGTTTTTGGTTTAATGGTTTGTGGGTTTTGGTTTATACTTACATTTAAATATATAATGTCAGAATGAGATGTGTGCAGTATGCGCGGTAACTATACAATGCTAAGTAGAAGTGCACAGCGCTGAGTGCCATTGATCTTCTTCAGTATCGAGTCACCACGACGGCGGCACATCGTCGAACATGACACCTGTGTTACTGCGTGTGTCTGTCAAAGCAGACAGCGCCGCACTCGTAGCGCAACTTTATCTAAATGAAGCTCAAATTGTGGCTGAGAAGTATGTGTTTGTGAGTGTGTGTATGTGAGAGTGTGTGCAGACGTACTACTTAATCAAACTGAAAGAAATAATTCTGAAGTTGAGGTTAGAAAATGAAACAAATCATTCGATTGTTACTCACATTCCGTATAACGTTACTGGGAGACAAATTGTAGAAGACTTGACCACTGAGGCGTTAAAGCAGAAGTTTAGCTCAAATATAATTATAGCTGGATCTGGAAATAGGAAAAACATAAAACACTTTGTATCACCAGAAGCTAGTGAAACATAATTATTGTGCTCACCCTGTACTTCATGAAGGCATGCTAGCTATATGAGAGACACGAGGTTCTTGTAACGAACGGGCGTAGTAGTGCTACTGCCGTACGTGCGTGCGTGCGGTCGAGGTATCTACTCGAATCTGTCGTGTACTCCTACACGACAGATTCGAGTAGATACCTCGAATTTGTCGTGTAGGTCTGTCTAACTCCAGCGAGTGGCTTTTGATAATTTTTCTTAGAAACTTGATCACTCATGGCTCACCGGGTCTCGCTGCGGGATATATATAAGGGTACTTGTTGGCAGACACTCAGGCCTTTGGTGGATATACCAATCTGGGACTAAACATGCCAGCTATTGTTAAAGAAAGTCAAAGTCAAATATTTTTATACATTAAGATTTTTAGCATCATTTTGAAACGTCAAATCTACCGCCTGTTCGAAATCGCGACCAGCACACGAGGAGAAAGGCAAGAACCTCGGGCTGGTTAATTTTTTGATGATCCATTCAACATTTAGGTATACAGAGTTTATAATAATTTAATACAATTACACATCATAAACCTAAATAGACTTAATATTATCTGAAAACATTGATCATTACCTTATCTACCTAATGGGCAGTTTGTTAACATTGAGAAATCATCATTTAACTGTCAACTGGTATAGCAACATCGAGCCACGCGTTCTTATCGTCGATTTAAGACGGATCATACACCTTGAGGATTGCGACAGATTTGGTCTGGAGGTGGTTTCATGTGGGTGTAATGTTGTTGTTTTGATTGCAATCTCCAACGAAATATTCATCTCCACAAACCTAAGCCCAGAAAATGCCGAGCGACAAAACTGCAGCAATTTAGAACACATTTACAGTTAGAATGGCTCAGCGCGAGCTCGCGAGTTTCCCTTTGGAGCTTCACGAATCCGTTTACGTAGAAGCGTGGAACGTATCCTGATCTCTGATCTGATCTGTGTATCATGTTAAGCTGGTAGCCGGTCCTCTGGCAGCAGGTAAACATTACCTGCTTCACTTATAAATACAAAATCAATACATAATAATTGAAAATGTAGGCATAAATAATTTAAATCATTTACAATAGTCAGCCATACATCGCGACCTTGTTATTAGGTATAATGTGACTTTAGTAGATGTTTTCAGTTGATAATATTCCATTTTAAGACAAACGACTTAATAAAATACCAAGCAAAGTTTACATATTATTAATCATAAATAATGTTCAGTTATTTCTGAAAAATAAATGGAATAAACTTTTTTTGTGATCAAGCGTTTGGCCACCAGCTCACTTGAAAACAATGGCGATTCGGAGGTGATGGTGGTGTAGCCTGAATAAAGCCTATTCACACTGGACTTGAAGATTGTACTGCTGCGGGAAAACAGACGAGGGAAAAAAGTTCAATTTCTTACCAGTTATCATAATAAAGGTAAAGGTAAATTGATGTGTTTCGCACAATGGAACATCTACAAGGTACGGGTAGTATACTGCTAATAAGGTACTATTGTTGTACGTCTGCTAGTCCAGCGGTGGAAAGGGGAAGGAAGCATTAGCTCTAAAATCGAGTACACACTCGTGGCAGAGCAAGTTATTTCTTTCAAAAGAAAATATTTTGTATCTGATGAGCACTTAAATGGGTCCAATCTTGAAAATAAATCATTCGATAAAAACAATAATCATCAAAACCAGGTCACATTATTGGCTAGAAGTAATCCTTACCATTTACACGGTTAAAATTCGGACAAAATAAATAGGTAGTAGCGTAGATTGATTGATTAATGTTGAATGTAGTTCCATTATATGGATAACATTATGTAAAGATGTTGCTTTTGTGTCATATAGCGGTGGCCGATACTAAAGAAAACGTGGCTGTGCTATTTCAATGAAAGCGCTACCTAGTCGGACCGCATCCGAGTTTAAAATGCTACACCGAGAGAATTCTGTTGTATGTTACTGGCGTTGGAACTTACAATGTGTCTTGTGAATATATCGAAGCTTTTAACTCCAACATGTTAGTAGTACAACTCAAGCTGTGTGGCCACTGGAACAAATTGGTCCAAAAAATTTAAACAATTCTAAAGCGAACTGAATCCGTGGAAATTATTCACATACAAATTGAACAATAATTAAATTATCTTTCAATAAGCTATTTGGAAAGAAAAGCGCAATCAAATATGCTCATTAATCAAAATGAAGATAAAATTGTTGTGATTAATACACCATCTAGATTTTACGTAGGATCCATTAATACACCATCTAGATTTTACGTAGGATCCATTAATGCACCATCTAGATTTTACGTAGGATCCATTAATACACCATCTAGATTTTACGTAGGATCCATTAATGCACCATCTAGATTTTACGTAGGAACCATTAATACACCATCTAGATTTTACGTAGGATCCATTAATACACCATCTAGATTTTACGTAGGATCCATTAATACACCATCTAGATTTTACGTAGGATCCATTAATACACCATCTAGATTTAGCGTAGGATCCATATTATCGAATTATATGTGTCATTGACCCTCCTCTGACTAGCCCCTCGTAGGTGGTCCTCATATATTATCTACTACGCAAACCAAAAGTAACTATCAGTTTAAATAGTAGGTAAGAAGTATTTTTTTAAACAAGAACCTGTCACGATATGGATGCGCAAATAATTGTAGCGCAAGGGTGAGAAGTAATAATGTTAGTGCCACTCGTAGGCTTAACATTCACGTAGATGTTCATCGTACGCCATTACTGCAAGTATGTTAGGCTTATGTTATCTTTTATAGGTTTTCTAATGTCACCGTCAGACTATCTGTCCCTTTATTCAAGTCTGGAAATGAAAAGGATCCAGCAAACTATCGACCAATATCGATTCTGCCCGCATGTAGTAAAATATTTGAAAAACTTAATCAGTTACAGTAACATTTTAACTGCAACAGGCTTTTGCATGAAAAACAATTTGGGCTTACTAAAGGCCGTTCAACGACCGACGCTGGTGCTATGCTTTTGAAGTACGTCTTTGAAGCCTGGGAGAGAAAACAAGATGCCATTGGAGTATTATGTGATCTATCTAAGGCTTTTGACTGCGTAGATCATGACACCCTGATCTCAAAGCTTAAACACTACGGCATATAATAGGCAATAAACCTCATGTATAGTTATACCTATCGAATTGCATTCAAAAAGTGGATATTAGCGGTATCAGATCTTCGGGAACCTCCTCTAACTTAGGTGTACCACAAGGATCGATCTTAAGACCTTTTCTGTTTCTAGTCTACGTCAATGATCTACCATCCTGTGTAGGGGACCTATGTGACATTGTATTGTTTGCTGACGATACTTCATTAATATTTAGAGTCGATAGGGCTAAAGATATAAATAAGAAAAAAACAAAATGCATCCGATTCACCTTGCCTAATGTTCAAGTCAGCATTGCTAACATTATCTTAAATGGGGAAACACTTAACTTTATTAAAGCAACTACTTACTTAGGTTTTAATATTGTTGTAATTATATATATGTGTATAATAAGTTTCAATGGGGTATTCATATTGAGTCATTAGCTAGCAGATTGAGGTCGGCTGCATACGCTGTACGTACAATAAGGCATCTCACTGATGAAGCTACGGCGAAGTTAGTTTATTTTAGTTACTTTCACAGTATTATGTCTCATGGCATATTTTTATGGGGAAGTGCAGATACTATTGAAAGCATTTTTATCCTACAGAAGAGAGCTGTACGGGCAATTTATAAAATGAAAACTCTTGACTCTCTCAGGGAACGTTTTAAAGAGATTGGTATTCTTACAGTCAGCTCCCAACACATTATGAAAATCTAATGCGCGCTCACAGAAACATTGATGAGTTTAGTAAAAGAAGTGATGTACACAGTGTTAATACTAGAAATAAAAATAAACTTGATATACCAAGGTATCGCTTAGGAAAAGTAAATAATTCATTCTTAGAAACTGTGTGAGATACTATAATTATCTTCCTCAAAGCGCCACCAAACTCCCTGCTCGTAAATTCAAATTGTATTTAAAGAATTATTTAATTAAAAGTGCCTACTACAAAATTAGTGAGTATATCGACGATAAGAACGCATGGCCCGATGTTGCTATACCAGTTGACAGCAAAATGGTGATTCCTCAATGTTAAAAATTGCCCATTAGGTAATAACAAATATTTTAATATTAAGTATTTAGGTTTATGATGTATCTACTTAGAATATAATTACAAATTGTGTATCTAAATGTTGAATGGATCATCAAAAAATTAACCAGCCCGAGGTTCTTGCCTTTCTCCTTGTGTGCTGGTCGCGATTCCGAACAGGCGGTATATTTGACGTTTCAAAATAATCCTAAAAAATCTTAATGAATAAAGAAATTTTGACTTTGACTTTGACTTTGACTAGAACCTTGGATATTATCCAACACAAACAACGTGTAACACTTATAACACACTAAAAGAAAAATTGCACGACGCAGAGGTGCTTGGCCTTCATCTTACCTGTTTTATGACGTCATCATACGGCCGAAGGTGTAGGCGCACTTAACCCGATATTGACGATTCCGGGTGAAGTATTTAGAGGTACGATACCCAGTGGTATAATACTAATAATGTAATATACAATACAATGCCGGAACACAACAATTTAAGAAGTTGTCATGGCGACAGAATTAGGTAAGATGGTGGTAGCTAGCCTATCGGTCTTTGCAAGGTCCTAACACCAACCAAACCATGCACACTAATGTATCCCCCTGGGGATCGAACCCAGGACCTCTGGATCTGATACTGGTAGGCGAACCACTAGACCACAGAGGCGGTAAAAAATTACTTAAAAACTTAATTAGGTTATGTGCTGTCAAGAAAACTTATCAGGGCGAAGACCAGTCAGCTCCAGGTACGAAGTGGAGGACTGGTACCAAAGTTGGCGGGAGACTGCGCAAAACCTAGAAGCTTGGAGACCTCTCTGCTTAGGAAACAAAAGCCTTCGGATCCCTGAGCTAGAGTAAGGAATAATGTATTCCTTCATCAATGATGTTTTGATTTTAGCCTCGTCTTGCGATACACATGTGTTGATTGCCACTCGCAAATAGCGGAGGGCCTGCGCGAGTGAGGGGAGCAAATTGAATCGAAAGAGCAGTTTCCGATCTAACTCGATAGTATACCTAATTCACGCGCCTCTCCTTTCAACTGAAGCACACGTCACGTCACGTGATGTGATGGAATCAGTACTAGTATTTTCAAATGTATGTAAAAATATGTGATTAGAATCAATTTGCATGCAATTTATTTTTGATCGTCAGACAGTTATTGACCAATATAACTGTGAGTACCTCGCAGGTGCGGACTTCTAAGATTTTTCTGTTCACCTTGAGGCCCTCTATATATTATAATGAAATAAGGAAACAGAAGGCTAAGGCAATTTATGAGATGAAAAATCGTCGTCTTCTCGAGAAGGCTTAACTTTTCGCCTCGATTACTCTGACCCACTTTGTTATTGTGCCTCACAATCACTTCTTGCCCTTATTAAATCTTTACAATGCTGCCGTTTTAACTGATTCATTAAAATCGAAGCTTTGTAGTTGTTATGAGTATACCAAGACGATTATATTTTATGATTTTGAAAGCCGTATGCGGTCGTCGCCGGCAACGTCGGAGAGTTGCTTCAAGGAATTAACTTCATATAAAGTTGTAATGCAAAAGTTTCTCGAATGTAAACGAGTGACGCGGATATAACGTAAATCCGCGCCGGAAGCCGGGAGGCTGCGTCAGGGGCTGGAGGAGGCGAGCGCGAGAACTATCTATTCATTTTAGAACCAAATTCTATTTTTTTAATTGTTGATGGGGATGTACTTGGCCTTCATCTTACCAGATTTTTTAAGATATGATAAGGCCAAAGGTGGCAGCGCATTTCACTCGGAATCCTCAATAAACTGAGGAACATAACAAATTTAGAATTGTTGTTGTGGCGACAGAATAAGGTAAGATGGTGGTAGCTAGCCAAAAAGTCCTACCACCAACCAATCCAAGCACAATATTTGTACTCCACCTGGGGGTCCCAGGACCTCTGGATCGATGTAAATCGGTGGGCGAACCACTAGACCACGAAGACGGTTGAACCACGTCTTCTTGCGGAGCCTCGTTATTTGATGGCGACCGGCATCTCATAATATATCAAATCACCTATAAATATCAGGCAGGTAGGTGGACATTTCGATACAGCTCAAATAAGTAATTACATAGAAATGAAATGGCAACACCGCAATAACTCCATTGCTTGCCAAAGAGCCCTTTCATTCTGTAATGTTGCAATTAAAAATACTGAACTGAAGGCTAAATTAAACTATTAATTAAACTATGTAGGTGCAGGCAACATTATTATTTATTATTAATTTATAAATCAGACCGAAATCCATAATATGATATAAATAATCCATTTATTTAACAGTTTTAGAGTACCAACTAATTCATTACTCATATTAATTGTATCAATACGCAAAATCTGGTTGCTGAGATGTTGAGTTTTCTGAATTTGTAACTGCAGCTTCCCTTCGATTTTGGGTTTGCCCCCCCCGTCCATGAAGCTTTCTTACTTTACTTCCCTGGGTCCGCTGTTTGGACGACTTTATCAATGTGAATGAGATTTGCGTGGATACATACTCGTAGCTGAATTCTTTTGAATCGAATAAGCTTAGTGACCCAGTCAAATATAAAAGTAAAGTAACAATCCACATTGTCATGAATCACAATTCCAGTACACAGTTTTTTCGTGTTTGCTCTTTAACCCTGGACTTGGATTGAGAGTAAAACCTTTTATTCTAAAACACTAAAGCGCTATCTTAGATAGGTGAATAATGTAGGAACCCTATTTTTTGTATGCTAAAGCCGAGCCACGACCCAGTTTTTGCATGGGCTGAAATTATTCGAAGCAAACGCTGAAAAATTAAGGACATTTACTTCATCCTGAATGAAGTGCGCTGATTTATGGCAGAGCTCACCTTAATAATTTCACAAATACTTGTCAAATGCTATAAAAACATGTATTACAAATATAATGAGAACGAAGATACCAATTTAAAAAAAAATCGCCCACCTGGTTGATATCCCACGCATAAGATCTATACGCTTTCAAGAATCTTTTATAGTGCGCACTGCAAGAACTTGGAATAAGCTCCCAGCGTCTGTTTTGCACGCTGTGTTACGACCCTAATGTCTTCTAGAAGAGAGTTAATAGGCACTTTCTGGGTAGGCTCGCTCCATCGTAGATCTCATTCTTGCCTTTGTAAGTATCGTGGTCAAGAGCCGACCCATCGTAAAAAAATAAACGGCACTTGTACAGCTTTCTTGTCTACGTCCGAGTCATACTGTGTACAGCTTTGTTGTCTACGTCTGTATTGTTCAGTGTACAGTTATGTTGTCTGCGTCCGTATTGTTCAGTGTACAGTTATGTTGTCGATGTCCGTATTGTTTGGTGTATAGTTATGTTGTCGATGTCCGTATTGTTTGGTGTATAGTAATGTTGTCTACGTCCGTATTGTTCAGTATACAGTTATGTTGTCTACGGCCGTATTGTTCAGTGTACAGTTATGTTGTCTACATCCGTATTGTTCAGTGTACAGTTATATTGTCTACGTACGTATTGTTAAGTGTACAGTTATGTTGTCTACGTACGTATTGTTCCGTGTACAGTTATGTTGTCTACGTCCGTATTGTTCAGTGTACAGTTATGTTGTCTACGTCCGTATTGTTCAGTGTACAGTTATGTTGTCTACGTCCGCATTGTTCAGTGTATAGTTATGTTGTTTACGTCCGTATTGTTCAGTGTACAGTTATGTTGTCTACGTCCGCATTGTTCAGTGTATAGTTATGTTGTTTACGTCCGTATTGTTCTGTGTACAGTTATGTTGTCTACGTACGTATTGTTCCGTGTACAGTTATGTTGTCTACGTCCGTATTGTTCAGTGTACAGTTATGTTGTCTACGTACGTATTGTTCAGTGTACAGCTTTGTTATCTACGTCCGAGTCATATTGTGTACAGTTTTGTTGTCTACGTCCGTATTGTTCAGTGTACAGTTATGTTGTCTACGTCCGCATTGTTCAGTGTATAGTTATGTTGTTTACGTCCGTATTGTTCAGTGTACAGTTATGTTGTCTACGTACGTATTGTTCAGTGCACAAATAAATCATTTGTAAAGACGAAAAATGGGTTACAGGCCTTTAAAGATTAGAAGTTGAAAGTATGAGAATTGTCAGATACTTGATTGTCGACGCTACGTGGTCGCACCGCACGGCGCGGCGCCAGTCCTCGGTGCTTGCAGACAGGTATGATTTAAACAACTCCTGGATATTACAAGTCTCCGACAACATAATTTATGTGCAGTGAGCTTAGCGAAACGGTTCACAGAATGATCGTTTGAACTGACGGCGTTTGACAGTTCAGCCCACTTTGTTTGATGAGGTTTAGCTACTAGAGATACGTTAATGGCACTTTGCATAATTGCAAAACCTTTGACCGAATTAACTGCAGAATCGTTATTCAAAGTGCACTTCAAGATTTGTGTTAAGTACAGCCAGTTTAGTTTCTGCATCCTACGGGGGTGCGTCGCATCCTTTACGATAAATACATTATCAAAATATGGCAGCATTGTAAATACGCAAACTTCACAAGTTTATAAAATGAAGAAGGAGATATCAGGGTTAGTCTGCGTAATTATGCTTCAGTCGGTTTCAGGCCAGCTCTAGCACTGTCCTGACAATGACAGGAGCTGGGGAGGACTGCCCTTATGTAAGTCATTGCTACGAGCGTCTCCTGCCCAACCTATTTTCAAAAAATATTGGTTTTTCATATAATTATGAACATTTTTGTGTTGCTCAAAATAAATGTAATTTATTTTATTTTAGTTAGCAATCACTTTATTCGTGCTGCAACTTCTCTTGTTTACTTTCATTAAAATTTCACCCATATAAATATGTAATGCTTGAGCAATGTACGTATTTGAACAGAAGTGGAGCTTGCCGTCGCCACAACTCACGGCGCGGCGGCTCACGGGTCACTGCGCTGCAATCTCTTGTGGAAAGTTATTCAAGCAATTTGATTCCGAATGCAAGAGTATTACGACTACAAATTTTAAAAATGCAGTTTGATATCGCCTGCGTAGCACCTGACTGCGATACAGGAGTGTATTCTGTGGACTGTAGGCGTATAATTAGGACGGTTAGAAGGCTGGCCGGCCTTCATCTCTCCTGTTTTTTTCAGTTATGATAAGGCCGAAGGTGGAAGCACACTTTACCTGAAATCCTCAACATACTGAGCAACTGGCTATCTTGCCTCTAAATCTCTCTATTGCCCGTCGATCCGCTCGCAGAAACTTTCTAAAATTGCATGTCCCCCCCAGTTCTACTAATAACCGTCAGAACTCATTTTTATTACGCACTATGCATACATTCAATAGCAGCTACTCATCAAACGCTGATCTTTTTAATACGCCACAAAACATTTTTAAAACCATTATTGTCAAAAACTTTTTTCTCGGTGAGTAACATACATTATGATATACACTATTAAACACTCATACTACACTGCTTATTTTCATTGAAATATATTTATTTTTGTTATATTTGTTTTCTTTAGTAGGCATGTCAGTAGGTAAAAACTTGTCATTTGTTACTTTGCAAGCGATGCAACAGTACCAAAGCATGTATTTTTAATAATCATTCTCTAATTTTCTCTTTTTTTTCTATCATTGTGCAGAATGTTATGTTATTATATTATATATATTATTGTAGTAATTAAGAATTTATTTTTTCTCCACATCTGTATTAATTGGTATTCTACAAGTGAAAACTGAATAAGTCTTTATTTGTTCTTAATGTTTCAGTTTACAAGATATTAGCTATTAAGCTGTTTGTTTTCCATGTAACATAAAAAATAAATGCCGAAACGCAACAATTTAACAATATTGTTGTTGTGGCTAGATAGTAGTAGCTAGCCAGGCGGACTTAAACAAATTCCTAGCACCAACCAAACCAAGCACGTCTTTATTTATTTTTTTAACTTATTTTGTTTAAGTCTTTATTGATTTGCTTAACTCTCTAAATGATATACCTACCCGACTAATTAAAGTTAAAAATAGTTTACCGTCTACGAGGTGGCTAACCAAGTGGTAATCGTATATTGGTCCCCACGATACGGGCTGTGCCTAGTGTGGGGATCAGCAGACAATTAGTATTTGAGGTGGCTAACCAAGTGGTAATCGTATATTGGTCCCCACGATACGGGCTGTGCCTAGTGTGGGGATCAGCAGACAATTAGTATTTGAGGTGGCTAACTAAGTGGTAATCGTATATTGGTCCCCACGATACGGGCTGTGCCTAGTGTGGGGATCAGCAGACAATTAGTATTTGAGGTGGCTAACCAAGTGGTAATCGTATATTGGTCCCCACGATACGGGCTGTGCCTAGTGTGGGGATCAGCAGACAATTAGTATTTGAGGTGGCTAACCAAGTGGTAATCGTATATTGGTCCCCACGATACGGGCTGTGCCTAGTGTGGGGATCAGCAGACAATTAGTATTTGAGGTGGCTAACCAAGTGGTAATCGTATATTGGTCCCCACGATACGGGCTGTGCCTAGTGTGGGGATCAGCAGACAATTAGTATTTGAGGTGGCTAACCAAGTGGTAATCGTATATTGGTCCCCACGATACGGGCTGTGCCTAGTGTGGGGATCAGCAGACAATTAGTATTTGAGGTGGCTAACCAAGTGGTAATCGTATATTGGTCCCCACGATACGGGCTGTGCCTAGTGTGGGGATCAGCAGACAATTAGTATTTGAGGTGGCTAACCAAGTGGTAATCGTATATTGGTCCCCACGATACGGGCTGTGCCTAGTGTGGGGATCAGCAGACAATTAGTATTTGAGGTGGCTAACCAAGTGGTAATCGTATATTGGTCCCCACGATACGGGCTGTGCCTAGTGTGGGGATTAGCAGACAATTAGTATTTGAGGTGGCTAACCAAGTGGTAATCGTATATTGGTCCCCACGATACGGGCTGTGCCTAGTGTGGGGATCAGCAGACAATTAGTATTTGAGGTGGCTAACCAAGTGGTAATCGTATATTGGTCCCCACGATACGGGCTGTGCCTAGTGTGGGGATCAGCAGACAATTAGTATTTGAGGTGGCTAACCAAGTGGTAATCGTATATTGGTCCCCACGATACGGGCTGTGCCTAGTGTGGGGATCAGCAGACAATTAGTATTTGAGGTGGCTAACCAAGTGGTAATCGTATATTGGTCCCCACGATACGGGCTGTGCCTAGTGTGGGGATCAGCAGACAATTAGTACTTGTTACAGCCCACTCTACATAAAAACTTATATTAGTGTGTTACCTAGAATAATGTTGTTCTTTTTTATTCCATATGTTTTATGTAGTAATAAATATATTTTTTTCTTTTTTTCATTTCTATTGTACTCTCCCTGAGGATCGAACCCGGGACGTCTGGATCTGAGGCCAGTAGACGAACCACTAGACTACAGAGGAGGTACTATCGGGAGCTGACCGAGTGAATACGTCCACTGAACCACCGGTTTGTAAGTACGCGGCAAGATGCAGCCTTCCGCCCGCGGCCGGTGAGTTATCGCGTCCATTCGTTAGGCTGAGTCGCTCCTAGAGGGCGCCGCCCCCGCCTCCCCGCCTCCCCGCAACCCCCGCTGCCACCGGTGTGACCGCGCTCCATACATTACCGGATCCAATACTCTAGTTTAGAGCCCATTTCTCGCTAGATACTGTCATTTTAAAACTGTTATTTAAACCGATCGGTGAACGTCTCCTGTTGATATGTTAAAGTTTTAGAACTTTGAACTTCACGTTGGTACGAGAACTAGTGTTTTCATAAAGCTCTACATAAATGAAGCTAAATATAGCAACGCTTCGCTGGCTTGTGGAATTCAGTATTTTTTTTTAATCAATAAACCTCTATCGATCTGATATCATCGCATAATCGAGATCATAAATATGAAGGGTGCCGTTTTTTTATCGATGAATGGCCAGCGTTCCACCAACTCACGTTACAACGAAAGCTATGGATGAGGTGGAGCACGCTTGTCTCCTCTAATCTACCATTCTACTACCTGCAAGTCCAGAGTGAACCTATTCGCTCTGGACTTGAAGATTCCAAGATTGTATTGGTGCGGGGAAATAGACGAGGGCAACGAGTTATATTCCTTACCAGTATTAATAATAAAGGTAAAGCAAAGTCGCTCGTATTTTGCCATTTTGAATAAAAGATTGTGTTAGACGAAACAAACGATCAAACAACGTTCATTTCTAATATGAACTCGTAACAAAGCTAACTCTCATGGAGGAAATTAATGTTAAGGTTTGTGCCATCTTCGGGAATGTACCGTCTCGGAGGGAGGTGGCAATTTCCTTCGTACCTTAGGATACGATGTTAACCGAAGTTGGTAGAAGCTACAACATAATTTGGAAATTGGATTTGAATTTACCTCCGGCAAAAACATTGTTACGAAATGTCTTTTTTTTAACAAATAGTAAAAAAAAATGTGTTTCGTTTAACAAGCCAGCGTGCTGCATTAGTAATGCTGATAGTTGATTCCAAATGTTGGCCCGCTGTAATCTGATACCTCTTTTTATTTCGCTTAGACTCAAGTAATAGTTCATGAACACTAAGCCCTGTGAAGTTGTCATTAAATTTACACTGGGCTAACAGCTCCCTGTCGCCCAACTCTTCCTGGCTGAAGGCGTCCCTGGGGCAGAGACTTTGAGTAATAGCTGAATTATTACCAATATAAAGTGTTTGACATTTCTTCATGATAATGGAGATCGAAATAGACCCGTGCCGTACTGAGATGCCCACCAATATTGATCCATGTAAAAAAAGCTTGTACAAAGGCTAGGTAACCGTAGTTTTCTTACACCAAACCTTAAGGGCGAGGGAAAGGCTATAAATAAGTAGACAAAACATGTGCTAACTTTTAGTCATGCAGTAAATGTCTGAATACACAATTTAAATTTACTATATATAATTTAATGTTGGCTTTTACAATAGGTATGACTAGTGCTTAAAATATCTTTTCACCGATCAATTATCAATAATTACTCAGTAAGACTATGCATGGTCTCTTCGTTACCTCATTTGCTTTGAACATCTATTCACTGTAAGCTGAGCTTTTTGAACTGACAGAGTGTAGGTAGGTACTAGTAAACGATCAGTCGTAGAGTAGATCTATGTCTTCCATGGTCGTTAGTTTGTCATCGCGGTTCGCCGGTTACTAAATGCTTCTGTAATTCCAGAATAATGAACATATTTGTTTGATGGTAATTTAATCGAAGTTATTGCATCAATACTGCTTTGCATCATTTTAGCGAATATGATTATTTTACACAAAAATTATGTTAGTGTTGAGTTGCCATGTATTCAACGGACATTCTAAACGGAATTATGAAGAATAACATTGATTTAAACTACCTAAAAAGTTGTAAATTAAATCGTGATGTTATTATTCAAAACATACTTAATTGCTTTGTGGCATATACATAGATTTTCTGAGGTAAATAAAATGAAATGAATGTACTTCCCATCCACCATCCGGGACAGACAAAGGACGATGAGTAATCACCCGTGATGATAAATAGAACCGTCGTGATGATACACAAACATTTTACGAATCATTATTCAGATTCAGCCGCAGAGTGCGAGTGTGGCGCCGGCAAACGAGAGGAAACTGTATCATTTTAAAACAAGCAGTGTAACGTAGTGTGGTGTAGTATAGTGTAGTGCGGCTGGCGCATAAATCAACCACACACATTACCGACGCGCGATTGGTCGAGAGCGCGGCGCCCTCGCGCATTTATGATCATTTCTGCTCATTTCACTCATATTCATAGTTGCCGCGTATCGATAGGTGAGCCGGACAATACGAGTTTTCCTTCAAAAAAGCTATATTTCCATTTAGAATAATAATCATACTGTTTATGAGTTGAGCATTTGTGATCATTATTTTAATCATAGACCGTGTCGTGAAATAAGTTTATAGTGAGCGTAGCTGTAATAGCTCACAATAGCGCCATGTTCATTTATACCTCTAGTGTCAGTGCGAAGTAAGTGTTACAAGTTGTGACGAAATAATTACTAACGTTCATATTACATCTTAGGCGTGAGAAGTTGACCCGGCCAAAGAAGCTAAGCTAAAACCAGGATAGGGTTGGAGTACCACGCCGGACAAACCTATCGAATGTTTCATAACGGAATGAGTATCTGCTGCGAATGTTTGCCTTCCGGCTTTTTAGCGCGTGATCTGACTCGCATGCTGTGGACATTAGCACCACTGACTTGGGAGCTTAATAAATGTAGCCACCTCACCCCGCGCAGCGCGCACTCCTGCAATGTGTGCTCCGAGTGTACCCACCCTCCTACCCTCGCGGCTGACAACGATCATTTAGCTCGCTCGCCCCGCGCAGCACGCACTCCTGCAATGTGTGCTCCGAGTGTACCCACCCTCCTACCCTCGCGGCTGACAACGATCATTTAGCTCGCTCGCCCCGCGCAGCACGCACTCCTGCAATGTGTGCTCCGAGTGTACCCACCCTCCTACCCTCGCGGCTGACAACGATCATTTAGCTCGCTCGCCCCGCGCAGCGCGCACTCCTGCAATGTGTGCTCCGAGTGTACCCACCCTCCTACCCTCGCGGCTGACAACGATCATTTAGCTCGCTCGCCCCGCGCAGCACGCACTCATGCAATGTGTGCTCCGAGTGTACCTACCCTCCTACCCTCGCGGCTGACAACGATTATTTAGCTCGCTCGCCCCGCGCAGCACGCACTCCTGCAATGTGTGCTCCGAGTGTACCCACCCTCCTACCCTCGCGGCTGACAACGATCATTTAGCTCGCTCGCCCCGCGCAGCACGCACTCATGCAATGTGTGCTCCGAGTGTACCCACCCTCCCCTCCTACCCTCGCGGCTGACAACGATCATTTAGCTCGCTCGCCCCGCGCAGCACGCACTCATGCAATGTGTGCTCCGAGTGTACCTACCCTCCTACCCTCGCGGCTGACAACGATCATTTAGCTCGCTCGCCCCGCGCAGCACGCACTCCTGCAATGTGTGCTCCGAGTGTACCCACCCTCCTACCCTCGCGGCTGACAACGATCATTTAGCTCGCTCGCCCCGCGCAGCACGCACTCATGCAATGTGTGCTCCGAGTGTACCTACCCTCCTACCCTCGCGGCTGACAACGATCATTTAGCTCGCTCGCCCCGCGCAGCACGCACTCCTGCAATGTGTGCTCCGAGTGTACCCACCCTCCTACCCTCGCGGCTGACAACGATCATTTAGCTCGCTCGCCCCGCGCAGCACGCACTCATGCAATGTGTGCTCCGAGTGTACCCACCCTCCCCTCCTACCCTCGCGGCTGACAACGATCATTTAGCTCGCTCGCCCCGCGCAGCACGCACTCATGCAATGTGTGCTCCGAGTGTACCTACCCTCCTACCCTCGCGGCTGACAACGAACATTTAGATTACACTCAACGTGTAGCTTATTCTAATTATTGTGTTTGTAGGTTCAGTTGACGTTAACATTGAAATCCTATCATAATTTAGAAAATATTAAAATATATACTTAGGTATCTGTTTATTCATAAAAGACATCTACATTGTATTCATTATTAAAAGAGAGGAATACGGCCGCTTGTTTCGGATGCCACTTGCGTCGATGCCCGACAACTTCCACTACACCGTCCCAAATCCCTAAAACTTCCATGCAGGCTGGTTCCGCAACAACATCAGCTAACATCCTGGGTAAGGGATAATTTTTTTTTATACAACTAGGAGACGGATCAAGCAAGTAGCCCACCTGATGTTAATTGCATCTCTTGCCTTACTGAGTAGGTTACATCCACAAAGAACATATCTTACAAGGCACTGCATTGCGCCCGACAGCAAAAATAACTAAACAACGCATAATAGTGCTGATGGTTACCCCTTTGCTAATTGTGCGAGGTTTGGGGCTAGATGGCGCTGTGTGAAATTAATGTCCTGTATTATTTTTATTACTTTTATTTATTTGTTGTCTTATTGTTGTTGTATATATGCTCATTGTGTTTATTTAGCAATACATTATTTTGTATTCAATTATTCTATATTTTATTGAACTTATAACATAAAGTTGTTAAGCCTCGCGTGCCCGTAATTTCACCGTAGTACTAAGTTTACGGTGGTAACGTACGTACGTTAATTTAACTAGTTTTTGTATATTTTTTATTACTGATAAATAAATAGTAAAAGTAAACGTAACAAAAATTCCTGATGAATGCTACAACTATAGCATATAATAGACTGCATTATACTCGTAATGTGGATTTACTGAGCTAGTACAGGTAATTAATGGTAACATAAGTCTCTCGGTTTCACACTGAAATCGGTACAACATGTGACCTTAATTACATTATCATCTAATCTTACACATGTTTATTCAAAATAATATTCTTTATCTTTATCTTCCTTTTTAAGTAAAACACAAATATAAAAAATGACTAATGTTAATAAAATTTAAAACAGTCATATTTTTTTTTGCTATTTGCTACCTCAAAAAAAACTGCTAAGAGTAAAAACACAAACACTGAATTCTTCATAGCGTAGGAAGATAAGATATCGAATGACCATCATGGATGAATGGATTATTCATGTACATTGATCGTGTTTGTTTTGTTTACATTCAAATAATTCTAGTTTTTTCTTGACGCAAAGCTACGCTGAAAAGCTCACGTCAAAAAATATAACACGTCAAATTTAGATACAAAATACAATACAAATACAAATACAAATACAAATGTTTATTTCTTTAACTTAATCTATACAATATATTACATGTGATTGAGACCTCCTTTTAAGCAAAAAGATACCTGTGTTAGGATGTCTCGCTCTTCCATTACAGTAGTTTGAAAATTAAGTTTAAGATAAAATAAAATAAAACTAGGATGAGTTGTGAAGTGTGTGTGTGTGTGTGTGTGTGTGTGTGTGTGTGTGTGCGTGTGTGTCTGCGTGTGGTGTGTGTGTGTGTGTGCGTGTGGTGTGTTTGTGTGTGTGACTGTATGTATGTCTATGGTTATGGTGTTTGTATGAAATAATATCAGAATAGTGCTAGATAACAATTTCAAGTAGTTCTTCAACATCAAAGTAGGTAAGGTTGAGTAACCATTCCGTAATTTTTTGTTTGCATTCATATTTATGCAATGGGTATATATTTATTGCTTTATTTGCCTGATTGTAGAGATGAGCCGACTGCGCAGTGAAATGTCTTGATGCAAATTTTGTGCTTACTGCTTGTTTTACGATAACCTTATCTTTTCTTCTTTTATTTAATTTAGTTTTGTCATATGTCAAGCTTTTGTGTAATTTTAATAATGCATGTAGAACATAAAGTTTTCTCACTGATAATAAGGCTAAATTTGTGTAGAGCATATGAGTTGAGTATCTAAAAGGCTTAAAATGCATAACTTTTAGAAGCAACCGCTGTGCTCTCTCCAACTCTAGAAGTTTTGTTTTGGTAGCACCACCCCATATAGGTATGCAGTAATTTAAAACTGACTGAGCAAGTGCTTCATAGATTTGATTTATAAGTGGGGTTTTGGCTATATGTCTAAGATTTTTAAAAATCCACATTAGTTTTCGGATTCTGGTCATTAGCAGCTCAATATGAGAGTGCCATGATAATCGTTGGTCTATCATTATTCCTAAGTATTTTAAAGTTTTTACTTTATCTATACTAGAGCAATTGCAGGAAGTATCTGTTCGTGTACAACTATGTATTTTTATTTGAAAATTCGATTTAGGCTGAGTGTTATTATAAATAGAGAAGCACATATAGTGTGTTTTAGAGACATTTAGTGTGAGCAAATTAACTTTAAGCCATTTAGCGACCCTTTCAAGACCAGCTTCAGCTTTCTCTCTAGAGTCATTCCAAGACGAACCAATAAAGGTGAGAGCTGTGTCATCCGCGTAAGAGAAAATATGTCCGTCTCCCAGATCAAGGTCACAGAGGTCGTTAATATAAATTAAAAATAGTGTTGGCCCTAAAACAAAAGGATGTACTGTCTCCTAGGAAGGCAGTCAACATTGTCAACACACAACAAAACTCTGTTGTATAAAGCAATCCAAAAGCCAGTATGGACTTATGGTACTCAGCTGTGGGGCTGTACCAAAAAGAGTAACATCAAAATAATCCAACGCTTCCAAAACAAGGTACTCAGGGATATCGTGAATGCAACTTGGTAAATCAAAACGACGACCTCCACAGGGACCTTAATTAACATGGAGTTCGTTGATAAAATTAGAAAAAAACATGAAAAAGCTCATGAACAAAGACTTCATAAACATGTGAACGTTGAGGCAATCCAGCTGCTCGACAACACAAAAACAGTGAGAACACTGAAAAGAACTAAACTTTTTGAGTTAGTGTAATGTTACATTGTATAAAGTAGTGTCAGTGTAAGTGAAAGTGCTACTTCAAAGAACACAATAACGTAGTGTCACACCTCAAATATAAACTGTAAGAAACATGTCACGTGAGATTGGACTAAATTTTTATTAAAATAATTTCTTTTACATAATATGTAGTTAGCATACAATTACTCATTAACCTGCATAGGCTAGATTGTAATATAGTTTTTGAGCATATATCAATTTAATATACGCTAAATATAAAAAAAAAAAGTTTTCACCGTTGTTTACCTTATTAGTTACCTACACGAGAAACTTTAATTGGGTGTCTATTATTCAGCAATTGTTACTATATTGTAAAAAAAGCTGTTAGTTTTCCCAATACCAAGAAATAAATTAAAGTTACAAAATATTTGTACCCTTCAAAAACAGAAAATACAGAAAGAATAAAACAACTCAAATGACATGAATGTTGGGAAGTTAACGCTGTAAATCGATACTACACCATAAATAACAATAATAGCATCCTTAGACATGGTAAACCATCATGGTGTTTATCCACAAGTTATCTTCAGACATGGTAAACTAACATGTTGTTATATCCACGAATCCAGACATGGTAAACCAACATGGTGTTATATCCACGACACGAGTCATCTTTACACCCACGTCGTTTCACAAATACAAATGTTTATTTCTTTAACTTAATCTATACAATAAATTATATGTGATTGAGACCTACTTTAAAGCAAACAGATACCTGTGTTAGGATGTATCGCTCTTCCATTACAGTAGTTTGAAAATTAAGTTTAAGATAAAATAAAATAAAACTAGGATGTGTTGTGAAGTGTGTGTGTGTGTGTGTCTTAGTGTGGTGTGTGTGTGTGTGTGCGTGTGGTGTGTTTGTGTGTGTGTGTGTGTGACTGTATGTATGTCTATGGTTATGGTGTTTGTGTGAAATATATCAGAATAGTGCTAGATAACAATTTCATGTAGTTCTTCAACATCAAAGTAGATTAGGTTGAGTAACCATTCCGTAATTTTTTGTTTGCATTCATATTTATGAAATGGGTATATATTATCATATATATATTATCATATTCACAATTTAAATTGTGAATGTGAGCAACGAGTGGAGTGTAGGCATGTGCTGGACTTCATTCGGACTTACACATTAGTTCGCAGCCACACACATGTTTGCAGTTAGTAAACCGCAAACAGTTTATTTTGCAAGAAAATTCTTGCAAAATAATGCGGGAAGTTGAATCTAAATAGATTCAACTTCCCGCGTCTGTATTTCCACTCGTTTACAACCCAAATGTTTTCAAGAAGAGAGAAGTTTTACTATTAATTCGAATAAATGGTATCTTTTGGATAAACTCGCTCTATTGAGTCCCATCTTCCATGCCTGCATAAGTTTTAGATCATAAGCTCACTTATGTCTAATATTATAATATTCACCCTTAAAACCATTGATTATTGATTTGATTGTGTATCTTTAAACTCATAATCAAAGTATATTTTGTCAGAGATGAGCCATCAATGAATGATGAAACAGAGCAACACACTTCCCCGCGCCCGACCCCGCCGACATTGTGCCCATTATCCTGGCAGCTGATTGTCACTGTCGTGTGGGTCACCTCGACCCTCGCCTCGATCATCCGAAGCCGTCGGGATGCTCAAGACGCTATTGATATCGCCTCCGGGCCTGCTACCCTTGGCCCGCTGACCCTATTGAAGCAGTCTGATTTATCACATCATAACTTCTTTGCAGATCATCGAAAGGACCCTTTCCGAGGGTGAGCGACGCTCCATGAGCTATTTACATGATTTCATGTCTTCTTCTCTCATACTTATGGTTTCGTGATGGCCTGTAAGCGGTTTATTTGTTTTAGTAACTTGTACAAAATCGGCAATAGGTATAACTAAGAACGAACTATAGCAAAACCTTAAGCATAACTGAATGAATTGGTAAAATATTTCAATTGATTCCGAAGTCCCTATTAAATATCGCGAATTGAAAAGGTTTATAGCTTCTCGATGTTACATCTACATTACATCTACCGAGACCACTACAAATCCTTTGAGTTTAGTGCGCTATGCGTTTTGCTGCGTGTTCAAATATCTTGAACACGAATCGTGATAAAAACTGTGATTTATTAATAGGCTTCGCCCGTGGATGTAAAGTAGTGATTGTGTATTCTTGGTCCATTCTTGGTGGTTGGTTTTGCGATTTTTTAAATATGTCATCCCATTTTACCGGAACTGATTTTCCTATTTGATGGCCTATATTTTGTAATTGCATCTACAGAAACAACACAATACTTTCCAGCATAAAGAGAATACGTTAACTAACGTATACGTTATACGTTAGTTATCTCGGGATATACTTAAACATAATTCCAAATTATGTAAAAATTGTATGATACACTGGAACACTAACAAACGGTACTCAAAATCAGTAGTTTTTTTATCAATTTCGTTTTTTTTGATAATTAAAAAAAATAAAGTCAAGGTCTGTTCGGAATCGCGACCAGCATACAAAGAGAAAGGCAACATGGTAGTTGTCATGGTAGTTAGCCCACAGGAATATTTAATTCTATCAGGATGTGGAATTTTAGTTATTAGTGCAAATTGGAGTAAAGTGTTTTTAATTTTTCGGGATAAAAAGTAGCCCATGTGTTAATCCAGGGTAGAAACTATCTGCAACCTAAATTTCATCCAAATTCATTGAGCCGTTTTGGCGTGAAGGAAAAACAAACACACATACACACAAACTTATGCTTTTATAATATTAGTGGTGAGCGTCCGTAGGTACCTACTTGTAGCAAGTTTCCACACAACCGAGTCGTGAGAGTTCGTTCAGTGCATGGTAAGCTGACGAGCGCTCCTGTGAACTGAACCGGCTCTTCCAATTGTCTAAGTATGTTTTGTATTAACAACTCGATCTTCAACTGCTTCCACAATTATTCAATTATGTATTGAATATATCGAAGCAGTTATTGGTATAGTATTCGATGATATATGCGATTGAGGGAGTGGACATATTTAAGTACCAACAGTCTTAAAAACACAAAGTTTGATGAAGAAGTGGATATAAAGACAGGATCACAGCTGGAAGCAAATGTTTTACGTATACAAGGGTTTTAGCACTTAGTAGAAAATCCAATCTCTTCATCTACATGACCAAAAGCTGGCCTTGTTCAAAAGAAAGGTCCTCCAAAATCAGAAAGAACGGCACTTACTGCACGAGAATGAACTGGACACTGATCCAAAAGCTTCCTTCGGCCTTATCATAACTTGAAAAATCAGGTGAGATGAAAAATAAAACTATATGACTACCTAATTTTTAATAGTGAAATAAACAATTTATGTTTGGTATCTGCGTAAAATTAAACTAGGTATACTATACCTAGGTAATAGGTATACATACATATATACATAGTATGTACAAAGGAATCCGTCAGATTACCTAAGGACCGTTACAAACGGCCTTTATACCTGCGTACAATAATTCAGCTTACAAATCCAGTTTTGATCCATCCCAAAAGTTGCAATAATATTGGTAACGTCCCTAATGATTTTTGTTTATTTGTATCCCATTCGAACCTGCATTTTCAATACTAGGATACTTTTAATTGAATTTTGACTTAACTGAATATAAAGTAGCCATTCCCACCTACTAACTATAGAAGTAGCAGATAAATAGAAGAAGTTATGTGATCGCCGATGTGTATCCTAGCCACAGCAAGTTAGGAGAGAAGATTAAATCCAGGCAAGCAACGGTGTGCATCCCATAAGCCGGCGAAAGCTAGTTGCGGTGGATTACTTATGCAGCCAGTTGTGAGTTGTGTCTCGGATATTCGTTCGAATGGGACGACACCTCTTGCCTGCAGACGTAGGTACTTAAATAAATAAATAAATAAATATTACAGGACATTAATTTTACACAGCGCCATCTAGCCCCAAACTAAGCATAGCTTGTAAAATGGGAACTAAATTACGGATAGAATACTTAAATACTTTTGTAAATACATACGTACTATATGATACAACATCCAAACACAGAACAAACATCTATATTCATCACACAAATGTTTGCTCTGGGTGGGAATCGATCCCACAGCCTACAGCACAGAAGGCAGAGTTACTACCAACTGAGCTATGAGGCTTGTTATACTTGCGGAACCTCAGGCTTGAATTCATACATACGACCGGGTAAACCTCAATTCAAACCATTGTTTTAGAAATTAATACAATGCTTATTTGATTGTTTCCCTGAAAGTTATTATTTGCACGTTTATTTACTGGAGCGTATGATAGAGTTTAGTGTCAACTCGTTATGTCCACACAATATTCACGAATGAAACTTTTAAAAAGTATAAAACAATAGTCGAAAAGTGGCCTCGGTGGAAATACAGTTGGCTTTCGCAGGTTTTAATATGAATGTGGTGGCGAGTGCGGGTCATGCTAAGTTTAGACCTGCAGTTTCACGACCAGGGAAAACTGCTGGAATACTACTGATGGAAATAGAAATGGCTGGTACAGGGGATCACATATAAAGGAATTATTTTTATGAAACGCTTTAGATTGCTTTAAATTGCTTGAACGGCAATTTTAACAAAATCTCAACAACTGCTTTCTATTCGAAGATATAACAAACATTCATCCAAACACAACTCCCGCTTTTGAAATATGAGTGTGAGGTGATTATGTAACGATGCACAACAAATCAATGATTAATGATATTATAGGTGCCTAATAATAGAAAAAAACTGTTGATTTATTTACACAAATAAACTTAATCTACTATTTATAAGTATCTAGCAATGGAATGGTCACAACATTTACATAATGCTATAATGACACCACAAAAATTCACAACTCGCGACGGGACTCGAACCCGCATCTTTTCCTGAAGCCAGAAACGCTCTAAGCTCGAGTTATGAGGGTCCTGACGCAGATTCCATTTTTTTGTGTAATATTGATACTCAGCTTGAGCGCTGACGTTGTGAACAAGTTCAATCAAAAATACAAAAAAATTATTGGAATGGGATTTCAATAACTATCTGACATCGAACCGAGCGCAGCCCACAGCCGTTGCTACGACGCGCTTTGGTAACTTGCGACGAACACCACCAATTGTCACCACACCTATATATTATTATGATCCGAGACTGCGCTGTTAACAGGTTTTACTCGTATTAGAGCTCTAAGAAATAGCCCAACTTATTGATCATTGGTTAAGTAACAGAAGATGATTAGAATATACCGGTCCCAACGAATCGGGACAAGAAAAGGGAGATTAGTTTTTCTGATGGATACATCGCGATACAAATCTGTCCAGTGCGTTCCAGAGAACCTCACTTACCGAGTAATCCTCGGTTCAGCCGCTGATCTGACATCTTAATAGAAGATGCCCACAGAACTGAGTGAAATAAATAATATCATTTTGACTAAGCTTTGTAAGGTTTTTGGATTATATTTCCCTCTACCATCCCTTGACTATCAGACGATGATCCATCTTTCATAATACAATCTCGGGTCACCCTCGCATGTTAATAAGCTTATTACATTTAGCGTATATTTTAGAAGTAATTCAAGTGTTATGAGCAAGTCACTTAATTAAGGTAACATAAGTGGGTTATGATAATTAAGGTCCATTTACAAGATTTGACCTTTGAACAAATGAAACATTACTTTTAATAAGTAAGTAAAAATAGTGAATATATCTCAAAAGCAGCCTTAAACATGTTATTTATCAGTCTCAGTCGGATTTTTTATTTGAGAATTTAAAGTGAAAGCAAAGCTAACCGCCTCTGTGGTCTAGTGGTTCAAGCCACCGATTTCAGATCCAGAGGTTCGATCCCCATGGGGAGTACAATATATTGTGCATGGTTTGGTTGGTGGTAGGACTTTGTTTAAGTCCGCCTGGCTAGCTACCACCATCTTACCTAATTCTTTCGCAATAACAATTCTAAAATTGTTGTGTTCCGGCATTCACAGGTAAGATAGCCAGTTCCTCAGTTTGTTGAGGATTCCGGGTGAAGTGCGCCTCCACCTTTGGCCTTATCTCAACTTGTTACCAGGTGAGATGAAGGCCAAGTGCTTGCCCGTCGTACAATAAAAAAAAAAAGCTATTCCTCCATATAACAATGAACAAGAAAGATATCATTGTAGCTAAGATAGGTACTACTCACTTGAAAAAGGGGTACAATTTTATTTTTTCTGACTACAACCGTAATTCTATTCAGCCTGGTTGTTCTCTTTATAAAAATACAAATTATAAAGAAACAGTTCTAACGTAACCGTAATAATAGGTACCTAGTTGAGAAAGTACAACTCCAAGGTGTAATTTGTGAATAAAATAAAACAAAAATGTCCTTACAATTGCATATGTTAATGATAAACAACTTTGCATAATATTATGAACTCACTTGCCTAAGGCAAAATGTAGTATTGGTTTCATGTCAGACCGCCATTATGAAAATAGCTTTGGTGCGAGTTGTCCCAAATAGGCCCTCCAGTGGGACGAGTCACCACTCTCTCGCATAATTGGTGGCAACCAGACTTTATTCTACAAATATTCCTTCATTATTTTAGAAACACATATGTTTATTCTAGAGCTTTTCTATCTAATTTGATTTTAACTTTAAAAATAACTTAATGTTATACAACCTGTAACAGAATATGTGTACTATGCCGAAACGGGGCTATCCGACCCGACTTGTGGAACAACGTTTGTTTTACGACTTTTTGAATTTTGGTTCAAAGTTTTTGGTAAAACAAGATCAAAGTTCTGACACCAACAGCTGGTTTTTTGAGTTGAGACTACCCTAAAATCAGCTGTTTCTTAACTCGCGTCAATGACCTCAGCTCTAAACAGATAGATTGCATAGTGCGGTAAAGGAATAGGGTCTTCACTATTTATTGTCATTGAGAAAATGAAAAGATTTGTATGGGAAACTGAAAATGGGAATTCACTAATATCTCCCCACCACAACAAATACTTTTCCTGGTCCGAAAAGCCAAAACCAAAGCCCAAGTTACACATATTGTAAAAAAATGCTTGAAATAAAAATACTAATGATGATGTAGCAATTAAGCTTCAGATTAAACGAAACACAGACCGAGTGAGACTCAAGAGCATCACTTTATTCCAACCCTCTACCCACCACCTCACCCTCCACTAGAACAAATGGCATTTTATTTTCAGGTATGTCTGGAACCCACGAACGCTACAGCACTTCTCTGCCTAATTGCGATTACATTTAGTTCATCCAAGTCTAGACGACACATATTGGTGTTCGAAATTTCATATTCGAAGCGGTTCATTTTTGACCATGTTGGGAACCAAACAAGAACTATTACAAGGTAACCTACCTTGTAATGGTTCTTGTTTGTCTATGTCTATGTCCACAAAGAACATGACCTTTGTGGCACTGAGTCACACCTGACCTTTACAAGGGTGGTTGATGTCTACGAGGAACATGGCTTTTGTGGCACTGAATCGCATCTGACAAAATCAAGTAGACCTTTAAAAGGCTAGTTGATGTCCACGAGGAACATGGTCTTTGTGGCTGACAAAATCAAGCCTAATTATATGTGATACACAAACAATAAAAAACTAAATTTTTGATACCACTCAGATGGCAAACAGGCTTATCAGGACCCACCTGATAGGAAGCCTATAAACGCTCGCCATACCAGACGCATCTATCGCGCGTAGCCGACCCTTTAGCAATTTCAAAATACCCTTTTTAAAAGCCCTGTACTGTAGCTAGTAGGGAAAACCTCGACAGATAATTTCGAAAAAATGTAGTTTGCAGAAGGAGGCTTCCGTTGAACATAACGGCGCGCGATGGTAGAGTTACCTAGTAATAATTGATCGAGTGAGCGAAGCGAACGAGATCTCTTAGTTAAGTTGGGAAATCCGGCACTGTATGTATGTATGTATGTGGCAATGTTTGTGACGGCATAACTCTCAAACGGATTATTCGATTTTCATTTTCATTTTCAATTCAAAAATTTTAAAATGCTGATATAATATTAATACTTATCAACAGTTACGAGGTTTTTTTTTAAACTAGGATAGTTTTTGAGAAATGGGGTGTTAAGTGAGACGAGATGATTTTTGGCTTGTTGGGTGTCATTTGAAATAGTATCGGCTGCACATTCATAAAATATATATTTTACTTTTTATTAGGGGTGGTTTTTGTAACAAAGGGGCGCATTAAAACGCTTGATATTTCTTGTAGGATACACTGTTAAAAGGTGTTGAGTTCACAAATAACTTTCTTTTGATTTGCTGAAACCACCCCTGTATTTAAATGAAGGGTTGCAAAAAGGGTAAATAAGATTGTTGACTTGAAAATATGAAATATCATTTGTAATAGGGGTTGAGACTGCAGATTTCAAAATAAGATTATAATTGCCCTTATTAGAGGTGGTTTTTAAGATGAAGGGGGTAAAGGATGATCATCATATTTTCTAATATTCAAAAGGGTATTCGGAACCTCATTAAAACTGGTCTATTTATTTTTTGTTTTTCACATCAATAGGGAAGGGTGTCGATAAAATCCAAGTATTACTTTTGTGGTGTCATGCAAGTGTTTTGGCTGCGCATATTCCATATCAACAGTAAATTATTGTCTACTTCAACTTCCTCTATAACTGGTTTCGCCAAAATCATCATGCTTGGCAGACAGGTTGGTGCTCACAGTTAAAGTTTTGTTAATACACAGATAGAAGCTGCTGCCTGTTGACTTTACGACATCCGTAGGCTGAAGGGGCTACATTTTTAAACCACGACTACTAAGGCATCGGTTTTGAGAGCACTTTTCAAAACGTCATCAACCTTTGTTTTATGTTATTATTGGTTATTTATAGGTTAGCAACAACAACAGCTATAATATGATAAGTAGTAGCCTCGAACACTTAGGGTAAGTAAGTTACATTGAAAGCATTCTACTTTTATCTAGAGAAATGTCTCCGTCACAAACCAGACATCACGAGATCTCAGTTCGGGGTGAACTACTAGTTAATTGCAGGCAACAATAGCAAAAGTTTTTTTTTTGTGATAATATATTTTCATATTATCATTTTTAATTTATTGCAAAGTGTGGGATAAAATCTCTATATAATTTGAATGTAGCTAAGGGAACTGGGATAGTAGCGCGAAATTATAGATATGAGCCTTAACAGCTTCTTAAGTTACAAAAATTTTCAGAGACAAGAGTTCTTTTATATTTATTTACCAAAATAAACTTAAATAATAAACATAGTTGAAAACATTGCTTTAAAAAACCAAGGAGGTTTGTCCTAAAACTAGCTTATTTACAGAAATAGCTGCCGACAGCAAAACAGAATTTGTTTAATGTTGAACAAAAGGTTCACATAGTGCAGGTGGATATCTACTTGCTACGTTACATCATTATGAAATGTTGGTACAAATAGAGATTCAATATTATTTCTCTTGTTTACATATAATTACCAATGTTATTTATGGAAAAAGTTTTTAATTTATATTTAATAAATGGTGTAATATTATTCAATAAATCCCTAGGTAAGTCATTAAAAATTAGTTATAGTTGTATTACAATGCTGCTTTAATCAATGTATCAAAATCAATCTTGGTAAATATAAGCAACTGAAATAATAATTATGCTTATTCTTTTAGGAAGAGATCATCTTAATTTCACATTATTTTCACTTAAGAAGCTCGCGATCTTCAGTAACAATCTCGCGGTGGTAATCAGCCATTAAAACGTCTCCCGCGTGCGGCCGTAAAGCCTTCAAACAATATTCCCTTCAATCGCCGACGCCCGAGCCCTGTACGTGTGATGCTACCTCCCATTATGACTACATAATCCAATAACCTTGACTGAATGGGGTTCATACCCGCGCCTCCATAAATATTGATGCTTTTTCAATGCTGAGCAAAAATTGTTACGACTCATAAAAACTCTTATGTTTACGATTCGCTCACCGCGTTGATTATTTCATGAAAGTGCTGGCACACCGCCGGGCACACTGCAGTGTATCACTAGGAGCTGGCACACTTCGGGGCAGGGGATGTGCGCTGTATCGCTAGGAGCTGGCACACCACCGGGCAATGTGCAGTGTATCGCTAGGAGCTGGCACACTTCAGGGCAGAGGATGTGCGGTGTATCTCTAGGAGCTGGCACACTTCGGGCAGGGGATGTGCGTTGTATCGCTAGGAGCTGGCACACTTCAGGGCAGAGGATGTGCGTTGTATCGCTAGGAGCTGGCACACTTCAGGGCAGAGGATGTGCGGTGTATCTCTAGGAGCTGGCACACTTCGGGCAGGGGATGTGCGTTGTATCGCTAGGAGCTGGCACACTTCAGGGCAGAGGATGTGCGGTGTATCTCTAGGAGCTGGCACACTTCGGGCAGGGGATGTGCGTTGTATCGCTAGGAGCTGGCACACTTCAGGGCAGAGGATGTGCGGTGTATCTCTAGGAGCTGGCACACTTCGGGCAGGGGATGTGCGTTGTATCGCTAGGAGCTGGCACACTTCAGGGCAGAGGATGTGCGGTGTATCTCTAGGAGCTGGCACACTTCGGGCAGGGGATGTGCGTTGTATCGCTAGGAGCTGGCACACTTCAGGGCAGAGGATGTGCGGTGTATCTCTAGGAGCTGGCACACTTCGTGCAGGGGATGTGCGTTGTATCGCTAGGAGCTGGCACACTTCGGGGCAGAGGATGTGCGTTGTATCGCTAGGAGCTGGCACACTTCAGGGCAGAGGATGTGCGTTGTATCGCTAGGAGCTGGCACACTTCGGGGCGGAGGATGTGCGTTGTATCGCTAGGAGCTGGCACACTTCAGGGCAGAGGATGTGCGGTGTATCGCTAGGAGCTGGCACACTTCGGGGCAGAGGATGTGCGTTGTATCGCTAGGAGCTGGCACACTTCGGGCAGGGGATGTGCGCTGTATTGCTAGGAGCTGGCACACTTCGGGCAGGGGATGTGCACTGTATCGCTAGGAGCTGGCACACTTCGGGGCAGGGGATGTGCGCTGTATCGCTAGGAGCTGGCACACTTCGGGGCAGAGGATGTGCGTTGTATCGCTAGGAGCTGGAACACTTCGGGGCAGAGGATGTGCGTTGTATCGCTAGGAATTGGCACACTTCGGGGCATGGGATGTGCGCTGTATCGCTAGGAGCTGGCAAACTTCGGGGCAGGGGATGTACGGTGTATCGCTAGGAGCTGGCACACTTCGGGGCAGGGGATGTGCGCTGTATCGCTAGGAGCTGGCACACTTCGGGGCAGAGGATGTGCGTTGTATCGCTAGGAGCTGGAACACTTCGGGGCAGAGGATGTGCGTTGTATCGCTAGGAGCTGGCACACTTCGGGGCAGGGGATGTGCGGTGTATCGCTAGGAGCTGGCACACTTCGGGCAGGGGATGTGCGCTGTATCGCTAGGAGCTGGCACACTTCGGGCAGGGGATGTGCGCTGTATCGCTAGGAGCTGGCACACTTCGGGGCAGAGGATGTGCGTTGTATCGCTAGGAGCTGGCACACTTCGGGGCATGGGATGTGCGCTGTATCGCTAGGAGCTGGCACACTTCGGGCAGGGGATGTGCGCTGTATCGCTAGGAGCTGGCACACTTCGGGGCAGGGGATGTGCGCTGTATCGCTAGGAGCTGGCACACTTCGGGGCAGAGGATGTGCGTTGTATCGCTAGGAGCTGGAACACTTCGGGGCAGAGGATGTGCGTTGTATCGCTAGGAGCTGGCACACTTCGGGGCATGGGATGTGCGCTGTATCGCTAGGAGCTGGCAAACTTCGGGGCAGGGGATGTGCGCTGTATCGCTAGGAGCTGGCAAACTTCGGGGCAGGGGATGTGCGCTGTATCGCTAGGAGCTGGCACACTTCGGGGCAGGGATGTCGATTCCATGATGACATTTGTTTACAAGTCTGAATGGAGGTAATATGGTCATAAAATATTGGTTCATTTTATTTCGGTTAGCTCCTTTGCTGTTAGTTTATAATATTATATTATTGTCTTAGTAACGTAGGGGCTCTACTTAAATGTTTGCGCCAGTTCCACGCCTACCAGTTCAGAACACAATTTATTTCAAATTGCGCTATACGAGTAGTACAAATGGCGATCTCAATTCCATAAAAAAGTTATAAAGTTCCTGAACGAAACGTTATGTTTTTACTCATTGTTTTTTGCACGCTCCAAATAAACTTAGGGTTCAACCCATCATGTGTTTAAGCGGGCCGTCAATATTAATCGTCGTGAGGCAGCACCGCATCGCTCTTTACATTATCCGCCCCCTTCACCCAGGGCGGCGCCCCCCATCGCCCCCACCGAGGGCTATGAGGATGGATGGCGCTCAATTAACGGTTTTCATTCAAAACCAATGTTTTCTGATTCCGGTACCTGTTTGTGGACAAGAGCGTTGTTAAGTGAATTCGGTTTGAAAAGGGTGAAGGTGTAGGTGTAACAACACCGAGCGCGAGTAGCCGCGGGTTGCCGCCCTTGCCGCCGCCGCCCTTGCCGCCGCCGCCCTCGCCGCGTTACCTTTGTGTTGTGTTCTATTGATTCCATCATCGACATTAGTGACCTCAAATAACCCGCATAGTCGACCGGGGGACACTTTATCAATTTATTATAATATTGCGATTCATTTCGCTACAATATCGATATTATTCAGAATATACATTAGAATGTACATACACGTTGACAGACGAAAGTAGGTAGGTATACATATTATTGCAGGCGGCTGTACTATTTTAGAATCAGCATTTACAGGTAGGCTTAGGCCAAAAGCACAGAATATACCTATAATAGACCATTTCACTAGATCTGAGGATGCTGGCACCTTGGCTTCAGCAACTTATAATGTATCTCCGTTTCATTCGGTTTCCAGACTGGAAACAATACTGTTTCGATTCATATAAATTTAGGCTTTTGATTGAGGCGACAAGTGACCTGGCTATTATTTAGGCCAGTGACTTAGCATAGCTATTAGAGTGGCAATGCAGCCAGTGTCTTTATTTTTATTATGGTTATTTTTATTTATTCAGGACAACAAACAATCACCCCCATCTAAAGATAACATACAGAAATAGCACAGTAGGTATACAAGCGTGACCAGCCCCGTTGTCCACGGGTTAGGCTTACGTGGCACTGTCCCCTCCATCACTTCAACCTCAGCTGCTAGAGAGGGAGAACGGATAGCACCCAGCCGAGTCGCCAACCAGCCAGGCAAGCAAGACACCTGTATTTATCAGTCCCTACTAGAAATTACTAGACTACTAGATATTACTTAGTTTACATAACTTAGCGAATATTGATTTGTATGAAGTAGAACTACGACAGAATGTAATATAAAAAAAAACAAACAACAAAAACAATCATGGTTCGTCCAATGTGATCGACATTAAAGTGTCGATTACACTCTTTTCGAACAGGCTAGGTGAGTTTGCAAATAATTCTATGTTTGTAAAATGAGAGTTGTAAAGTTTCATAATTCTGTTTAAAGGTGCGCGCTCACCAGCATTCAGACATGGAATAGATACAGAGGACATCACCACCTCGAAACTGCTAAGCTGCATCTGCTGTTTCTCACGGAGACCCAAATCAAATGTCCATCTGACGTGGCATACCTTTCTTACCCAGGATATGTTCTTGAAGTTTTCGACTATATGGGTTGTGGTCGACACCGGTACGGAGAAAATTCTCTACGTCGGTGTCCATCGTGCGCACACAAAGAATCCGGTGACAACCACATTTTTCCAGCACCCTTGCGATGGTGCTGAAAAGGCTCTTCAAAGGTTTCCCAGTGCGCAACTGGTACTTTTGGGAGACTTTAATGCTCATCATCAGGAGTGGCTTTCCCCTTCCAAGGGCATTGACCATAGGCGACGGGTTGCCAGGCTGTTTGTGTTCTATAAATTCCACTTCGGCGAGTGTACGCACGATATCTTTGACCTAATCCCTCCATCCCCTTTCCACCACCGAACTAGCAGACGTACGGCAGGTTACAGCCCGTTCCTTATAAATGTTCCATTGTGCCGAACACATCGTTTGGCCTCTACCTTTATCATTAATACTGGTAAAGCCGTCTTGTGTGTGTGTTTGTGTATTTAAATGTTTTGTACTATGTTTGCTGCTTTTTATAAATATTGTCTACTTTATCTGTTTATATTCGTATGCAATTTATTTTAGTTATCTGTGGAAACTTTTAATTGGCCTTCCTATTATGTAACATTTGGTTGCATAATTATTCAATAATCTATTGTACAAACCTAGCTGTAAGTATTCCAAAATTGGAAAAATAAAATGAAAAAAAAATGAAATAAAGAATGGAATTCCTTGCCTTCGTCTGTTTTTCCGCACGAGTACAATCTTGGAGTCTTGAAGTCCTTACTCTGGACTTCAAGACTCCAAGATTGTACTCGTAGGTTCCTTTTAGGCACGCGTGCTCCATCTTAGGCCTCATCAATAAAAAAAAAGGTGCGAATAAACATTGTTTACGTGTCTCTCGAGTATTATTACGAAATGGTATACGTATGCATAATTGGTTTATAAGTTTACAACAATCGAATCTGGTATGACATATTTTAAATAACAATAACAGATCAAGGAGTGATCTTCTCATATTCAAAGTATGTATATTATATTTACTTAAGAGTTCACTGTAAGAAGACTTAGAACGATAACAACGATAATTCATAGTTCGTAAAAATTTACATGGACGGCTTCTTCGGACGGATTGGACGGGGTTCCGTACAGTACAGATGTGGCATATTCTAACTGAGATCTCACAAGCGATTTGTATAAAAGTAGGTAGGATGCAGGTTTCTTAAACGGAATACTTGTACGCATTATAAAATTGTAAAGTTTAAAGGCTTTGTTGATGATATTGTTTATATGAGCATCATAATAAAGCATTAATATTCCCAAATCCCTAATTAGTGATACCTTATCTAGTGAGTGCCATTCAACGTGTAGGTAGAGTTGATGCCGTTATTTTTTTTTTGTGAAAATTATCGACTTGCTCTTAGTCAGACTGAGATATAATTTATTCGCGTCACAGTAACTTGTAAGGCGGTCCAGATCTTCTTGTAACTCTTAACAATCGTGATTGGTAGAAATTTCACAAGAAACTTTAAGGTCGTCAGCATATAATAAAAAGTGTGTATGTAGAAAGCATTGTTTAATACCGTTGATGAATATCACAAAAATTCATGGACCTAAAATAGACCCTTGAGCCATACCTGAGGTTACCTTGATTATGTCATCAGAGGTGAAACCATTGATAGCTACACGTTGCGATCTGTTCTTGACTTATCAAGAAAACGCTCTTAGCAGATTTCCGCGAATACCATTGAATGCTAGTTTCCTAAGTAGGAGGTCATGGTCCACCTTATCAAAAGCCTTGCAAAACTCTGTGAATACTGAGTCTAATTGAGTACGTCTGTCCATGATGTGAAACAGAAAATTATTAAATAAAGTGACGCTACTGATAGTGGAGCGAAATTTTACAAAGCCCAGCATGGATTCGTAAAATTTCGTCTATAAAAGTTCTTCAATAATTATCTGGTATGTAATGATAGATAAATATGATTATGCACTAAACACTCAAGCACTTTAGATAAGGTGGAAAGCAATGATACTGGGCGGTAGTTTGTGGCGTCATCCTTACTGCCACTTTTATGTATAGATGTTAAATTAGCAGTTTTCCAGATATTGGGAACTTGGCCTTGGCGTAGGCTCCTATTGTATAAAATGTGTAATGGGTGAACAAGTGACTTGGCAGAATGTTTGATGAAGAAAGGTGGTAGACAATCAGGCCCAGGCCCTTTGGTAGTGTCCAACATGGCTAGCTCTCTCAGGATCGACTCCTTAGGAGTATCGATATCGGACAATGTGAAGTCACAGTTTTCATTAATTGGCAAAGTCGATACTCCCCGAACCACTCGGCTCGTACACTGATCCAAAATATCTAGAAAATAGTTTGCATATTCCTTCTAGATTGTCGGACATAGTATGGCTGCTGTACGCTGGAATACCCGATTTTCTGTTATGACTTTTTACAAATGCTCAAAAAGCTTTAACATCTTTCCTTAGCTGTTTTTCAATAGAACTTATATAATTATCGAAGCAATCTTTACTATTTATTTAAATCTTTTGACGTAACAATGAAAATTCTTCGTAGTGTGATAGGATGTTGTACTTTTTCCTTTTCACCCATGCTTTTTCTTTTTCTTTAAATATATGTATTAATGGTCGTGTGAACCAGGCCGGATAGTTACACGATTTAGGTAGACGTAAAGGCACGCACATTCCAATAATCTAAAATATAATTTCACTATCTATCAACTCATTCTTCCAAAGTTTGGTCCCTTAGTATCTTATTCCAATTAATGGCAGTAATTTTTTCATTAATATCTATGTAGGTAATTACCTTCTGAAAAACAATATATTGATGAACTCGAAGTGCTCATAGGTTTGTAAGGAATGTCTAAAGAAACCATTACGCAAAAGGGTGGGTGCAGGCTATCGATAGGCACTTATCGGTTACTAGTTAACGGCTGACAGGCACATGAGTCTATGTTCGATATGAATAGGTCTAAAGTGCGATTCATACAATTTTTAATAAAGTTAAATTGTTTACCACGGATTGATTGTATGTAGTCGATAATATATTTGTGTAACAATTGATCTTTACCACTCGATACCACTAGGTTATTATCTAATGTACCGCAATTTTCCCAGTCAATCAATGGCAGATTGAAATCTCCTACAATGTAAAATAAGTCTAATTGAGTAATTAATAGTTCATAGTCTAAAGAGTTTAAAACCGTTTGATAAGTCGTAAGCTTCTGAGCCGGAGGGTTGTACTGCAAACTGCAAAACAATGTAGTACGTACCTTTAAATTTTAGTTTCAATAATACATATTGTGTTAGTTTTCATAGTGTCTTAGGCACGCTTCCGTCTGGTACTGGTCTGGAACAGTTGAGTTACCTATATACCGTTTGAAACGGTCCTTAGGTAACCCGACTGCTTCCTTTGAACATAGTTAGTTTAATTAATTCACAATAATGTAAAACAATGTATTATGCGTGAATAAATATGTTTTTAGGATACAAAGCCAATATCACCTTAGTGTATAAAACGACGTTCACAGAAGTTAGTCAAATCGGTTAGTAGTGACACTACGCAACTCACAGAGCTCGCGTTATATTCACAACAACATTCTAAATGCGTGTGTTTTGTGAAATTCACAGCAAAATGATTGTTTTGAATGTAATGGCAGAGACGCAGGTGCCCATGGGGTCTGACCACGAGACGCCATTGCAATCCGGGACTAAAAAACGAGGTTCCGGCAATAAAACATTATATTTACACAAATCTGGCTTGTTTCATAACATTTCTGTAATGAAAACAAGCAGCGCAGTTAGCGGTTAGTGAGCGACACACACACACACACACACACACACACACACACACACACACACACACACACACACACACACACACACACACACACACACACACACACACACACACGCACCTTCCCCATCTGAGAACATCCGCTGGTAGATCTCGTCACAATCTGCACAAAACAACACCTTAGTCAATGAGTTAAGTTAGGAAATCCGAACTGTATGTATGTAAGTATGTATGTATGTATGTGGCAATGGTTGTGACGGCATAACTCTCGAAAGGTATTCCAGTCAGTGAGGATGCTCCCCTGATGCGAGTCTACAGAGACACGCAGCGGGATGCGAGGATAGGCCTCATCATCATCATCATCATCATCACGTAAGGATCTGTGAATATGTACACACCTACTTGTCTATCGCTTTACAAAATTGTCCATACATGAGGTCGGGCTCATCTAATCAATCTAAACTATCGTGAAGGTATCAAAAGGTTTAGAGACGAAACCACAGAAGTACCTACTATAGCTGTAAGGTACCTACCTACTGAATGTTATCAAGGAACCTCTTTTGAATTGAACTTAGAAAAAGTATTAAAGTTTTCAGCGTAGCGCACGTTGAAAACTTGAAACATTTTCTTTTGATTGTGCATTCTGCCTAGTCGACTTAAATTATACAAAGTTAAATTAAATAAACGTTACGATAAGACACGGCGGGAAACTTAATGAGTTCAAGTTGGTATTTAAACTTGTTAATCTCTGAAAAAACTCTTTTGTATTTAAAATGTCGGACTATACACTATACACTAGACACTGTACATACGGCTTTAATCTGGAATTAAACTAGTGGTTAGTGAGTTTGATTGAAATCTGCTGTAACCTAAATGAATTAAAAATTATGAATAGTGGCCGGCAACAAAAGCTGCCTCTGTGGTCCAGTGGTTCGCCCACCGATGTCAAATCTAGAGGTTCCGGGTTCGATCCCCCGGAGAGTATATTTTTTTACCTTCATCTCACCTGGTTACAAGTCAAGATAAGGCCGAAGGTGGAGGCGCACTTCACCCGGTATCCTCAATAAACTGAGGAACTGGCTTTCTTACCTCTTAATGCTGAAACACAACTATTTTAGAATTGTTGTTATGGCGAGAGAATTTAATAAAATGGATTATTGTGTAACTAGACTTGTGTATAACTAGAGAACCAGATGAGATGAAGGCCACGCGCTTCCCCGTTGTACATTAACAATAAAGCCTCAAACGACTACTCCGATGTCTCATCTCCTTTACTTTGTAAAACGATGTGGGTCATCGTGGGTGGAAAACAAAACAAAATAAAAGTTTCAGCTCATGAATGTTGTATGAAAGGGTCGGCTGATACCCTTTACGTAGAGAACTGTTTACAAAAGCTATTATTTCCATTAAAAACAAACCTCTCTAATAAAAATGCAAACTCTTGTAATTTGTATTGAAAGTCGGACCGCTACAAATTGAATCCATTATCGCGAGTGAAAATACAGAAATCAATTAGAGCCGTTAGCGTTATCGCGCCGAGCGAATTTAATCAAAACTCGGTCGCGTTGTAAGTACATTCCCGTTTTATTACATCGGAAACAGAACTATTATATCGTCATTACATTTTAAAAAGCACATGGTGTCATGTCTGGCGCACTACACACTATGTACTACACACTACACGCTACGCACTACACACTACAAACTACGCACTACGCACTACACACTACACGCGGGTTGGTTCGGCTCGAGAAACTGCACGCGTACATTCACAAACCACGTAAATATCCACAACTCCGGTAAATACGCTAACTCTCATCTTCAACTCTTGGACATGGGCTGTTATAAATAAAATATTAAAATAAATATATAATACAAAGCATTCCTCAACCAGTTCAATGAAGAATGTGCACAACCACCACGCTTGGTGGGTGGGTTGGTGGTCTCAGTTATGTTTTTAAATACTCGGGTATACTGATACTGCCCATTCTCTGTTATTAACAAAACGGAAACTTCAATTCAAAATTGGCGAAGCTTCATGAGCGAAGGCTTCTTAACACTAGGCACATACGTGGACGGAACTCAAGCTCCTCGACAATACAGCCTCAGTGGGAACTCTCAAAACAACAAAACCTTTCGAGTCAGTGAAGTGTTCATATTATTTTGCTTAGTTTGGGAAAAGATGGCGCTGTGTAAAAATTTATATCCTGCAATATTTATTTATTAGTTTGTTAACTATGTTTTTCTTTAATTGTTTAAAAAAAAAGTAACAACAAAGTGAATAAACATGTCATTATCACAAATAGAGACAACAGACACATTCTTAGTAGGTAATGAATAACTCGATCTTAGAATCTACGTCAATGTCAAATTACTCACTAGCGTATCACTTGGCTAGATCGTTGTTATTAAGATTATTTTTATTTTAAATCAAAATAGCCGATTTAGAGACCATAAAACAGGATTTTTGAGGATTTTGATAGCGGATTTCATACTGCCAAGGAATTATCGTTATGTTTGTAAATCATACAATTATTAAAGAGCATCATCATAATCCCAACCATAGGAAATCAGGCCATGTTAGAAGTAAAGTTTAGCAATACAAACATAATGTACCTGCGTTGCAATTTTAAAGGATACTTTCATTGATTCTCATTAAGTCGATTGCTTTCAAAAAGACGCCACTCATCGTGGGAGATTGGAATGAGTTCACTGATACGGACACGTAAACGAATGGCGCTCAATAAGCTAAACCTAATGGAACTGAGCCGCTTTTACAATATTGCAATAAATAATCACTACATCAAGTGGAAACAAAAATCCTAATGAACCTTTTGTTGTTCGGCTAACTTTAATTGTATTATCTCGCTACAAGGAGTTGTTAAAACAAAGAACCTACACCTACTAGGGTCGACAACGCGGTAGTAATTCTTGTGTTGCGATTGCGAGCGTTCATTGGCGACGGTAAACGGCATCGGTGGGCCGTATGCCTGTTTGCCACCATGAACAAGTTCTGCTATTGCGCTGTGGGTTGTGGATTTGATTCCATATAAGAGGATTACGCGTGAAGTTTACCTTCTGCCTTATCATAACTTGAAAAAAATAAAAGAAATCGTTGAATGCCCTTATGGCACACAAAGGTTGCGTTGATGAATGTGGTAATAAGTGACGTCACATTACCGTCGCCATGCTGCGTTGCTGCTGTCATTGTATACGTAAGCTTGTGGTTGGGATGCGCACAGGTATTCGCCAGGTTCATTATTTTCGCGGTTATTTTGCTAGCAATACAAACCGCTAATACATTGTTCTAGATTACTAAAAACATGTGAATTTCCCGACACTAGAAGAACTCCGACCGACCTGATTGTATGCGAATAGAACTTTCTATCGTCCATTCTGTTTCCGCCGAACGCACTGAATATAGCCTCGCCTTCATAAACAATAATCAACGAGCTGACTCATCAGCGTTCTCATCCGGGGTAAAGCTGCACTGAAGGCAGACCAGCGACGGTGGATGTATACATCTTACAAAATTGATCATGATATTATTCATTTCATACGTAATGATGGACAACAAGGATTTTGACACGTTTGAAGAAAGATACTTCGTTTTGTTAGGCTAACGTAGTCTGGCTGTAACGAACGGGATGGAAAAGATTAGCACTCGTTTGTTGTGTGAACACCCCCTTGACACAGATAACGAAGTTAGAACAGATATAGGCAGTTGGTTCCGTCAAAAAGTTCGGCAGCTGACATCTCCCGGCTCGCCGTATTAATGCGAGGCACGCGCTGGCCCAATAAATATGTTAAACTGGTCCGTGACATAGCCGCGGCTCCGAGTCCGCTTCGGCCGGCCAATTCCCGCCGTCAACTCGATTGCAGAGCCGAGCCGCGCCGCGCCGCGCTGCGTCGCTGCACACGCGTTGTGTTGCCTCTACTTTTATATTCTTTATTCTCCTGCGACACGTTCATTTACACCAAGCTCCACTAATTAGATGAATCTCACGCACCCGCGTATGTTTGTATTGGAGAAAACTATCGACCTAGGTATAGTTTTTTTAGGTATACATACCTAACGTAATCATACCTATTTAGGTACTTGGTGGTTATTAAATTATGAGTTTCAATTTAACTGGCTATAGTACCTTAGATGAGCAATACAACGCAACTTCACTCTAGTTTCGAACAAAGATATAGTTATAATAAAGGTGACATTGCTGTGCGCTCAACCACGGCGCTTATGGCCACCAGATGTCAGAAATACGAATTTCAACGTTTTATTTTTTTACGGTAAAATAAACATTAATTTTGAAAATCGCAAACACAAGCCTTCTGCCGTACACTGTGTTTATTTGCTGTACAAAGTGTCAAGGCCTAATTGGGCGTATTTATTGAATGGCGAACATTTTTGGTACAAATTAGAGTCAACTTTGTTTTTTTTTCTATAGATTTTTTTTATGTAATCTAGCTTCAATTTTGAACTATAACATACATTAATTTCAAAGTAAATGCTACAGTATTGTGGAAGATATGATCGCTGAAGCTAAGTCATTTCACATATCATACACTCCTTAAAACCCAATTTCAATTGCAGATTAATGGCAAGAAGGTAAGGAATAGCAAAGCAATCCTAGACGGCACTGTCTTCTTTTTAAATAGGATAAAATACAAGACACGTAATAAACAATATAACGATGAATTGCTTCCAAGAATATTACATGATGCGCAACAACTTTGGAGAAGCTCTCAGCGTCTGTTTTTCCGTTGTGTTACGACCCTGATGTCTTCAAGAAGAGAGCTAATAGGCACCTTCTAGGCAGGCGCGCTCCATCGTAGATCTCATTCTTGCCTGTGTATATTTCCATTCAAAAGTTAAAACACCCAACACGATAATTTTGTTGGTAAAGGCACGGTTTAGGATTTCTACTGTCATCTTAAACATTATCTGACCAATCATTTTTGTCAGTACTAACTAAGTGGAGTAACTAGGTAAGTGGAGAGTAAAGAAAATTTCGTCAAAGATACTCCTGACATAACAGACTAATTAAAACGCTGGTAGGGCGGCGGTATAGGAGTTCCAAACTCATAAACTTTTGTTTAATAGCTGTCTCAGAGAGCCTGTAATCTCTTTGTCATCTCAAGGAGGCAGCCTTTTCACGAAGCTCGAACAATATTGTGATAAAAATACTCACGTACCTACTTTCAGTAACAGGAGCGTCGCTGCTCTGTGGCAGCTAGCATTCTGATATCTGTGGTAGCGGTGAGAAGAATGTTGACATATATCCTAACCTAAGTAACGCACCTAACTTATCTTTAAAGCATGTCCGAAATGAATTTAACCTAAAAGCTGTTTATATTTCGACGTGATTAACTAATGATTCAATAATGTATTCATTAAAATCACCCGTTAAAACTTCCAGCGGTACCTTAAATTAAAAAAAAACTACCAATTCTGTATTTTGTAATGGTTATTTGCGCTTGGTCTGATTTCTTTTTATTGTTCGAAGAGGAAGCTTTTGGCCTTCATCTCACTTGGTTTTCAAGTTATGATAAGGCCGAAGGTGGAAGCGCACTTCATCCGGAATCCTAAACAGTCTGAGGAACTATCTATCTTACATCTAAATGCCAGATCACAACCATTTTCTAATTGTTGTTATGACGACAGAATTAGTTTAGATAGTGGTAGCTAGCCAGGTGGACTTATAACATTCCTTCCACCAACCAAACTATGCCACATATTGTATCTTCGCCCTGCATGGGGATCAAACCTCTGGATCTGACACCGGTAGGCAAACCACTAGACCACAGAAAGGCGGTTTATATAATTTCGAATAAACAAGGGCAAATCAAACACCCAAATCGAGAATTCCAAGGTTCCCACATATCAACACATTAAATGCAGGATGGCATTATATCTCTGCGACCTTAGTCAGGGCCCGATTCACGTCTGCCGGTTTTAACTATGTTGATATTGTACCTGAACTTATGTAGGTAGGTAAAGTAATTGCACCAAATGTTTCTAAAATAAACCTCAATTAAAATCGATTGAAACCCATTATTTTATATATAATTTTTATTTGTCAGATGAAAATACTGAGGGTAAAACATATTAGCATTGTGATAGTTTTAAACAAATAATAACCATACAAATACAACAATAAACAGCGTGGGCGAAATAAGATTTGTTTTATTTTTTTATTTGTAGGATTCAAATTAGTTTGTATATTTATAGAAGCCTGAACTTATATTTACATTTTCAGACTTCAAAGTCGAGGAGCTTGAACACAACCGTTTTACCTCCTCTTCACCCTCAGAGGAAGCATTAAAAAATACATTTTCTGAATGCATATTTTACCATAAAATAAAATTCTGTAAGTACCAAATCTCATGCTTTTACAACAGAAGCTTAGGCTGTGCGCTGTCTGTCTGTTAATCAGCTTGCCAGTTGTTCATTCAAAATAAACATGTTTTCCGTCAATTTCAAATTGTTATATGTTCTGTGTCATTTCATTCAGTATTGAAGTATTGTAATCATTCATTTCATTCATTCTCTTGGTCTCGAAACAAATTGGAAGGCGGTCAGCCAATTTGTAATATCAATGTAAATCATTCAATAAATTCAGTAAACGGTGACCAGTGTTTCAATTCATCATCAAAATCAGCCACCGGAGCAAGCCCACAGTGACAGTCACTGAACCCGCCTGTCCCGAGCTCGCACATTATTTTGGTGGCCCATGAGGGGAATCTGCGCAGTCCACGTGTAGGGGACGCGTGGTCGGGCGCTATCTACAGTCATCAACGGTCATCTCATCACGTCGTCAACGAAGCATCTCATCGCGGGGAGCGTGAGACACTTCTGTTATCCTTACAAATAAGAGGCTTCAGGATAGTTATAAAAGTATGTATTTATTGTAATTTACTATTATTATTTCTATGCAATCTCATAAATCATCCTTCGACAAGTTATTATTGTTTTTCTCTAGAGGCCAAGGGTATATTTTTTCATCATCAACCCCAGAGACTCGAATCACTCTCGCCTCTGTATTTTTTTTCACAGATCCAATCAGTTTTCGATGTCCTCCTTAATCTATAGTTTTAGATATTGATTTTAAGAACCATAACAATGAAAGTGTTAATTGAGTAACATTCGACCATCCTGACATGTGCCTGTCTCTAGGCACCTGTAGGCAAAACAACTCCGTGGGAGTCTCAATTCAGTTAAGCATAATTATGTATTAATTAGGATTAAACATTTTAAAAACAATTACCACATGCATTAAGCTGTCATTAATAAAGTTAAGAAACAATTGCTTCTAGATGATCAAATTCAAATTCAAAATATATCCGACTTAAACATTCTGGTTTTTTTATTTTTCACTTTTTTTTTAAAAGGAGCATTAAACATACTTAATTAAAAACAAGTATGAACACAAAGAAGTAACATAAAAATGCTTATACATAGATAGATTGTAAAAAAATATGCTTTAACATAAGATGACTATTAGATACATCCATCTATCTTTAATGTTTACCATAACTATGTAGTTGGTAGGTACCTATCCGTAGACATCAAACCAATTTAATTTCTTAGTAAGAATACAAATACACTAAAAAATAGCTAATCAGATTATAGATTACACCACTACGTGTCTAAAGATTAAACTGAGTAGTTTGGCAACTGAATAGTCTTTAGAAAGTAGTTAAATGACGATATGTATTCATTAATTTTAACCATAGTATAATGATGTCACTAGGCATATGCATTAGACATTCCGCACACTCGTGCTTTTCGGCCATCCTATTTTACAGAATGACCACATTCTCATTTGTTTTAATCATACATACTATTATATTTTCACGAAGTAAGGCAAACAATATAAAAAAAAATATTAAGAAATGTTAGTTTTGAACACTTAATCAGCTTCTCAGTCACTAGGTTTCTATAAATACTTGATGTATAGCACGGCAAGCACAACACAACACTAACAGGTCATTTATCCACTGGTAGATATTATTCAAAAATCACCTCATGATGTACACCTCATTTGATACCATTGTTATTGTAACGATATTTATGATTGTTTATTTATGTTCATTCAGTTGTGTTGATATTGTGATGCCCGCCAGTGGGCACTAGCGACAACTCGTGAGGCCTCGATTGATCATCTGCGTGGCTAGAGGACGCCCATGCGACAAGAAACCAGCAGCGTAGTGGAACATCCATCTGCATTTTGTTATATTGCCGTCGCTTACCCACGGAATGGGTTACGACCTCAAGGCATATGTGTTGAAAATATTGCCGACGCTTACCCACACTAGGGGTTACGACCTCAAGGCATTATTGTACTTATTATTGCCGTCGCTTACCCACACAAGGAGTTACGACCTCAAGGCATAAGTTTATTTATTATTGCCGACGCTTACCCACACAAGGAGTTACGACCTCAAGGCATAAGTGTATTTATTATTGCCGACGCTTACCCACACAAGGGGTTACGACCTCAGGGCATAAATTAGTATCATTGTCGTTGGTATTTCTCCACCGCTTATCACGCACAAGGTGTTACGGCCTCCTTACAATGTCACATGTGTCAAGTTTGGATGGGATTGGGAATATATGATATTGGTTTTAGGGAATATAGTTAAGATTGCAATCTATATCAAATATGAAATCTAAAAATCAGCTTGATTCACTGTCTCCAGATGAGCTTTCGGATTCAGACTCTGTAAACTTACACCATGGCTTTATTTTATCAACCGAAAAGACGCTCGTATATTTTCTTTTAGAGTAGCCTTCAATGCTGCTTATTTCGTAACGGTCATTATCGTACACCGCACTTATCCTATAGGGTCCATTAAATGCGGGGATGAGTTTGTTACTTTCACCGAGATTCTTCGTATTCTTTTGTACCATAACTAAATCACCCACATCGTACTTTCTAGCTTTACATCTCTTTTTGTCATATCTGAGTTTCATCTTCTCTTGCTGCTTTATAATGTTTGAACTGGCTTCATCTCTTATCTTTTGAATGTTCTTGTCCGAAATTTCGCTAGTATCATTAATATCGTGCAAATGCCCTTCAGTTATACTGATGCTGGGCCTACCCAGTATAATCTCCATAGGAGATTTTCCAGTACTTTGATTAATTGTGTTGTTAAGACTCCATTGCACGTCAGGTACGTGCCTGTCCCAGTGTCGATCATCAGCCCCATGGCACAGAGCTGTCAGTGAGGAAAGAATTGACCTGTTGTACCTTTCGATTTGGCCGTTTGCCCTTGGTGTTGCTACTGCATTTAAAATATGCTTTATACCTATTTCATGAACATACAATTTAAATTCTTTGGATGTAAAACTGGTTCCGCGGTCTGATATCATAGTTCGTGGCGCGCCAAACATCGCGAATACGTCTCTTAAAACGTTTATAGATGTCTTACTCTTGGTATCCTTGACCGCTCGTAAAACGATAAACTTTGTGTAGGCATCGATGATGCCTAAGATGTAAGAATTGTTCTTCTTGCTTTTCACAAATGGTCCTAAGTGGTCAATGTGAAGGCATTGAAATGGTACATTCGGTTTCGGAGGTGGATGTAAAAACCCTTGTTTCTTCCCTCCCGGGAGTTTAGAGTATGCACAAGGAATACATGCCTTAACGTACTTCCTACCAAATTGTGTCATTTTTGGAAACCAGTAGTCTCTCTGCATTTTCTGTAATGTCTTCTCAATCGAGAAATGTCCCGACTCGTCATGGCATTGCTGACATATTTTCCACCTCGCGTCTTTAGGCACAACCCAACGTAAACCACTATTGGTTTTTCTAAAAATTTTACCATCTTTCAATTCGTATTTACTACGCACTTCTTTGGCTTCTACCGATTTCGCGTCTAGAACGGCTTTGATATGAATCAATAGAGGGTCGCTTAATTGCACCACTTGCAGCCAATGAACATCGCTAATCTGCATTACCGATAGTGAATATTCTTCTTGTCTGGCGACAGGATTTGGGTTGCGACTCAGAGCATCAGCATGCGCCAACTGAGCACCTGGGCGATATTCAATACTGAAGTTGTATTCCTGCACCAACAACCACCAACGAGCAATTCTTGGTATTAGGTCTCTTTTTGTTAGTGTTGTTCGAAGTGCATTACAATCTGTCACTACCTTAAACTCGATACCCAGTAAATAAACCCTGAATCTAGTCAGTGATGAGACTACAGCAAGAGTCTCTAATTCATATGAGTGGAAGTGATGCTCTTCCGGTGTTGTTTGACGACTAAAATAAGCAACTGCTTGAAGTGGTGCGGTGTCAGTGGTACGCTGCAGTAATATTCCTCCGAGGCCTATGGAACTTGCATCAGTATGTAGTTCAGTCTTATGCTCTGGATTAAAAATAGCGAGAACTGGACGACTTATAAGGACCTCTTTCAGTTTTATAAAAGATGTTTCTTGTTCTTCACCCCAGAGCCATGGAACGTTAGACTTTGTGAGTGTTGTCAAGGGTTTAGCAATGGATGCAAAGCCCTTGACAAAACGGCGAAAGAAACTCGACAGGCCAATGAATTGTCTCACTTCGTGTACGTTTTTCGGGGTTTTGAAAGATTTTACTGCTTCGACTTTCCTTGTTCCAGGTTGTACTCCCTTTGCAGAAACCTGAAACCCAAGATATTCTATCGTCTTTTTGAAGAAGTGGCATTTACTTAGATTAAGCGTCAAGTTAGCTTCTTGAATAAGATCGAGAACTGTAGATAGTTTTTCCAAGCCTTCTTCAACGGTCTTTGAAGCTATAATGATATCGTCCATATATGCCATGACACCTGGAGTGTTCCGTCTTCTCAGCAAACTCAAAATTAAGCGTTGAAAAACAGCTGGTGCATTTGTTAGACCGAAAGGCATCCTATTGTACTCGTAATGGCCGTCGGGCGTCACGAATGCCGTCAGATGTTTCGACTCTTCAGAAACGGGTACTTGATAATAACCCGAAGTCAAGTCTAGTGAAGTAAAGAAAACTTGTCCTGAAAGACTATCGATTTGATCATCAATTAACGGCATCGGATAGTTTTCTTTCAAGGTCTTTCGATTTAGCGCTCTATAATCCACGCACAATCTTGTATCTCCGGTTTTCTTAGCAACTAGGATAATGGGACTAGCGTACTCTGATGTTGACTCCCGAATTATGTCATTATCAAGCATATCATTAACCATTTCTTTTACTTTACTACGTTCCGACAGCGAAAGCCGATAAGGACGGTAGGTTATTGGCGTATCATCTTTCAGTTTTATTTGCATCGCTGTTAATGAGGTCTTCCCCAATTCCGTAAGGGAAAACGCAAAACATTTCCGTCTTTCATTTATCAATGAACATAATTCGGTCCGGATGTATTCGTCTAAATCGTCGTCAACTATGATTTGGTTTTCCCTTATTGGATCATCGCTGGATTCAATTCGAAGTATATTATGGGTACTACTTGATACATTCGTTATTGCATGAGTAGGTGTATCAGTTGGCAGGTTCATTGATACTAAATCAGCTCTAGCAATTAAAGCCCCGGCAGGCAATGTAAACGGTTCAATACCTAAGCTCATGACTAGTAACGAACTAAGTCCGCCTTTGACAGTGTAAATGCCTGGCAATACCATGTATTCTTGTCCTAACTTCGAACATCCTTCGGTGTCCACATACACTATTCCGGTGTCTTGATTTCCGGTCTTGGTCGGAATAGTCGTCAAACCTTGCACGACTATGTTGTTTAAGCATGTTATAGGTATTTTTTCTGATGGTGAACCTGGCTCCTTATATAGAAATAAGACACTATCGGTCTTGTATGCTCTTACGCCAGGTAGTTCGGTCAATGTATGTCCTATCAACATATCGGTGGCCAGTAGATCAGGCTTCACCAAATACACCTCAACCTCCTCGTTGAGACTATCCAAAACGACCCGTACTTTAATGCGACCACTAGGTACTACACTGCCATTTCCGAAACCATTCAGTACAGGCAAGTTCTCCTTCTCGACCGGCACATCGAGCATTTTACCTAAATCTTCATTAAGCAAAGTGCATTGACTGCCTAGATCAATAAATGCCTGGAATGGTTTATTTTCAACTAAGACTTGTTTATAGTATTTATCCGCCCCTTTTTGTCCACATGCAATGTTCAGTACATTTTTAGTAGTGTTAGTAGTTGCCGATAGAGTGCGGAATTCGTTGTTATAGCGACTACTACTAGGATTTTTGCAATTTTGATCTGTGTGACCAAACCGACGACATTTTATGCATTTTATAATTGGTTTAGGGCACAAGGTAACCATATGACCCGGTTCCTTACAGTTAAAACATTGCATTTTTGTAGCTGTCTGTTCTTTCCTTTGTGTTTCAGCTATCTTTTTGTGTTGGCTACTGCTATCGCCATAATTAAGAGGTTTTCTATTTACGTCATTCGTTTTATTTGATATATTCCGAAGGTATTTCAGGACTTCTTCAGGTTGTTTAAAATCACCGCCTTGTAAGTTCATTTTCACGTTATAATCGTAGATCCCGTGGATTAAACAATCGACAGCCCGTTTGCCATTGAACTCGCACCTATTTATGAGCGTCATTTTATCGTAATAATATTCCTCGAGAGTTTCGTTTTTGCGAGATTTTCTAGTCAGCATTTCAGTCAACAGATCTCCGTAGTTATGTTCGCAAGGAAATGCGGCCATTAATTTATTTTGCCACTCTGCCCATGTATATTTGACTGTAACCAGACCCTCATACCACCTTTTCGCTAATCCTTCCAATTTGGGTAGCGCATAGAAAATAGTCTGTCGTTCTGACCATCCGAACACATGAGCTGACTCGTTAACTTTGGCTAACCAGTTTTTCATAGTTTGCGATTTACCATTCGGATCAAACCCAGGTATGACATTTTGAGAACCTTGTAGCCCTGGTCCAACAGAACTAGGAACCCCGGTGTTATTTTTCTCAGTAAGTAAACCAACTAATTTCTCTAGTATGTTAGGGATACTACCATGCCTGTCTTTTTTTTGTTTGCGTCTGGAGCGGCCGCGCCTAGCTGAAGACGGACTGTTGGAGCTTTTTGAACTTAAACTAGTATTCGAACGTCTACGACGTTTACTTTTCTCGGAATGTTTGCGCTTGCGCGGTCTGCTTACATGCTCAACAGGAGAAGGTGTCCGAACCGAGTCTGAATCAGATGTTTTATGTTTACTTCTGCGACTTAAAGTTTTTTTTAATGGCAAAGGCATTTTGTTATAGTGTCAGGTGAATAAAGGAAATTAGAGGAAGAGTTAGTAGGATGACACAGAATGAATATCTGAAAACAATTTAACCATTAATTCAGGTAACGACAATGACTTACTTCCTTCTTCAAATATGACTCCCTAGAGATTGATGATTATGCACAATTTTGCACCTTCATCCATGAAGCTCTATTGCCATCAATAGTAATTAATTACTTCAGCATATTTATCAAATCCAGGTTGAAACAGGGTAGGTATCTATATAATATAATTATAATTAATTCAACTTCAATGAACAAAATTTAAGTTCATGTCACAGTTGTATATAAAAAAAACAACAACCAGATTGCAATAAAACTATTTTTTTTTTATTGCATTGTGTTCATGTATGTACATGCAGATTTCAACAAAACAAAATACCCAGATCAACAATATCCATTATTGATTGCACTGTTTAAGCGAAGCTAGATTAAAAGTAAGTTAGATATTCTGTGGAATATTATCAAAACAGGAATTAATTAATATTAATATTACTGGACATCAATTTCACACAGTGCCATCCAGGCCCAAATCAAACAAAGCCTGCAACACGGAAATCAGTCAATGGAAACAACACCCACATACTATCTTTTCCATTATAATACACAACACACAAACACAGAACAAACATTTATCACAAAATTGCTCGTCCCGGGCTGAAATCGAACACACAACCCACAGCTCACAAGGCAGAGTCACCACTGACCGATATGAATATATACCATTACCATTTATTCGGGATCTTGAAATTTATCATCCAGTTGCAGGCTGTACCTACGAGTAATACTCTAATTACATACCTGCCTGCATGCATTTTTACATGAAGGTTTTTCAATTGATATAATTTTTGAGCATGGACCTACCAAAACTCTTATTTATGCATGTTTGTAGTTTCATATTTAGCCCTGTTCAAATTGTATCACATGTTTACAACACATAACACATTAATTTTGAATTTTGAGCATTGTTATTTATTTTATCATACAAGACACAGGCATAGCCTAGTGGGAAAACTGACAGATATACCTTTAATATTTGCTGTCTGTTAAATATTTATTGTATTAGTGTTAAAATGTTAGTACCTAAGAACCTTTGTTTCCCTTGAAATAATTCAATTTTATTGAACAGTAGCTGAGACATACAACACTATACACAACAAAACAGTTAGGTACCTATCATAACTTTGTCAACATACTAACTTCTTACAGCTGTTGTTCTTGTTGCAGTAGCTTAGTAGGTACCTATAAGTACCTACAAGTAATTAATTATGGATAACGGTAGTATGCCTTTTATATAATGTAGGTAGGTATATGTATACATGGTGTATTGTGAATTCACAATCCAGCAAGGAAGTAATAAAATAGGGAATGCATGTTTACCTACTGATTCCTCCCCGGTCAGTAGAATGTAGTTGGGTATATACCTGTTGATTCTTTGGGGATTTTCCACATAGGTACTCTGCTCATTTTATGTCTCGTCCACTGCGTTGGAAACTAAAACTTGATTCAAAATTACTCACCAGAAATTCTCCAACTGCAATTTACCTTTTCGAGCAGAAATCGTGGGTCCACACTTCTGATTTGTTATCCTTACAAATAAGAGGCTTCAGGATAGTTATAAAAGTATGTATTTATTGTAATTTACTATTATTATTTCTATGCAATCTCATAAATCATCCTTCGACAAGTTATTATTGTTTTTCTCTAGAGGCCAAGGGTATATTTTTTCATCATCAACCCCAGAGACTCGAATCACTCTCGCCTCTGTATTTTTTTTCACAGATCCAATCAGTTTTCGATGTCCTCCTTAATCTATAGTTTTAGATATTGATTTTAAGAACCATAACAATGAAAGTGTTAATTGAGTAACACTTCCAAATTCAAATTCAAGTCAGGACTTGTCAACGGTCCAACGGGCGTCGCGTCGTCACGCGCCGTGCCGCTAAAGTTTGGTCAGCGGAATCATCATCATTCATCAAGTGCGCGGACGTGAGTGCCGCCGTGTCAATAAGTCAATTTCGGGGTGTTCAAGTGTTCAAGGTGTTCATACCTAAAAGTGTAATCAAGTGTCATCATCATCAAACTATTTCGTTTCAAGAAAATTCATCGGACGCCATATTGTTGGTGTATTTCTGGTTCCGGTCAGTGAAGTTGGTTGGATTCATAGGCCAACACTTATCGACGGACTTGTAATCTCATTGGACAATAATCAACAACTTCAGGTGCTTGCAGTGCTATTCTATTGGACATTAATCACTCACTCATTCAATTAGCAACTGTCAATGTCAAACTAATCAATCATTCTTAAAAACGATCTATCAAGCAAATCAATCGGGTTTGTTTACATTTCATTTCATTGTTATTTCTCACAAGTGTAATTAATTATAAATCAATATGGCTAGTAAATCACCTAAAATTCAGTTCAAAACTAGGTATCGTATGCTCACGGATTTCGGTAATACGATTCTCGACAGTCAGTCGACAATCGCGTCAACAGTCGCGAAGCGACACTTTGATAAACATTATCCTGACTTTGTCAGTGCCTACGAGTCGGTGGTGAGCATTGAGGATGCTTCAAGCGACGATATCGATCCATATAATGCTCAGTTTTCGGAAATCAATATGCTCATGATCAAGGTGGAACAGCTGCTGAGCAATCGGGTGAGTTCTCCGGTGTTGGAGACCACACAATCAAACGAGAAGGAAAGTCAGGTAAGAGCTCGCCTTCCATTCATTGAAATTCCAAAATTCAGTGGAAAAATGATCGATTGGGTACCATTCTTCGATCTCTTTCAGTCATTAGTTCATGAACGAAAAAATATGTCAGATGCTGAAAAGCATTACTATCTCAGGGCGTCATTAGAGGGCGAGGCGCTTTCTATCATCAGGCAGTTACCAATGGACGAGACCAATTATGAGATTGCTCTCAATTTACTCAAGGGAAGGTATCAGAATCATCGCCTTCTACTAGATACCTATCTAGATCGGATCATCAATCTACCGGTAGTTCAACCAAATCATTCATTACGATCAGACTTCTTTGACCCACTCAGAGAATCAATTCAAGCGTTAGAAGGACTAAAGGTACCGGTCAAAGAGTGGTCATACTTCATACTGTACATTATATTACAGAAATTGCCTGTGAGGATCAGATCATTGTTTGAGGAGCGTTATGGGAAGTCTAGGGATGATTTACCCACATTGGATCAACTCATGGACCTGCTGGATGAGCAGTGTCGCCTTCATCAAGCTGTCAGCGAAACCTCCTGGGTCAGGACACCCAGGCCTTCAACTTCACACCGTGGAAGATCATCACCGGGAGTGGGTACTCAGGCCACCTCACACTCATCAAAGGGAGTCTCATCATCAGCCGCGCTGTGCAAGGCAGATTCATCACGGAACACATATCAGGTGACATCGTCAACATGTTCATATTGCAATCAATCAGATCATACCTTGTATAGATGCGAAACATTCAAGCGTATGACTCCCAGTCAACGGAAATCATGGGCACGGAATTCTGGTCACTGTTTCAAGTGCTTGAGGAAGCACTATGCCAATGATTGTCAACATCCAAATTGGTGTTATCATTGTGGCTCAAAGGGTCATAATTCACTCATCTGTCTCGAACCCAAGGGGTCAGGGAAGACTCGAACAGATAGTCAGGTTACACCATCATCAGAGGTGTCTCAGGTTAATCAGGATGGACGGTCATCACCACCTGAGATGGTATCTTCGAGTGCTAACAACTATCAGCCCATCTCATATCAACAGCTTCGACCAAAGGTTGGTGCGAAAGCTTCTCAATCACAGGAGCAATTCCGTTACGGTTTGCGGGTGAGTTCAGACCTGGAATGAGACAGGTCGACTGTTGGTGCCATCAAGGAATCACTACCCATCACTATATGTCCAACAGCATTAGTGGACATTAAATCAAGCAATGGTCAATATGTCACATGTAGGGCATTACTAGACACAGGGGCTAGTGTGACTGCAATCAAATTATCATTAGTCAATCATTTAAATTTGCACCAACAGTCTTATAGTAATAATTTATACGGGGTAGGTCAGCAAAAGGTCAAACTACCAGGTAAAGTGGTCAAAATAGTCATCAAACCAATAGAGAAATTGGTACCTATCATAAGTACGGTTGCTATCGTTATGTATTCATTAACAGGAAACATTCCTTCATCTCATGTAAATTGTAAGGCTGAATTAAAATCATCTAATATTTCCTTGGCTGATACGACATTCAATCAACCACATGATGTGGATATAATTCTGGGGACGGATATCCTCAATTATGTACTCGATGGTTCAAAGATATCACTTAATGATTCAGGATTAGAAGCGTACGGTTCCTGTTTCGGACATGTCATCATGGGAAGAGTTCCTCCCACTATATCATTGGAGACCGTTACTACTCTGCAGCCAGAGGGTAGATCATCAGTTCAAAACTACGGGCTTCTGGCATCCAGACTCGAGGAGGTTCTTGAGAAGTTTTGGAAGATAGAAGAGCCACCATCAAAGCCTACTTTGCATCCAGATCACATGGAGTGCGAAAGGTTGTATCAATCTACTACTAAACGTATGCCGGATGGTAAATACATGACTAGGTTACCATTATTGTCAACAAGGCCGAGTATCGGTGAATCAAAGGCTTTAGCTATTCAACGTCTCAAGTCATTGGAAAAGAAAATGGATAGGAATCCAGACTTTGCAAGGAAATATAAGGAATTCATGAAAGAGTATGAAGCTCTAGGTCATATGACAGAGTCAGACTTTCAGTTTAATTCAGAACACTATGTCATACCTCATCACGGAATATTCAAAAAGGGCACCGATAAACTAAGGGTAGTTTTCGATGGCAGTGGTAAAAGTTCATCAGGCACATCAATCAATCAATGTCTTCATTCAGGTCCTCCACTTCAGAATGATATCACACAAATATTATTAAATTTCAGACGTCATCAAGTAGTCTTCACGACGGACATCAAGATGATGTTCAGAATGACATGGATTCATCCTGAAGACAGGAAATATCAGCTCATCTTGTGGAGAGATGATCCTTCACACAAAATCAAGGTATATGAACTCAATACCAATACATATGGGCTAAGGTCAAGTCCTTTCATTTCAATCAGAACGTTACTTCAATTAGCGGATGACTGGGAGGTCAATCACCCTGCTTCTAGGGCATCAGATATCATCAGGAGAAGTGTATTTGTAGATGATATTTTGACGGGCATGGATTCAATATCAGAAGCTCAACAACTAAAATCAGAACTCATTCAACTCATGGAAAACGCAGGCTACGAACTCAGGAAATGGTCTTCTAATTGTAAGGAATTATTAGAAGATCTACCACAAGATCATTGTGAAAAACCTCATCAATTTGATAATGATGATAAAAGTTTCATCAAGGTTCTGGGAATTCAATGGAATCCGGTTTCAGATACATTTTCATACCAAATCAATATACCTACAGGTCAAGCTACAACCAAGAGGGATATACTCAGTACAATAGCAAGATTGTATGATCCATGTGGCTACTGTGCACCGGTCGTATTCAAATTCAAAGTCTTTCTTCAGTCATTATTCACAGATGGGATTTCATGGGATGAACCAATCAGTAATCAACTTAATAGTCATTGGAATGATCTTATTCAAGATCTTAATCATTTATCTGAATTACAGATACCAAGATGTGTGTCATTACCAGATACTGTGTCATACTCACTACATGGCTTCGGAGATGCCTCAGAGCTCGGATATGGAGCATGCATGTACCTCAGAACAGTGGATTCATCCGGGAACATCATGGTTCAATTGGTCATGGCAAAGTCAAAGGTTGCACCTAAGAAAATTACTCAGACTATACCAAAATTGGAACTCAGTGCAGCTCATCTAGTATTCAAGCTACTCAATCATGTAGCAGAGGCCTATGAAACATCAATTCAGCTTCAAAGTATCAATGCATGGTCGGACAGTACCATAGTATTATCATGGTTAAATACAAAACCACATATGCTTCAAACATTCGAATGCAATAGAGTGCAAGAAATTCAGAATTCATCACGTCAATTGGTATGGAAGCATATTCGTTCAGAACTCAATCCAGCGGACTTGGTATCCAGAGGCATGTCAGCCAAGGATATTCTCAATTCAAAAAATTGGTGGTCACCCTACTGGTTATCTAAGAAGGAATCGGAGTGGCCTCATTCAATTATCACTGTTCCAGATAACCTACCTGGTTTCAAGAAACTCATTCATACTACAACTCAAGTTGAATCATGGGAAGATTCATTACTATCACGTTTCAGTTCATATAACACAGTTATCAATATTACTGCATTCATACTCAGATTTTGTCAAAATATCAGATTGCCTAAGGTCAAGAGAAATCTGAATTCAATACTTTCACTCGCGGAATTACGAGAAGCTAATAAACACTGGATAAAGAAAATTCAATCGGATTCATATAATGAAGATATCATATCACTTAATAAAGGAAAATTGGCAAATAAATCATTGCAGAAACTCAGTATATTCATAGACAATGAAGGTCTTATCAGAGTCGGAGGGAGACTTAGGAAATCATCACTGCCATATGGAGCAAGGCATCCATACCTCATCCCTAAGGATAATAGGTGGGGTCAATTGTTAATAGAACATTATCATCGGACATATTGTCATGCTGCTACTACTGCACTTATAGGTATTCTGAGAAGAGAATACTGGATCACTTCAATCCGACGTCAAGTATCAAGAGTAATAAAAAATTGCTTAGTATGTTTCAGGTTCAGTCCATCAATTCAACCACCGTTCATGGCGGATTTACCAGCTGATAGAGTCACAGCAGCACGACCATTTTCAGGCGTCGCGACGGATTTTGCGGGGCCATTCTTAGTCAAGAGTAGTTTATTAAGGAATGCTAAATCAGTTAAAGCTTACCTATGTGTTTTTGTATGCCTAGGAACGAAGGCGGTACATTTGGAGGTTGTATCATCACTGAACATAGAAGCATTCGTTGCAGCATTCACCAGGTTTGTCAGTCGTAAAGGACTGCCGTCACTTATCAGGTCAGATCGAGGTACGAATTTTATTGGAGCTAATAATTACCTCAAGGAAGTCAATCAATTCCTATTGGATCAAGAGGTCATTCTCACGGAGGAGTTCAAGAAGCAAAATATCAGATGGGAGTTCAATCCTCCTGCTTCTCCTCACATGGGCGGTCTATTTGAGGCAGCCGTCCGTAGTGCAAAGAGTCTACTGAAGAGAGAGGTAAGGGATACCATATTGACTTTCGAAGAGCTGTCAACTGTATTCACTAAAATTGAAGCAATTCTCAATTCACGCCCTCTCGTCCCAATGTCAGACGATCCGTGTGATCTAGAGGTACTCACACCAGGTCATTTCATCATAGGTCAACCCTTAGTAGCTTTACCCGAGAGTCATTGGAAGGATACGAAAATGTCACGATTATCACGATTTCAAGTTATTCAAAAGATGTACCAAACAATATGGTCACGTTGGCACATTGAATATCTTCATACATTACAGGCTCGTAATAAATGGTTCAAACATGTAAATAATCTCAAGTTGAATGACTTGGTACTCATTGTAGATGAGAATTCACCTCCACTCCAGTGGAGAAGAGGTAGGGTCATAGAATTGTATAAAGGTTCAGATAATGTCATTAGGTCAGTCAAACTCAAAACTCAACTTGGTGATCTCATTCGACCAGTGGTCAAATTATGTAAATTACCTATCTTAGATCAGGAAGATAGTGATGTCAATCATGTTGTTAATTAATTGTATTTATGATCCTAAGTACATAGTATTGTTAAGTCATTTCAGATCAAGTTAGCTCTTTCATTCCCTTGGTGGGGGAAGAATGTTCATTCAAAATAAACATGTTTTCCGTCAATTTCAAATTGTTATATGTTCTGTGTCATTTCATTCAGTATTGAAGTATTGTAATCATTCATTTCATTCATTCTCTTGGTCTCGAAACAAATTGGAAGGCGGTCAGCCAATTTGTAATATCAATGTAAATAATTCAATAAATTCAGTAAACGGTGACCAGTGTTTCAATTCATCATCAAAATCAGCCACCGGAGCAAGCCCACAGTGACAGTCACTGAACCCGCCTGTCCCGAGCTCGCACACCAGTATTTCCAATTGTATTCAGTAGATTATTTCTTGTCTAAGTGTTTGAATTTCTATTTACTAAAATGTATTATATGTGACATAGACAAATAGGCAAGGTACGCTAAGTAAGTAAGTAAGTTAGTTACAAACTAAGGGCTTTAATGCGTGAGATAAATATTATTAAATTATATCTTCAACACTAAAACACACCGTCAATACAAGAAGGAGTAAAGTGGTGGCGACACTAAGTACTAAATCATTACGAGCATATATATTATATATATATTAAAGCATAGTCACTAAGTTACGGAACCAATATTGCAAATGTTAACTTTAAAATGACAAAATAGGGTTGCTATTAGTTACTTGTAGCTATTTTATGTAGCGGCGGTTTTAACTCAGAGAATCCAAGATGTGTTTTGAAGCTACAATTGTATTCCTCCAGGATCCCATCATCTGATCTTGACCTGATGACGATGGGACCAACTGTGAAGTATATATACTTTCAAATAAAAAATAAATATAATCAAATCGGTCCAGGCGTCTTCGTGTAGTTGGGCAACATACATAAAAAAAAAGATTTCGACGAATTGAGAACCTCATCCTTTTTTGAAGTCGGTTAAAAATAGAAGAGCTATAATAATAGTAAATATTAAAGGACTTTTTATTATGATGGGGATGTGCTTGGCCTTCATCTCATCTCAGTTATGATAAGGCTGAAGGTGGAAGCGCACTTCACCCGGAATCCTCAACAAACTGAGGAACTGGTTATCGTACCTCTGAATGTCGGAACACAATAATTTAAGAATTGTTACATTAATTTCACACAGCGCCATCTACCCCCAAACTCAACATAGCTTGTAATATGGGAACTAGATTACGGCTAGAACACTTTTTTTTTTAAATACATACGTAATAACAACATTTATTACCGGACTTTTGTGGTACCAAAAGTAGTACAAAATAGACCTGACAGGCCAATCCTCCTAAACTATGCTTTATGTTGTTAAGTTATCCACTGGGCTAGTAACAGTCTAGAAACTCTATGATGGTATAAATAAACCAAAAGTGTGCTCTACATTTGAAGCTTTTATGATCATTATAACGTTCCAAATAGCCTCATTCGAAAGACCATACAAAACAAATGAGTGTCGTAACCCCTCCCCCCTACCCCTCTCCCCAGCCACCGCATTCCACAACGAAAACACAAAATGGTACACAAATATGTTCGCGTTAATCCGCGTAGAGTTATGCGATACATTACGATACCATACAATAAAATATGGCAGATTATATTAAACCAAACAATCGGTGGCATTTTTGTAAAATGCAAGTTAAAACATCGAGAAGTACCTACGCTACCGAGCGGCGGTTTATGTAATGAAGCATGTTCAGGAGGATGATGAACTGGTAAATGCTGTTTATATACCTATTCTGAAGAGGTAATACAGTCGTCTGTTATATCGGTAGGAGAGTTCATACCTACTCATTTACATAATCAATTTCATGGCGGCGGAATTTCAAGTCCAGCTTGCTAGCGTCAACATTGAAATTGAACAGCTCCAAAACAACAGCTGTAAAGCGAACTCAGCCAGTTGGGAAGTAAAAACTGCAGTTAGCGATGACAAAGTAAAGCGTTGGTTCCTGCACTTGTCTGGAATAAGCAGTAAAGAGCGCGCTTTACGGCGGCGTACGTTGTTCCCGCTAATGTGAATACACTGCGACAGTGATGTTGCCACATCGATAGTGATATCGCCACATCGATAGTGATTTCGCCACATCGATAGTGATATCGCCACATCGATAGTGATGTCGCTACATCGATAGTGATGTCACCACATCGATAGTCATGTCGCCACATCGCTCGTCAAGTATCTTCATACTCAAGTCGTGTCTTGAGGGACACGATCTCGTATTAAATGTTCCAGAAAGGGATTCAGCTACTTTAAAACTAAAAGAGTTGGGTCAAGGATTGTTACCCTCGATGTGCTGAGCGGGGAAGTAGCTGATGCGACACGGACATACACTTCCTTTGAAGTTGTACGTTTCGAGAGAATTGTATCGATTTTGCGGGATAAAGACTCTTTTTATGGCTTTCCTGTTTACGAAAGTGCACATAGTAACTTTTATATAGCTATACGTCAAAAGTGTACCATTGGATCGAATGGAGCCTAGTTGACTCAATAAAATGGTCATTTATGCGGTCAGCTTTTTATATAAACGGTCAGCCAGTTGAAGCGGTTTTGGTTGGCTACAAAATATGTTTTGTCAGCAAACTAAATTGATTAAAGAGCAGTTTCAGGGTAAACAACCTAACAACGCACTTCGCATAAGTTCCAATTGCTATCACAATTACACTATAGTAGATTATTCTTGTTGTTCGAATATAAAAAAGTATATCACGTGCTCTTACGATTGCATTATGATATGACGTAATAATTTCTTCAGAAGATTATGTACCTTTGTATAACAAGAAGATAATTTATTTGTACATCCTCTATTTGGCTAACCAAATGTAACATCCACAGTCCCATGTTTGTTGTCTATTTCGGGTTGAAAAAAAAAACAAAATCTTACATATCCCACAGACTTTAGAAAACTTTTATAGTAAGCCAGTTCAACTAAACTGGCAACGTATAAGAAACGTAAACTGCAAAATGTGCGTTGTAGTGTAATCGTGTAAAAATATAAAATAGGGTAGGTAGGTACGTACCGACGACGTGCAGGGTGACGAAGTAGGAGCGCACAGGCTGCGTGGAGACCTGGCACTCGTAGACCCCGGCGTCGCGCTGCTGCGCCCACTTCACGTGCAGCGTCCAGTCGTCCGTGGGGGGGGAGTGGCTTGCCTGGAACCGTTGGTCCGAGGTGTACGTGTACCCCCCCACCGTCAGGATGTGCAGGTCGCGGTGACGGATCCATGACACCTGTCGACAACACGCTCGGGTCACTATTCTGCTCTCTCACGACAACCCTACTCCTCCTCGGTTTCCTCAAACATTCATCTAATCTGCGATTTGCTATGTATTTGCTAGTTGCTGCGCTGGTAATATCTGTATTTACCTAAAATAGTTGGACTCACTTTACAAGACGTATGTAACCGTGTTTCATCTCACATTCACGTGTTATACTAAATAACGGGTATGCCGCCTACCCGACTTCGATAAATAGTTATTGGTTAAATTACTTGATTTGTACACAGAATATAATAGGAACTTTACTAGCTTTGCTTACAAAATTAATACGTAAGGCAATAGATGGTCACGAGAAAAGCGTATTTTAAAGTTTTTCATGTCAGAACACCGTTGTAATAATTTTCAGCATCCGTTGGTACACTGATGGGAAACATCCCGAAGCTGCGGCAACCGGTTGCCATTTACCACCGTTCTAGGGCATCCTTATTATTTACCTCAATATACATTTTAACATAATACTTTCTCTGTTGGAGTACGCCCTTGTGCCTTATTGCTCAGATAAATTGCCCACAAACTTGTAATTCGAAGGCGTAACATGATATTTTAATTAAGCATGCCAGATTTTGCTCGATTATAACGGAGCGTCTTGCTAATTATAACACGAAAATTAGCCATTTTATTGACTCAAACTCAAGCACAAGATTGAAGCGTACTTATAAACGTGTAAAGATCTGGTTTTAGTTCGATAGATTGCTTTATCTCAAGCTCAACAAATAGAGAGAGAAATGCAAGATGAAGGTAATACCGCACACTGAGAGGCGTTATGATATCAAGTAAGAACATACCGTGAAACAATTCTCATTTCCATACGCGAGGGTTGCCAACAAATACAATACAAAGAGCCATTCGGAAGTTCCAAGTGGCGACAGCCCTGCGAGTTTCCAACTGACGGAGATAGGAGAGTGACGTCACTCGTGGAATACTAATCCACATGTTTGTCGACCGCTGATACAGCTGATAACAAGCACATTGCCACAACGAGCCCGAACGAGCACGGGACCTGGCACGAAAAATTCAAAAATACCTACCTTGATTCTATGAAAGACCATTTAAAGTGATTAATACATTTTCATAAACTGATTGTAAGAAGGGTGTCCCTTCGTTTTTCTTACAATTACAACGACTCCGCATTAACCGTATGCACTTCGTGCGCACTCACCCCCACTCACCCCCACTCACCCGCACGTAAATTCCTCGAGAACGGGTCGTGATTTTATTAATTAAGTTCTCGTATGAACGAGCTAATTAAAAGGAACTGCAAAATAAAGAACCTCGCTAAAATGCAACGTAAAGCGAGCTACGTGGCACGGAGCGTATAATATAGCAGTCATACGATGAGACGGGGAGGTGAGGTGATCAACTGACTATTGGAGCACTAAAGCTAAAGCTCTGGAGACAGAAAGCAGTAGAGCGACCTGGGTGAGGACTTTTATAAGAGGCACTCGGGGTTCAGACATATTTTTTTCACATAGGTAGTAAAATGTGTTGTTTTTTTTATCAATCTCAACTGATTTCATGTTTTGATGAGGCCAAAAGTGGAAGCGCATTTCACCCAGAATCCTCAACTGGCTATCTTACTTTTAACGGTCGGAACACAACAATTTATAATTGTTGATTTATATGATACCCATATGGCTATTTTTCTGTTTATGAGAATATTAATCAACTACATAATGTTCATGTAAGGAACATTATGTAGTGGTGCAACCTCAACCATGTCGTGTAATGTATGAGTGTTTGCTAGGATCAGCTCAGTCAGTCTCCACCGTGACTGAAGCCAGCACAAGCGCCGGTGTTCTTCCCTGTCGGCTGGACTTCCAACAAACTATTTCATAGAATATCTGAACGTCATCAAACGCATTCCACAGAGTTTTTGTAAGTTATAGAGTACTGTAGTTGGCATCTCCGCCGTGACACGGAGCGAGGAACAATCTGCAGAATGTATCGAGCTCGTTTCTGAATGTACGCATTGCAAACGTTTCATGAAAGCTATTTCAAAGACGGACAAAAACATAGCCTTCTCTCTGTGGTTTGGTTTGAGATAGGGCTGGGCGGGCTACCACCATTCTACCCACTTGGGTAGATGTTGTGGTTGTGGTTGTTATGGTGTCATACTTATGACACCATAACAACAATTATAATTGTAGTGTTTCGGCATTTAGATGAATGATAGCCAGTTCCTCAGTTTATTGAGGATTCTGGGTGAAGTACACGTCCACCTTCGGATTTATTTTAACCTGTAACCAGGTGAGATGAGATGAAGGTCAAACGCTACCCGTCGTACAATACCTAATAAAAAACAGGTGTTGGGACGGATTAAAATGAATTAGTCTACTAAAAAACAATCGAAGTAGATGAATTGTTAGTCTATAGCCTCTTAGCCCCTGGCTTGGTTACGAGACGCATTGTGTTCCGGTACACCTCCGTTCCTGCGAAGGGTGAAGGGGAGGCGGGGGTGAAGCGTTGTGTTCTACAAACACGTCAAAGTTGAATGATGCAGCTCGGCGCCGCGTGTGTGCAGATGTGGGTAATGATAGGGCCAGGTACGCGTATCAGCTCTGACTTATAGTGGGTTTTATTTAAACTCAGCTGAAATGTTTGCTGATAAATAATGAGTTCACTTTGAGTTGAAATAGCTACACCTGATACGGAAATCGGTTAATGTACGGGCAGTGTATACCTACTGCAAGCAATTGATAAGGTTTGTCAAAAACTAAAAGCCAAAACATAATTATTTTGATTTTAAAATATAAAGTTTAATCACATTTTCATTATCAAGCAATAATATTTTAAATGCTTCGAACAATTAAGATTTGTTTTTATAGACGCAAAAAAAAGTTATGTTTCTTTTTTTTTTAATTGATTTCTCCGCCTATTCGAAATAGATTTTGATGATTCTTGTAACGTTTGGTAGACCATACTCGCGAGGTGTTCCCATAGAAATTTTATCAAAATCGGTTCAGTAGTTTGGTTTTTATATCAAAATAACTGGAAAATATATGTCATCCACTTGGATGACATATATTTTCCAGTTATTTTGATTAAACTTACTTAAACTTTTACTTAAACGATATTGCGTATTCTGCTTTCCTGTGGTGTTTACGGTCACTAGAGTAGACTTTTTGAACTGCTTCCCTTCCAGTATCATCATCATCAGGGTTTTGCCATAATTACCACGCTTGGCATGTTGTTGATCGCAGTAATGATGATACGTAGTAGTAAGTGCTTACGCAGTACGTGCCATAAGGCATCTTACTGATTAAACCACGGCGAGGTTAGTTTATTTTAGTTACTTTCACAGCGTTATGTCCCATGGCATATTTTTATGGGGAAATGCAGCAGATATCGAAAGCATTTTTATCCTGCAAAAGAGAGCTGTACGGGCAATTTATAAATTGAAAACTCGTGACTCTCTCAGGGAACGTTTTAAGAGATTGGTATTCTTACAGTCAGCTCCTAATATATTTATGAAAATCTAATGCACGCTCACAGGAACATTGATGAGTTTGGTAAAAGAAGTGATGTACACAGTGTTAGTACTAGAAATAAAAATAAACTTGACATACCTAGGTATCGCTTAGGAAAAGTAAATCATTAAATCTTAGGAAACTGTGTACGATTCTATAATAAGCTTCCTCAAAGCGCCACCAAACTCTCGTCTGCTCGTAAATTCAAATTTTATATAAAGAATAATTTAATTAAAAGAGCCTACTACAAAATAAGTGACTATATCGCCGATAAGAACGCGTGGCCCGATGTTGCTATACCAGTTGATAGCTAAATGGTGATTTCTCAATGTTAAGAAACTGCCTATTAGATAGTTGTGTAATAATCAATGTTTTAAGATAACATTATTTATTTTATTTTATGATGTAGGTAACACTTGTTATGTTATTAAATTATTATAAACACTTTACCTAAATGTTAAATGGATCATCAAAAAATGTACCAGCCCGAGGTTCTTCTTTCCTTTCTCCTTGTGTGCTGGTCGCGATTCCGAACAGGCGGTAGATTTGACGTTTCAAAATGATGCTAAAAATTTTAATGAATAAAAATATTTGACTTTGACTTTGAAGTGGAATTGACTTTGACGCATTCTGGCTATAAACGCTGTATACATGTATCATCATCATCATTACAGCCCATAAAAGTCAACTGTATAGGACATGGGCCTCCCCCAATGCTAAAGAAAGCAATGGAGGGTTTTGCCGTAATACTCACGCTTGGCAGGCGGGTTGGTGATCGATGACTATTTAACGACTACTTCACCACGATTGGCAGCCGGTTTGGCGATCGCTGTCATGGTCTTCAAGTCAAGAGTGGATAGTTTCAGGCAAGCGTTCTCCATTGTAGGTTGTATTAATTTTTAACAGCTTTACCTCAGAACTCCGTTATTACTCAACCGATTTGGAAAATATATTTTCATACAAAAAATAACGTATTATTGCACCCTCACACGACTCTTAAATAGTGTGTCGGAGACGTCGTGGTGTCGTAGGTTTTACAACGAAAAAAAGCTAAAAATAAACTCTTTTTGGAAAAAAATGGAACCGACTTCACCACTAAAAACTTACAAATAACTCTTAGGGTAAGTTCATATAATTTGAAGGCAGTGCCATACAATAAACATGTTGTTGTGCTTGGCAATTCGGCACAAACTTCAAATTATATGAACTTACCCTAAGAGTTATTTGTAAGTTTTTAGTGGTGAAGTCGGTTCCATTTTTTTCCAAAAGGTTTATTACAAACTTCTAACTGCACGGACGTAGATTCCCCTTCACTACTTCCTCATTTTCCGGGAGTTTCTTACGCCTCGTTTTGTATGAAGTTTATTGTCAAAGAAAACGAAGCCGACGTATACACGTATTATGTGCTACTTTCTTTGCACAGACGCAATAAAAGTAAATTAGTGTACAACCTACAAGCATAAAAGGGCAAGCACGCGCGTGCCGAGTTCTACGATACTCCTCAGACGAAACTATTTACGATATATCGTCGACAGTCAATCGTTTGTGGAAACTACCAAATGGGATCGCTGAGACGTTATGTGGACTATTAAAGTGTATGACTCTATTTGTGCTTCTGTTTGCATTTTCTGCTTCGAAACATTCAGACGATCTAAAGTCTATAGCTTGATCTACTTTCAAACAAACGATGCATTCAGGCTTTGCTCAGCTTCATCATGTTCAAATCACATTTTACGAATACACGAGTTTGGGTTTTCTGGGTTTTATGTTAAGAACCATACACACTCCAAGATTATATTGAGTAGTATTTTGGTTGTTTGTCAATCAAGGTGACATTTGAGCTGGTTTTGCTTGATAAAAACTTGAATTAACGCTAGAACATTTGAGAATCGACTTATATTTCCGTATGTAAGTGTGTATATTGTTCAACTACTGAGCCAGACTTATAATATACTGTTTCCAAAAACCAGAATATATAAATTTAGAGAAAAGGCCCCCGCGTCTGTATTCAGCCTTTTGCGTCTGAAGGCCGCAAACTTTCTGTGTAGCACCGACAACTCGACCTCAAACACCGCGCCCTTCGAACTTCCTTCAATAGTTACTTTGAAACGAACTTCCAGGATTATTATATTTTGGTGTGAAATAAAACAGTAGTTATTGAGTTTTATTGCTGATACTTTGGCTAAGTTACGAGGCAGCTGAGCGACGTTCAGAACTGCAAAGTTTTGACGGCGTTTTATTTAATAGAGGGCTATAGTTCTCTGCATCGTAGCGGTGTAGCGGCTGCCGTTAGGTTATACTTGTGTCTTGTTACTGTTTACAAGTAGAGTATGTTGTAGAGTAATCGCATGCCTACATTAAAGGCCCTTTTTAATAAATATATAAAATATTTTTGATGTCAATTTGAGAACAAAGCAGGTAAACCGTCCAGAGGAAAATAGGTCAGGACGCAAACAATGCAAGGCGGTGAACAGGTTTGTCGGGTCGCGCATCATTGACTCGGCATTACCATAACAATGTTGATACAAATTTCATTACGAGCGAAACGTTAATGTTTACACTATGCTCAATATCATGGAGGTGCACTTCCTGCAACATTGTATGGAAAGCTAGAAACGTCTTTAAAAAGTTATTACAAGACAATAACTTGCTCGACCATCTCTCCACTCGATCAATATAATAATTGTGGAATTTAGATTTACAACTTTTGTTAGAATTAAATCTCACAAAGCTGAAAAATGTAAAATCCTAGTATTTGTAACAATAATCAATTGGTAAACATTTGACACCCACTTATCGACAGACTAAAAGAGAGAGGCACATTTATCCAGTCCTTTGCTGACGATATCGTTTTAGTCTTCTCGGGAAAAAACATGCCATCTTTAGAACTTCAGGCAAATGATACACTTGCTGAAGTAAATTAATGAGGAATTCAGAACAAGCTAAAATTTGCTCCTCACAAGACAAATGCTATAATAAAAAAAAATACTGTCCAAAAAGACTAAACACCCTTACCGGAGGGTTTGCACAAAAAAATTGCAAGTCGTACAGAACAGTATCCCTGAACGCAGCCCTTGTCTTGTCAGGCTTTTTACCTCTTGACATACGGGTAAACGAAGTAACAGTACTATATGAAGCTAAAAGAGGTAAGCCAATTGATGACGTATTAATGGACAAGAAAATGGAAGAAAATATATATATCTTTTCTGAAAGCACCCAATCCAGCTAATGACATAGAAATTAACTACAAATGCTTAGACGATATGGAACCAAGTACGTTAAAAGACAAACAAATAAAAGATGGAGAAACTAAAATATATACAGATGGGAGCAAAATTGAAGGAAAAGTGGGGGCCGCAATGACATGCTGGGAAAACCAGAAAGAAGTTAAGACCATGAAATTCAAATTAGAAAGCATATGTTCGGTATTCCAAGCAGAAATGTATGCTCTTTATAGAGCAATAGAATGGATAAGATCATATAATAAAAACGAAAAAATTACAATATTTGGCGACTCAAGATCATCACTAGAACTACTTAAAAATAAAGCTTAGCAGAGGTAATGAACAAAGGGAAAGAAATAAGAATATTTTGGGTCAAAGCTCATGTAAAAATAGAAGGAAATGAAAGAGCAGACGTATTAGCAAAAGAAGCGGCACTGAAGAAAAAAACACGTGCTGACTATGATAAATGCCCAACCTCATACTTAAAAAGATATCTAAGATGGGAGAGTATAAAATAACTTCAAAGACGCTACGATGGAAGTGAAACAGCAGCAATAACAAAACTATTTTTTATAAACCTAGCAGAGCCCACCGAACTCTCAAAAATATTAAAATAAATTATAAAATTACACATCTTTTTACAGGGCATGGGGGCTTTGCTCAATATTTGAATAGATTCAAACGTAAGTATGCATCTGGGTCATTTATACAAGCAGGATGCATATGTGATCCCGATGTAGAGGAAACCATCATGCACCTGATACTTGAGTGTCCAAAATACTGTTTACGCAGATAATTACTTACGTTATTTATTTCTAGGAGGTAAAATGTTAAATTAATAACTTAAATGGTCGATAAGAAAACTATATATAAAATATATAGATATGTATATGTTACTAATATATAGATTATAAAATTGTTATATTGTTACGTGATGATGGTAAGCGGCCCGACGGTATGACTCTTGTCCCTTGGGAAATGGGTAGGCCTTTGGTGTGGGACGCTACCTGCGTCAACACCCTAGCGCCATCTCATCTGCCTGGGACATCAGTTAGGGCTGGTGCGGCGGCTGATTCGGCCGATCACAAAAGGCGCAAATATAGTCAGGACGAGTCAGGAGACAGAGCTTATTTGAGCCTTTTGGGGTGGAGACCTTGGGCCCGTGGGGAGCCGGTGCCCTCCGGGTTTACAAAAATAATAATAATAATAATAATCATTTATTTGCGAACATGGGTTTAAGATATAGGTATAGATGACAAATTGTAATTAGGTTGTACAGCCATGATCAACTTAACAGCATGCAAATATTGAAATTATTACAAATATTGCGGGGCTTTTGATTGAGGCGACACGTGACCCAAGGGCTGGCTCTTATTTAGGCCAGCGAATTAGCATAGCTATTCAGCGTGGTAATGCAGCCAGTGTCTTGGGCACGCTTCCGTCTGGTACTGGTCTGGAACAGTTGAGTTACCTATAGGCCGTTTGTAACATAGTTAGTTTAATTGTACTTTTTATTGAATAAAGAGTCATTTTGATTATAAAAGAGATGTTTTAAATTTTGTCTAGGCTAGAAATGAACAACACATATCATCTAATAGCAATAAAATGGGTACAATATAATTATGAAATTATACTTGTACACATTATATCTATAATAATTGTGAGATTATACTTGTTAAGTGCAATAAGATTTATAAATTAATATGTGTATATATTGCTGTATTTTAAAATGTTAGCATGTATACATGAGCAAGAATATTCGAACTGTAATATTGCTAATAAAAATAAAAAAGAATAAACCGCTTGTCAAAATGTTAGCCTGAACAATGTCTCCGATCCATATCGGAGGAAAAAAAAGGCGGAAAAAAAAAAAAAAAAGAAGTTGACACAGCGCCACCTAGTCACAAGCTTAATAATGTTTATTACCATTTGATGCCGCAGTCGTAGAGAGGTAAACTCTGGTCACTCGTGGCGCCATATCTATCCATCTCTATTGCATATTGTCAGTGGAGTGATCTGTCACTTGTGTCGCGGCGCGGTATCAGTAATGCGGTAAACGTTCCGTTCCTCCACCATTACTCACGCAGAGGAGCGCACTCCTGCCACATGTAAACAAGACGTGTGTTACCGCGCCATCGCCGGTTTGTCGGCGGATCCTATCTGCCAGGGAAGAGGAAAAAGCTGCACAAAGCTGATTTTATCTTCATGATTTATCATGATTGTTTCAGACAACAAGTATTTTTACATGCGGATCCTTTGATTCGCTAGTAACACTTAACAAGTCGTCTATTACGTGTATATACTCTTACCTAAATTAAATTTTAGAATCTATCACCAAAAGTTTCGTTTCCCACACAAAAAACCGAACGGTAAAGGTCAGTCAGATTCCGAGCAGGGTCCTCAAATGTGGAAGCACATTAGTCGGTGCCAGCGCCACGCCGGGGATTAATGATACGTCGTGACGCTCTGATGAGCAAAAATGAGATCAGTCTTCATTTACCGGACCGCCCCCGTCCCGTCCCGCTCCGGTGCCGGACCGCGCCCGGCCCGGTCACTGCGGTTCATTTCTACTGCACCGTCATAACGCGGTCGGCGGTAAGCTGGCACGTAGTTAAACGCTCAGAACTCCGCGCTTCGCATTCTTGGTTTATATGAAAAGTACTAATAATTTGTATATAATATATCATAGCTTAGTTTCATCTATATTTAAATTAGATTAACTGGCATTGTGTACAATTAAAATCACTTTGTACAAAGGGAGCAAAGATAAATAAATAGATTGTGTCTCTTCAATATCTACATGGACTTCTCGTTTTCAAATCTATACGAGGTTGTTATTCGCCCCATACTGTGATCTCGTGATAACTATATGGTTTTTGTAAGCCACGGAAATTATCTTACAAAAAAAGTTATCAAAAATACGATAAAAGTGTGTTTTTGTTTATAATAGATTTATCCACGGATGTTGTAAAAGGTGACCAAGGGATTTCATCAAAAAGGCAGTTACTTAAAAACACCAAAAGCGAGAGACCTAGAAACAGTGTTACCTAATGTTCGTATTACTCTGTATCATTTTGTGTATCATAAATTCAAATCAATTCACTTCAACAATCTGTCTGATGCGTGATTATGGCAATTACAGATTAATTTGTTGGTGTGAGAAGTGCGCAGTCAAACCTCGCGACATCTCAAAAGTTATAGGTTACTTCCCCCTATACCCTATTGAGGAAAAAATATATAAATAAAACGACCAGTTTAAATTTAAATGAGAAGTAAAATATCCTCACGAACTTATCTTGCTATCCCTATCAAGGAAATAATACAGTTATTTTGAAATCTGCTGTCTAAATCCTATTCCAAGGCACTTCCTAAGACTTCCATATTATGTTATATTGTGTATTATATATCTATTGAATATGTGTTTTTTCAAATTAAATAACGCCGGATTTCCCAACTCTACTCAAAGATCTCGTTCGCTTCACTCATTCAATCAAAAAAGGCTTCTCAGTTACATTACCAATGACCTTCCATATTATCTGACGTATTTTTATAACGTGTGAATGAATTTGTATATTTTCATGCACGCATCTACACGATACTTCCGTGTGAATGTGATTTCCATCGCAACATGAGAGACGCAGAACAACGTCTACCTTCCCACTCATTTGCCGTTCCTAACGATAACGACCACCACCACAAATGACAAAATTATTAATAAAATGATGATTATGATAATGTAAGTTAACTCAAAATCCTTGTTTTTCCAGAGATCGAGTAATGGATCGTGAGTAGTAGAGTGAGCACATCGTGTAATGGCCGGAAACCGGCGGAACTCGCAGGTAAATGAGTTTTTATATGACTCAGCTGTAAAAGTGGGATTTAAACGACCAGTTTGCAAATTGCAACGCAAGCTATTTTCACGCTCAAAATCTAGATTAATTAAGTAATAAAAATAGCAAACGGTCTAAAATGGATATGTTGCATCCATCATATATATATCTCCTGTTTAATATTTTGGGAGATGCGCAGCTTGAAAGGGACAATTCAGGTAATAATGACGATACAATCTCTATTTGACATCCTCAACTTGGCCCCGATTCTAGTAAACCAATCGCTTTACCATGAGAATGGTATCATCGCAAAATGGCCACAAGACTACCAAATGGCATCCATAGTGGCAATTTTGCGGCAATACCATTGTCATAGTGAAGCGCTTGGTTTACTAGAATCAGGCCCTGATTCATCATTAGGGGAAAAATAGTGATCCCCGTGACGCACCGGTCCTGTGACACCATCACACATAATTGTCTCTCAAGTTGTCGCGAAGTTCTCGAGTTAGCGAGTTAAATTGTCCGTTTATATTAACGAGCAGAATGATGTTCTCTATTGGAATAGTTGGTGGTCCCCGAGAAGCAGGGGTGAAGGGGGGGGGGGGCAGGGGTGACGAGCTGGGAACTTACTCAGCGTCCATTGTCATTTGCGTGAGGACGCGATGTAAGGTTCTTGTGAAAACTGTACACACGAATATTTCAAAGTTACTTTGCTGTTTATATTCAGGAAACAGGAAAAAGTTAAATATCCCTTTTACTAACAATATTTTTTATTGTACTACGGGGAAGCGCATGGCTTTTATCTCACCTGGCTTAAAGTAAGATAACACTGAAAGTGAAGCCTACCTCACCCGGAAACCTCAACAGTCTGAGAAACTGGCTACCTTACCTAGAAAAGTCGGATTATATGGCGACAGACTTAGGTTTAGATGATGGTAGGCGGAAAAAAAACTCCAACAACTCACCAAGCTCAATATTGTTCGCAATTGGGGATCAAACCCGTGACGTCTGGATCCAATACCGGTGGGTGAACCACTTGACTACAGAGGCGGTCTAATTTATTGAAGAGAAAACTTTTTAACCGCTTTGAGAGATTTTGGTTTGGTTAAAAGTCTCACATTAAAATCGGCATTCCAAAGGTACCCGACATACTGATGTGACATATTATTAAATTAATTATAAAGAAAAATGTTATGAACTTATCATAATTATTTTGAAATTATATATAATTCAATTTCACCATTACAACTATATATATCTTTGATTCTGTAATAAGTTATATTTATTCAATAAAATGTACAATTATACTAACTATATACAAAGGAATCAGTCAGATTAATTTACAATAGGCCAATAGGTAACTTGTAATATGTGTTGCCTATCATACATTTCTTATATTAGTTTTAGCCTGTGATGACCGCCTGTTTTTTTTTGTTAAATTTCAATGAAAAACTGTTATAAAGTTCATTATCAATTTACAAATAGACACAACAATATGCTTAGTTGAAGCTAAAGCTTAGGATATGTATAACTAAAATCATACAATAGGGTAGGCCGAATCGTAAGATTATATTCATTTATTTCGTTCGTATAAAATATGTTTGAAATGTCATCGATATCACCATCAATACCGAAACCCTTTCGGTGTCGGAAGTACTCCGCTCTGCACTCATATCAGATGTTCGGAAACTCTACACAGAGAGAGATAACATGACTCTTCTATTAGCAAACGGCACTAACTTCATTTAATTTAGTCTGTTTTGTTTAATACAACATGGAGACGGAATAAGCAACCAGCCCACCTGATGTAAAGTGCAATTTTTGCCTATAACAAAGCCTTACTGCGTTGGTCACTTTCACAAAAAACATGGCCTACGCTACACTGCAATGCGCCCCTCAAATTGAAGCATAAAGGCATACAATTTTACTACCCCGTGTGACTGTAATATCACCGGCAATCCTTCAAACCAAAACACAGGAATGCTGCTTGGTGGAAATAAAGTCCTATAAACGTAGTATATTCCAGTATTCCAAAAAATAGCGAAGGTTCGTTAGATCGAACAAAAATCAACTGACAAACTTTGACTAAAATAGTTTTTAGTGTTCCGTAGCTAATGAAAACCGGAGGTTCCACAGTCGTTTTATTTTATAACGGGAGAAGTTATCCCGTGGATCGGGACACTAATCTTTCGATTAACGTTTTCAGCAAGGATGCCATTGAACCAGCACTGTGTCAGTGCAGCCGGATTGCTGGAGGGAATCCTGCGGGAAGATGCAATTCTACAACAGAAATAAAGCTTAATTAGACAGGGTTTAGTGGAAACCGGTCTCAAACGGATACTTCTAGGATTCTGTTTCTAGACAATCCATTAAGACGATGTACAAATGCAGTTGCCATTCTGGTCTATTCTATTTAGTTGAAAGCAGTCTTATTATTTAGTTTATTTGCGGATTTCGCTATTGGAAGGTTTTTTTCACTCTGATTGATTTATTGACTCTAAGATAAAAAAAACAATGAGTTATAGGTAGAAACACATTCGAGCACATCAACAGCCCATTAGCGTCCACTGCTGGTCAGAGCGTTCTCCATAGTTGGAAGGTTTTTACCGTAATCACCACGATTGGCAAGCGGATAAGTGATCGCAGTCGCCTGCCAATCTTCCGTTTTGGGTTCAAATCCAGTCGCGCACCGATGGATTGTTCGGTATTTGATATATTTCGGTATTTTGGATACATGAACGTGGTCTGGCGGTGTAGGTCACATCGCGAGGAAACCGGCCTGTCTCTAGGCCCCACAATCCGACTGACACGTGTCCTTGGCTAAAATTCCGGTAAGCGGCGATGGGCTTGCAACCTTGAGCTCTTGAAGGGGAAAGTCGTGAGTTTGTTACTGTTTGAGATAGTAATGTTGTAAATAAAGAACAGCTATCGCTTCCATCAGGTGATGTATCAAGCCTCTTGCGGTCGTCCGACACCACGCTGACGAACTTACCGAAAAGAACCGACTTTTTGTGAATGTGTCTGAAATTTAACTTGGTGTGCCAAAAATTATTCAAACGAAATCAAGTGCAGTTAGAATTGAGCCTCTCAAAGAAAACCCCCCCGTGGTCGGTTGTACGAGAAACATAGCTATAACATAACTTCTCACGAAGATCAAACGAACTCTTCAGATACGAAGTCAACGTCGTAACGTATTTATCTCAACGCTACAGCATCCGTCTCCATCCATACATACATACATACATACGTATAGCAACGACGAGAGGAGGGGTGGAAGGGAGGGGAGAGATCGCCATTTTTTACCAACAAAGCCCTTTTTCTTTTGTGCTCGCCACGCCTGACGTCATAAATTAAATTAGGACATTATTATGCAAATTTGAGTTGTAACGCAACGGGATAAGGACGCGGAATGATGCAGGGGATTACGGGAATGTCTTCAAAGATGACGACCATCGGCTTCTTCGCGGGATGCCGGGACTGAGGCGCCTTAATGAACCTTAGGAACCTTATTCAACGTTGTTCACTCCCGATCTGACCTACATGGAACTCATCACAAACACACTTCCGGAACATTTGTGTTGCGACTGAACCGGCAGCCCGCGACTCGAATATTACAAAACTTTATATGTATAAATTTGTATTCTGCTCAATAATTTTATCAAATACATGTACACGTATACACGTATCTTAATATATTTTATATACACTAAAATCGAAAAATTCGAATTACGAATTCAAAGACGGTTCTATACAGACGCACTTTATAAACGCATATACATAAAATTAAGAATAAAACTCATTATAGTACCGCTACCTTTTTTTTATTATTTCATTAAAGTATCTCTATGTGTCTATCTAGTCTATGGTTTTAGGGTGAATATGAAAAAAATGGCGCACGCATGCGTAGTTTGAACTTAATTTCCCGCGCTTCCCATACATTTTTTTGCCGATCGTATTTTTGTATTCGGGATTCCAAAAAAGTTTACTAAAATCCTGTAAGTGATTAAAATATGATTGGAGAAGAGAGTAGTGACGGCGAGATTTTCACTCCGCCAGATATTCTAGAAGCGGCATTGGCGTTAACTGAAAGTCAAAAAAATTGTACGACAAAATGTACCAAGAATTTATAGATTGAAAATTACTTCCTTGTAACCTACCTACTTTGTTTAATTTAAATTTTTCCTATGAGTGAAGATAAAGTAGTTTATGAAACTGCATATAACTTAGGTATTAAAACACTCGAGTCAACCTATTATCGCATATACAATGATAAACAGACTCTCGTGTTTTAATACCCCTTCTTATATGTCAGTTGCATAAACTACTATAATAAAAATGAGATAATATGACAAATAGTCGACAGCAAGGCTTTACAATTTGTCTGACAATAAAGTCAGACGATTTGGTCACCGACTAGATGTGGCCCGAGCGCTACAATGACATCCCAAGGGAGCGACGGCGGCGGCGGCTTACAGCTCGTAGCAGTGTCATAGCACTTCGTAGCACTGTTCGTAGCACTTTGTAGCGGTGACGTAGCAAGCCGCGTAGCAGTAATAGCCTGGCCTGAGGGTTTTCCTTTGAAAGAGAGATCGTGATTACATCGAACCACTGAGCTTTGTGTGATCTGTAGTAGATTATTTGTATGATAGTGTTATTTGTTTTAATATATTTATCTGATAAAAGCTTTTTGTGATGAGTAGGTATGGTTTGAATCCGTCAATTGACACGAATCCAGCGAAACAAACGAACAATAAGAAATACGTAAATCCTCCGTCTCGTGAAGTGCCGCAGCATGAAACGGGCAGTTACGGTTTTCAAGTTTCAAATACTATATCGTTTCTCGAAAAGTATGTAAATGCTACAAAGAAGGCAAGGTTGTAACTATTTGCAACGCGGTAACATCCCTCCCCCTACCACCTGTTACCCCCCCCACCACTCTGAATACAAACGGTGTCAGAGCATTCCACCAAAAAGGTTTCCAATTGACTACTGTGCTACCGAAGGCAAGAAGTAAGTTCTTATATCAGTTTCCCAGATCTGTGTATTTTCGCGTTGTAATAAATTTTAGATTTAATAGAGTTTAAAGACAATTATTTCTCAAAAAGATAAAGAAACATGATGTTTCTTAGCGCCATACGAAGCGAAGATGATACACTTGATCTACCGATTATCCTTACGAGGTACTTTGCAATAATGTTATCCACAAAACTAATATGCTCCTTATTCTTAAACACCTCCATGTTTCTAACCTCCTCCATATTGCAAATGCAAGCAATACTTGTTTATACCTAGGGCTAGCAGATGTTTTAATATTGTAGCAAATGTTGGTGACAATGGTGAATCCGATTCATTTGATAACTACCAAGCGAATGAAGCTTTCCATCAAGTTGGCCGAATTGTTGCCACATTTGTGGTATAAAAAAAACTTGACATTTTATTTCAACACATGACTTGTTTACTTTTATATTATAACTTCTGATACTTATTTGTGAAAACGTGAAAAATTGTCCTGACTTAACTAGTAGTTATTTTCAATGTTTTATTACCTGTTGATTTTCCTTCAATAAAATGAAATAATAATGTTAAATATGGTTTTTACCGATATTTCATACTCAAGTGTATATTATAAAACTTTCATAAATTACCTATCAAGCAAAAACAAAACATTAGTATGCATTTTGTAGTATATTAGTATATAATTAGTAGAAAACTGCCCAGAAAATGACAAGTTATTAATTAGCAAATACAACGCCCAATAATGGAGCTCTTTGCCAATCGTGTATATATACAATAATAACACATAATACATAATAAAACAAACATTGACTGCTTTTTGTACACAATGTGTTCAGTAAGTCGGAGCAGTTTAATTATCACAGGAATAGCGAAATTGACAAAATAGCTGTACAACATAACGCCCATTAGCACGCAAATCTCGCAGACCAATAAGTCTCATAGAGCCTTAACAAGTCTAACGGCGACGGGTCTTTGGAGAATAAGGCAAGGTTGGGTACGATTTCAGATGTTCATTGTTATATTGGGTCATAGTTTATTGTTTGTACACATGAACAGTATGGCAATAGTATGATGCTAAGTCCTAGGAATATATATCGTAGAGCTAACCTTTAGATTATATTACAAGACACGTTAAAATAATGTGTTACAACTTCTTAAAACACATTTTTACGCGACAATGAAGTAAAAAGGACGGTTATGATTATGATCGGTACGTACATACATTATTTACATACATATTTATGTAAGTATGTTCATCTGTTCCATCATTTTCTTTGAAACTACTAATCAAAATTTGACAAATAAGGCATCGTTGGTAGTGTCTGTGTTTTTCGCTACTTATAGGCTATGTGACGTCACGTGAAATTGGATATGGCGTCCTCGAGGAAAACTAAAGTCATTTACAAAAAAATATAATGTATAATGATGCCATGTTGGGTATCAAATGAAAGTATATAATAATAAGCACATTTAATAAAATAATTATATTAATTTTTAATAACATAAATTATTTATTGTTAGCTGTTGCGTGTGGCTTTGCTTGCATGTATCCGATAATTGGGAACAATTTATAAAATTAAGTCTCAGTTGTAAGCTCAAAACATTTTCTCCCGAAGCCTGCCCAAAATACATAGAAACCACAAAATTATTTGCTTCTTTGCCCTAAAGCCTTTGATCGCTTACTAGTGATAGAATGTATTGTTTTGTTAGGGTAGGTGACACATGACCACAGCTATCCTCTGAACATCGCTATGAATATGCGTAAGAAACATTAAAACATAGTTTGTACATAACAAACTATTCAATATTTAACATAACATAAAAATAGAGCGTGAAAAATCTATTTTCAGTGGTCGGGTTTTAGTTTTTGAACTTTATTTTTATTAAATTTCAAATTTTGTATTTTTGAGTAATATTTACCTAATAACAACGTACCTAGTGATACAAGACGATGTGAAACCAAGTTTATGTTAGTCCGATTACCAGCCGAAACCAGTGTCGTACCTTCTCAACGATTTGCATGACATTCTCGACAGTGATTGCCCCCCCCCCCCTTTCCTAACGCCACGAGAGGAGGGGGAGGAGTAATGAAGCAGGGTGACGTAACTAATAGTTATTTCGCTACGGAATGCCATTAATTACTATGGAATAATGAACTAAGTGACGGCATGTTAGGACAGAATCTGTTTTGATGAGTTCGCGATGGAATGACAACAAAACTTTTGTTAATAACATGTGTCAGCTTCTTCGAGAAAGTAGGTAAAACAGCTGGTAGAGGCAGTGGTTAACTCGGCCGTGCTTGTTCTGAGTCGTAAGGTCTCAGGTTCAATTCTGTGGTGCTATTGAAAAACGATCCTCACCATTGCCTTAGATCTTCGATTCAATTTACTTGTCTGAATATAGATAGTTTTACATACTCTTTCCGTATGTGTCAATGAAAAAAATTCAGGAATTTGACCAAGGAATGGTAGCAGCATCTTTCTCTACACCAACCATATACCAACATACCACCACAAATATACCACCAACTATAACCATACGACAAACATTTGAAGGAAGCTCATACTCATCAGTAAACGAAAACGATGTGACATAAAATAATTAATAACTGTGCGCTATCCGTGGCAAAGCTCCAAAATTCTCCTTTGATGAGTAAATCTGTTGTTTCTGAAAAGATTTGTTAACTTCCGCCTCTTTCAGGTCTCCCATCAGCCTATTATCAAAGTGTGAAAGCGGAAATGTTTCGTTTTCCCGGTTCGCCGACACAATTCAAATCAAAATAATACTAAAGCCGTGCAGGTCGGGCGGCCGCCCCGCGGGACGACCAACTTACCCAATTTGTTTAAATTCTCCTGAAACAGAGACTGTGAGAATGTGTTTGACAGTTGTAAGCCGGAAGTGGCGAGCCCGTAGGAACAGTGCTAAACTTTTTAAACTAGCCTGTCGCGACTGAGAAACTGCGTTTTGGTAGCGCCCTGCTTTGTTGGAAGCGCTTTACTAATCATCATTCGCATCTGGTTCACATAATGATGAATAGATATATACAATAATGCGCACTGCTGACGACTATTTATTTCGTTATCTCACAACCACGCATTTACAATCTTACATTAATTGTATCATTACTGATATCATTTATTGAATAATAAAACACTGTACCAAGTATTTTTGGGCAGTGGCTTCAAGAGGAGAGTGAAGGCTTCATCTGTAAAGTTCGCTCATACAAGTTTTACTATAAGCATATCTAAATTTCTTTGAATGAACATATAAAAAAACAGTGGATTATGAAATAAACATAAATTTGTCCATCGATTGCATTCTTGTGGGTAAAAAACAAGTGGCATTAAAACAAAGCAACCAAAACATCGTTTATTCAATTCTACGGACTGCAAAACGTTTATCAATTTAGGAAACCATTATCCACAACTACTTTGTAAATAGCTGTATTTTTGCGATCTCAGCGCAGAATGAAATACCCCCTTTTCTACCAAAACATCCCAAAACTAGACAACTTTCATGGTGATGTCATCGTGGGAACTCTGAGGGAAAACAAAACCGTCAAAAAGGAAATAAATATATGGGATGTTATGTTCGTCAGTTCAACCAGCCTGGGCTCTTTCATCAGGGTATCTGTAATGCCGTGCGTCTTATCATTTTAATTATATGATGTTCAATACTAACATGACTATCCAAATTAAAATCCAAATGGTATCAACATAAACTCTTTTTGGAAAAATATGGAACCGATTTCACCACTAAAAACATACAAATAACTCTTAGGGTAAGTTCATATAATTTGAAGTTGGTGCCGAATTGCCAAGCACAACAACATGTTTATTGTATGGCACCGCCTTCAAATTATATGAACTTACCCTAAGAGTTATTGGTAAGTTTTTAGTGGTGAAGTCGGTTCCATTTTTAGATCTTTTATGTGAAGTTGTTAGCTGCTAATGGTGGCGTCATGAGTGTCCAAATATTTATTAAACTTAAAGAGTGAGTTTATTTTCTATTTTATATTGATTATACATATTATTATAATATCATGTGTCGAACGAAAGTATGAACGTGTCCCTGGCTTCCCCATAGTAGGTGATCCTCATAAGATCCACGGTCTGAGTAGTGATCAAAGGAAAATCCCCTAAGGGGAAAAAGTCGTGAGTGTGTTTAGTTTTTTTAGATATCGTGATTTGGACTGTGAAAGCAACAGAGGTGTAACAGGAACAGTTTACAGGAATATATAAAAGAAGAATGACCATTAATTGTATTGCTATAATCTAAGTTGTGTCACAAGTTCATAATGTTAATAATTAGAATTTTAAATTTTGATTACTCAAACTTATACGAGTAAATAATATATAAGCTTAACTTCTTGAGTTATGTAACAGAAATGTTAAAAAGTTTTTGTTTTGGATTTCGTAAACCAATCAAAAGAAAATCGGCGAGTCAGTTGCGAGTAAGGGTATGGGCCTGCCTACTGTGCCACAAGATCATGAGGCATTGTTTAGATGCTTTTCTCTTGGAGCGGTGAAATAATTTACCCCCACAACTAGAAAACTGCACTATATAAAAAAAAGATTTTGCTTATTTATAGTTCGTTTTGTTTTGTCTAGTGTCTATTATTTCACGTATGAAAATATACAACGTGAGACAAGGTGATATGGTTGGAAAACTTTACCCTGCCCTTAATGAATAAATAAAAAAAAATGTTGTGTATGGTGGGTGTTTTGGTTAATTTTATTTTCATAATGTATATAATTGTTATTTTCTATAGTTTAGTTTAAGATAAGAGATTCTATGGTATGTTTTTGTATGATTCTATTCTACAACAGAAACAATATATTCAATAGTTTGTAGCGGCAGAGTATCTAGTGAGACGGATAAACACCCGGTAAACATTTTGTGAACATGTAACATAGCGTTAAAATTCAATAATTAAAAACAATAGTTATGTGCCGAGCGCTGACGGGAGACCGGTTTTGAACCGGGCGCTGGTAGCTGAGCGAGCGGCCAATGGTAAACGGCGCTGGCGTCAGTCGCTTCTAGATCATACTCCAGGCGAATTCACGCCATTTATCATTAGTTTGTGCGTTCTAGCCGGCTACTGACAAATACAAATATTATTTAGTAAATTCCCTCAACAAATTGTTTTATAATTCACTGTGAAAGTTTATTCCCGCTATAGGGTAAGTTTTCAATGGAACACAATTCAACACTATCATTGTAATTGCTAATTTTCATACTGTGTAATGTAGATAATATGTTAGTTATAGTAAAAAAAATCATTTCTGCTTTCTTGTTATTAATTTCTGTTGTTTAACATGTACATTATGTGAGTAGTCAAATATAACGTTAGCTTCATATTCTAAAAGCCGTTAGATGACGCTTCGTCTTCATATCTATCTACCTTAATTTTTTATTTTTGATATCTAATTTCTAATTCTTCTAAATTGTTCTTCAACTCAAATATAATTTGCATAGCTGCATTCATTTAATTCTAAGCCTTCTGCTTCTTCAGCTTACATGTATAAACTCCGTTCTGGTTGTACCACCATGGCAAAACTATACTACAAGTAAGTACCTCCTTCTTCGTGATGCCATTGGTGGGCCCCCAGATCGGAAGTAAGATAAACCAAAAGTTAATCATTTGGTTTTATCACTTCCAGGACCGCTGCACGGATTCGATTTCGTAGAACCCGGCGTTCAAGGTTCGCAACCGGAGTTCGAGTTTCGCAACCAGTTTAATATCACCTCATTGTACGCACTACCGCTGCAGAAAAACATCACAACGTCCTCTGCCTCTCTGGAGCTACCCACCACCCTCGGCTTGGATTTAATAATAAGGGGAGTACTTGTGTATTGGAAGTGGAAGCAGATTAGGCCGTTCACCCACGTCCTACAAATTTGTGTGCCTACCGTCCTGACTCCCGGGATATTTTCTTCATGGTAATAAACCGAGTTCCCGAACAATACCTTGTTTTATTCCAACACTGCCACAGTAGGTAGGTAGGAATAAAACACAGGGTCATACGGCACAAACAGTGAGGCAGAGACTCGTTAATATTTCATGAACAAATTGCTGGGATATACTGACAATTATCATCAAATTGTTGATTATATTTAAAAGTCCTATTATTGAACTTTAAATTAAGCAATATTTCATTGTGACACAACCAGTATGAGGGTGATAATCCCATAGTCGCTTGGGCAATCTCCTTTGTATAAATTGTGTTTATGTGTATTTTTGATCGTAATATATTTATATCTCACTTAACAACACAGCAAAACTGAAGCACAACAAGAAAAATATGTAAATACTGGCCACTTTGCAAATGAGCTCCATTCAGATTAAGTTCGGAAGCCTTGGCCCTAATTGGCATCGGTTTTAACGGAATCAAGTCGAACCCTTCATGCGTACATCCGCCTTTACAACCACAGCAAGTGTTCAACAGCTCAGCTGAATACCTTATATATATATTGGCTAAATACTTTTTACCTGACAGCTTCAGAACCAGGGTAGGTAATACATAGATAGATAACTCTTTATTGTTCACCATTTACAAATAACATAACAAAATACAGTCAGTGGAAACTTAATCCAAGCGTCACTGGTAAAAATAATGGGCGGCCTTATCGGTAATGTATTCATAAATAAATAATGCGTGTATAGAAGTAAAAAAATGCTTATCCACAGTAGTTTTTTTTTTAACTATGAAATGAGAACTTTTAAATATTGGTCCATCGACGACTAAGAACAGTGATGCGAGAATATTTTAATTTGTGAATAAGATCACAAGATAAATTCCCTCCCTTCATATTTGAATTGATTTTAAATGAAGTCGGTACCTTGAGGTACAGCCTCCACTGAATGGGACCCGTGATCCCGGCTTCGAAGGCTTTAGATCGCCGACTTAGCGAAAACAACCCTTTACTTAAACAAACCACCCTTCCAGTACCTAACCCTACTTTCAATGCTGTTTTAACAATACAGAACTTCGTGCGAATTTAAAATATTACTTTTCAAGGCGGAGGTTACACACGTTTTGTTTACAAGGTGGATTTTACACACGTTTTGTTTACAAAGCAATTTTTTATAAAATAAGGGCCCATGTTTGAAAGGAAGTAAAGCTTAAAAGAGGGATGGTTTTAATTTACTGAGAAGGAATAATAATACTCGTGGAGATTGGAGGCGACTCATGTCCATCTGTTGATGGTAACGGGCGGCTTGTGATTGTAATGAGGAATACTATTATGTTACTGTATTGTTATTCATCATCATCTTCCTGCCCGTTATCGACAGTAGGTGTGTATTGTTATTATATTAATATATAGTATAATATATAATAATAGTGCATCAAATATCATAAGAAATATCTTTGATCGCTGGCAGTTTTATACTAAGTTTAGTTTTTGTGTTTTTGGCAGTGCTTGAAGGGTATTACGAGATTTGAAGAAATAAGTATGAAAACAATCGTATGAAAGATTGGAAATACTGTAATCGAGTTTTAGAGATTATGGATCTCAGCAAAATAACGCCTGTATCAATTAGCTATAGTATTAGGGGTTTCCACTTTTAATAAGACCTCTGCGAAGTTTTTTCTCTTAATTATGATGTCTGAGGTTGTGTCTTGGGAAAACTATTTTGATGTTTAAGATAAAATCTATGAAATAACGCTCCAGTTTTGTACGTACGCGAGGTCCGGGCTGATCACTTCTGCATTGTACACATTCTATGCGACACATTATGACCGATAAACAATGATGTGCAAGATACTTTAAAACAAATGAATGTTATAACAAGCAGAAACATATAATCGTCGCTGCACTGAGTTTCACCAAACATAGCTGTGAACCATTCCAGATTAAAGGGAGTTTTGTATATATGTACACATTATAATCTGAGTTCTAGTTATTAAACTATAGACAGATTGACATATCTGTGGGTATGTACACACATCAACATTGTCTAGGGATATTCCATTTCGAAATGATTTGCTTACAAACTATTTGCTTTTTAGAAAAAGTTTATATATGGAATTAAACCTCTTTTGTTCCCTTTTCAAAATTTAGAAAAAAATAATAATAGAACGCCATAAACAAAAGATAGAATGGGGACTCCGATTTAAATTAAACAACGTTAATTTTGCCTAAGATAAATTAACTTTTATTTAATTATCGATTAGTGCTATCTAAGTAATTTTTAATTTTAACGTATTTTGTGATATTCGTAATGTCATGGAACGTCGACATTTAAGCAGAGAAGAAATGATAAGAGCGATAGGCATGTTACAAGCCGGTGCTATCCAACGCGTGGTTGCCAATACACTAAACACCAATCAAAACGTAATTTCTCGATTGTGGTCACGTTATCGTATTACTGGGGATGTAAGAGAGCGCCACACTGGAAAAAAACAAGTAACCACCCCTAGACAAGATCGTTTTCTCCAAAATTCCGCCAGGAGGGAGACCCAGCTCACAGATAAGCAGCTAGTGCAAAGGCTTCAGTCAGACCATCAGCTGTCAGTCAGCGACCAAACCGTCAGAAGAAGGCTACATGAAGTCGATCTTCATTCTCGTAGGCCGCTTCGTGTGCCAGCTCTACGACGAGGCAATCGCGGAAGGCGACTTCTTTGGGCTCAAGAACATTTGTTATGGAACAATGGCCAATGGACAATGGTTCTCTTTACTGATGAGTCTCGGTTTGGATTTCACCCCGATTCACGAAGAACACGTGTTTGGAGAGTTCCAGGCAGAGAAAGTCGCCTCCAGCAGCCACAAGAGGTCCATTCGTACCGAGGTGGGACAATCATGGTTTGGACGGGAATTCATATTGGCGCGCGAACCGAGCTCATTTGGATAAGAGGCCGCATGACTGCACTAAAATACCGGAACGAGGTCATAGAACCTGTGATCATCCCTCACAGAGTTCAAATTGGCCAGGAACTTCAGCTCATTCATGATAATGCCCCTCCACACACGGCGCGTTTGGTGTCAGCTGCCCTTCAGGAACATGATGTCGCGGTTTTGGACTGGCCTGCACAGTCACCCGACTTAAACCCAATTGAACACGCTTGGGACATGTTACAACGAAGGGCTTTCAGCAATTTGCCATCAAATTTGACCACAGAAGACCAACTTTTTTGCCATTTAAAAAGAACATGGGATCGCATACCCCAGCGAGACTTTGACATCCTAATTTTGAGTATGAATAACTGGTGCAGATGTGTTATCAACGTCCGGGGAGGCAACACCGATTATTAAATTGTAAAAAGGTAATTTTATAAAGTCATGGCAACGTAAAAATTGTTATAACACAATTTACCGAACCTTGTAAATTTTCTGATTTTTCGAGATTTTGTTCCTACTTTAATGTTTATTAAAAAAATATATAAAACTGTTGTTTTTATGATTACTAATAAACAACACAAAATAAAGATTCTTACCTAGTTTTGTAAAGAAATTATTTACAGTTTTTGTAAAAATCAACAAAATGTTGAATATCCCTAGACAATGTTGATGTGTGTATATATTAAGGTCTCAAACTTATTACAACCCACTATTTTGCTATAATCTGCGCGAAGTAACATATCGCAGAGGGTTCAGATAGCCTTTGTTTCGCCTTTTTTGAAAAATATACAGTTCAAAACTGAATCATGTATGTATCTTTACTTGTATTGAAACTAAGTTTTTAATGCCAGCCTTTTATGGAAGGAAATGAATTGCAAAATATTTGGAGGCAAATGAGAGATATCTCATGTGTGTGCCAACAGACACAGAGAGGTGGTTAGAAGGGAGCCGCGGCCGAGCGCTGACAAATGGCCGGGCCTGCCCTTTGACGTCTCTTGTTACTTATCGCTTAATTATAGCTTGATGAATGAATGCTTGCCTTTTTTCACAGCGTTACCTTACTTTCCTGAGTAACTCAAACCGCTCGTATCACCTCAATATACCATCAATAATATACTCTATTCACATAAGGGTGAAGTGAAGTAGGTTGTGAACTTTGTAGAGTGTGTTAAAATACATCTATGAAGTTTGATTCATCCGGTTCCTATTTTGGTTCTAAACATTTTCCTGTTGAAAAAAAATTAAGTTAATTATTTTTCAATCTCTCGACAAGCAAAATTGATTATTTTATTTTATTTAACGATTTTTGGAAAAGGAAGCAAGATTGTATGATTTCAAATGTTTCGTGAAAAATTCGTGATACAAATGTCAAAGGTTGGGGTCTAATTTCGTGAAAAAAGCAGCGAAAGTGGGCGAAAGGGGGTAACGGACTCAACCATCGTTTGTGTTTGGGTCTCGTAGCCCTTTAAGTCGCCGTGCGCGGTTTTTGTCTCATTTTTCATAACGAGACGCCGAGGAGCGGGATTAAGGTCCCGGAAAGCGCCGCCGCTGCCGCCGGGTCCTGGCACTCGAGGTTCACTCTTTAATAATAATAAAAGTAATCTACCCGCCGGATTTTCCAAGTTTTTTCAGAAGGTAAAAGTATTTAAACGCAATGAATGAGCGGGAAATTATTCAAAAGGCTCAGCGGATTTTAAAAAGGGACTGTCATATTTCAATGTTTTAATTAAAATGATATAATCTGATGAAATATTGCGGAGAACGCTCGTTCTTGGTGATAAAGAAACAATGCTGAATCCGCTCTGAAGGGTTTATATAGAACCACCCGATAGGTATTGATTTAATTAAAATATTGACTACGAATTAACGGTAGGACACGAAAAACGCCTCATGATCGGTGTTTTTAAGCGACTTTCGATAAATATAATTTTTCTGGTTTTTGTTTTAAGAAATTAATTATCATATGAGTTTCACGTAAAAGAGAACTTACGTAACTAAAAAACGTCTTTTTTGTTATTTATGTTGTCTCAAATTATGTACTTAATTTTTTTATAGCACATAAAAACATGCCACTTCGCCACGCTCCTTCAGGCGAGGAGGTGGCCAATGCTTTTGTAGTAACCGCATTAGGCTGATGATTGATGTTTATTTTTGGGTATGATAACCATGAATTGGGGCTCTATTCCACTATAATCCATTGGGCCACATTAACATTTGAAATAATTCATACAGAAGGTAAACTTTAGAGTACAATGACGAGCTAATAGTTTTATTAATGTTTTCTTTTAATTTATTTAAGGACCCCTCCAGAATAGGAGGAGGCTCTGTCCAGCAGTGGATAGTAATGGACTGTTGATGATGATGATGATGATGATGAATAAGATTTTTTTCATTTTATTTTACCTTGAAAAATGAGACAATATTATTTAATCCTCGAGAATCTAATTGATCTATTGTAATGTAAATTGTTATATATGTGTATATATTCGGAATCAGGAAATAAAGGCTCATCTACCTAATTTTGTTTTAAATCTATTTTAATCATACATTAAACTGATGTGGCTACACTACTAAGTAGTAACCGCATCATTTTGACCCAGGAATACTTTGCTACCACTTATTTGCGTAGCTCAAAACAGATAAAAAAGCGATTGATTCGATGTATTTTAAGTCTAATAGAAAGAAAATCAATCATTATAAAAGATGACCCTTCAGATATTTGCTAATAATTTAAGATTAAAACGATCATTTCAATATAATAATTTTAGTTATACTATTATTTTTCTATTTGTTTAATTTTTAAAACAAAGTCGTGAAAATTCTGAATTTGACATAATTCCTATCGAACGGTATCGGTGTATCGTTAATGACATTTAGGTATCAGCATATTATATAAATATAGAATAATATACAGGATATGTCCTCAACCTGTACCGACGACATCATGGGGTGCGGGGTGCGGGGTGCGGGGTGCGGGGTACGGGAGCGGAAATAAAAAAGTACAATAAGAAAACCCCATCTCAAATGAACGATAAAGACAAGATAAAAAAAAGACATAGATAGTTAGAGAGCTGATAGCAGAAATATGCGCGAATACCAGAAAGCGCAAACTAGCTCATGGGATGTCTATAAAAGGTTGTGATTGAAAAGTCCGAAATCGGAATTTTCCTTTGATACCTATGGAACGAACTTATTCACCTGAGCAATGCTTTGTCTCGTTCGCACACAACAAGGTCTTCGCAGAGTTTGAGGTCTCAAAGCATAAAGTTGCTTCATAACGCAAATTCTCAGCGCGGCGTTGAATACGACATAGTCTCACAAACGATATGGCATAAGATATAATTATGTAATGAGGGACATTACATACTTACAAAGCTTTGTTATGCACGGCAACCATACTAATATAGTTAAGATTAGTAGAATTTCTTGTGAAAGGGTTGTGTGAGGAAGTACTGCCACCTATTTCGGCCGCTATACGTATTCCATATTTCCTTAAACTTTATCTTATTAATTTTTATAGTTGCTCTTGTGGATGAAATCTGCGCAATATGCCTTTGATAGGAAAGAGTCCTATTTAATAGCAGACGTGCTGCTTGCGTGTTCCGATTCTCAAGTTAAATAAAAATACGATAACATAGTAATAATATGGTATGGCGGGGCACATGCAGCCGGTCCGTATGCTTATAGTGATGATGAAGGTAATCACGAGATGGAGAGAGATCACCAACCTTACTTTGATGCTGGCTAGCTACCACCATCTTACCGAGATCTGTCATAACAACAATTCTAAAAAATGTTGTTTTCCGGCATATAGAGGTAAGATCGCCAGTTTCTCAGTTTGTTGATTTGGATTCCGGGTGAAGTGCGCCTCCACCTTCGGCCTTATCTCAACTTGTTACCAGGTGAGATGAAATCCAAGCGCTTCCCCGTCGTACAATAAAAAAAAAAGATCCGTCAAGTGCAGCGTGTCATACCTGTGTAACCTGCTGCTCTTGTGTTTACCCGACCCCCTCAAGGGGGTTGCGTTGTTCGCGTTGTAGTAGGACAATGCTATTTTATTCATTATTATTCATGTTCCATTATATTTTATTTAAGTTGACTTGTGAATTCTACAGACCGTACATATCGATCGATCACAAAAATAAACAAAGTTGAGTATTTTGCGAGATCGAGTGAACTCTAACACTGCGATCACGCAAAATACCCAAAAGAATCTAAAGGTAGGTTTTTTTTTATACTACTAGGAGACGGGACAAGCAAGTAGCGCACCTGGTGTTAAGTGTACTCTTGCCTATGACAAAGCCTTACTGCATAGGTCCCATCCACAAAGAACATAGCCTACACGGCACTGCATTGCGCCCGTCAACTTGAGGCATAAAGGTGTTAAGCCTCACGTACCCGTAATTTCACCGGCAACCATACCCTTCAAACCGAAACACAGCAATGCTGCTTGGCGGCTGAAATAAGTATGGTGGTAGTAATTCTCCGGTCGAGCCCTTTCACAAGGGGCTTCTATTACTCTTAGGTAATCAAAATATAAACTGAAATCGCGAACTCGATCGCGATTTGTGGACAGTTATGAAAATATTAACATGATCCTAAACATTTACACAATAAAAACATATTTGAGTTTATTTTATACTCGTAGTATGTATGTTGTGGGATTTAAATCAACACGAAAATGATAATATTATTAACAAAGTTGATCTGCGCACTGAACCGCGTTATTAAACGTACATCGCCCTAATTACTCATTAATAGCAACTGATTGACAAACAAGGCAGTAATAACAGAGAGTTAAACTAAACCGAGCCGTGTTTAGCGGTTCGTTAAAACCTCGCTTGCAGTTTCAATAATGTAACAAACAATAACACAGTAGCTAGGAGCTGGGCCCACAGGCAGGTTCGAGAGGTTGTATCGTTAACTGGAACCTCACAGTCCGCGGAGGCCTCGGGGAAGGCAGGTTCGAGACGTTGTATCGTTAACTGGAACCTCACAGTCCGCGGACGTCCTGCGCCTCGGGGAAACTAATTCTATTTGTCCGTTTTACGCTTTCTTGAGTAATGAAGGAGCTGATTTTCTTTTTTAATACGAAATACATAATTTTTCGCTCTTAAAAATAAAAATAAGATTTATGAATTAACACTGCCTCCTGCAAACATTAAATTAAGTACACTTTTATTCATAAAAATCCAAGATAATTCAAGGTTCGGCTTGGTTTATTAAATATGATCCTTCAGCCGCTATGATGAGACCGCAGCTAATGCTTGTGTTTGGACATGCCTGTAACTACCCCGTAGACTGATTCTATGATCAAGGATCTTACTATCACTATAAGTAGCGCTCTTACCTCAGAGCGCTACTTATAGTTCGAGAAGGGAAACAAGTCGTTGGACTTTTAATATATCTTAATGAATCTTTATGATACATAAATCAAGTAGCTTCTGCTTAGATCTTGGCACAGAATATCGAATACCAGAGGATACACACGCGCTCCATAGCTCTTGGAACCTCCTATACTCTAACTAAACGCGCCACATTGTTTTGAATACAATCTGAACGAAACATATTTGATCTGTTTGCAATTATTAGTCCGTTGTTTACAAAAAAATATTAAAAAACACACACACACTAAACACAGTTTAGGGATTTATAAATAAGTCCCTTCATTTCATTTTGAAATAGCCTCATCAAGCCCCATTCGCATGCATGCATGGTCCGCCATTAAACCGCGGTTCAACGAGTGTGGAAACTCACTCGATGAACCGATGACATTGTGGCGGTCGCAGGAAGGCGTTGGATGAAGGAGGCCCTGAGCCTCCTTCATCCTTCATTTTGCTATTTGTGGCGTCGATTAGGAGAAGCCTATTTTCAGCAGTGTGCGGATGTGATGATGATACTGATCTAGCCCCAAACTAAGCATAGCTTGTAATTATGTGAACTGGATTATGGATAGAATGCATTTATCATGTGATTTTTTTTAAGTCCACCTGGCTAGCTACCACCATCTTACCTAATTCTGTTACTAAAATATATTTTTTTAATTGTTGTGTTCCGGCATTTAGAGGTAAGAAGTTATGATAAGTTCCTCAGTTTGTTGAGGATTCCGGGTGAAATGCGCCACAACCGACAGTGCAAAAGGCAGAGCTTATACCAACTGAAGTGAGGCCTATATTAAAAACCTATACTAACCTTAGGTCAGTTTATTACTTCACAATGTAAAATCTAACCCTAGTCAGGAACCCCTATGACCGAGACGTCTAAATAAATTAAATTTATTATAACTAGTCACAAATATACTAAAAAAAAATGTAAGAGATATATGAAATCGAGTTTTACCGATAATGTATTCAATCAATTTTCAATATCGGTGTTCAATTCATTTTTGGAATTGTATGTTAGAGTGATAAAAGTAAAATCTCGCCAGCGAAATAAGTAACTTTACAAAATAGTGACGGATCGCAAGTTTCGTTATCTTTGTATCGGGTGTCCCATCAAAGGCTTTCACACATCGAGTTTGCTTGGCTTTGAATATAAATACATGATTTATTTAAATTTATCTGATTACTTAAAAGTATTTATTCGATAGACTGAACTAATTACAACATGAATTAATTCGGCACTGCCAAGATATTTACTATACTAACACGTACAAAAATACCGGCCATTGTACATAGAGATTTGGTTTTACAATTATCATTTTTCCACTATTATTTTTGTATCAATAAAAAAATCATTAATTGATACATGTGGGCAAGTGGTGGCCACAGACAACATCTAATGTTGATAACAATTATATTAGATTTACTAGACGTAAGTAGAGATAATACTAAAGGATAGAAATCAGAATGTGTAGCGGCCCCTTTCAGCATAAGACACCAGCTCCATTAACTAAACCTCAGCCTAACTACGTCTCGTCTGAGCCTAGGACTAACAATCACGGCGCAACGGAACAGTAATAATACTATTTGAGACTGAATGCTCCAAACAATGCCATGGTCCCGCCGTGCCATTGAATATGTAACGCTAAGTCGTGCGGCGTAGAGTCGTTTCTTGAGCAATTCTGTCGAGATGATGATAGGATGGGGCTGACATGCTAGTTTCAGGTTAGACAGCTTTGCATTTGATTTCGCATGGTATGTTCGTAGAGTATCGTGTCTGTATAGCTGTGATTAAAGCTTGGATATACAATCGCCCCACTGACAATCAAAACAGCCTTTGGGCTCTGTTTTACAATATTTTTTTTATTTTTTTAATGTACTGCGGGGAAGCGCTTGGCCTTCATCTCACCTGGTAACAAGTCGAAGGTGGAGGCGCATTTCACCCGGAATCCTCAACAAACTGAGGAACGTATCATAACTTCTTACCTCTAAATGCCGGAACACAACAATTAAAAAAATATATTTTAGTAACAGAATTAGGTAAGATGGTGGTAGCTAGCCAGGTGGACTTAAACAAAATCCTACCACCAACCAAACCAAGCACAATATATTGTACTCCCATGGGGATCGAACCCGGGACCTCTGGATCTACAATCGGTGGGTTGAACCACTAGACCACAGAGGCGGTTAAAAATAAAAAGAACCCTGAAAATGATTACTAGGTATTTTGATACCCAGTATAACATTTTGGGGGTTTTTATACAACATTTGGTACCTGCTGCTTGGTGGTATACTAATTTTTATATTGCTGGTGTTAATGTACTGTAATCTGTACTGCACACTAAGAAACTATTCCATTTGATAGCAAGTTAAGTTAATGCATCGTGCATTATTACCGAGCCTCTCTCTGAGAGAGTCCACATGCCTTGTAGCATTGTAAACTCTCTTGATGTCCGTTCTTTGTTCTTTGAGTGTTTGCAGACTGTAATGGAATTGTCCCCACACACCGCCAAAAGGGAGAAAAGCCAAAACCTAAAATCAAGCAACAATATCAATAGTGTTTTTAAACGTAGGTTGCTATCATTTGTACCGGTAGCATGGTGATGCACAAAACAACTGATTTGCCGTAATCATAGCTCGAGTAAAGAAGATGGTCTATAAGTGTGCAAGTTCCAACGGTTAGTGTTTAAATTTACTTTAACATAATAAATGTAAACTGTTATCGTAACTGACTGAAGTAAAACGAACGTTTTAAAATCGGAACAGTTTCAAACTAACAATCAAATATAGATACATTTTTAAATCAGTTATTTATTTACACATAAAACGTAGACAAGTATACTAAATAGTTTTATAAAGCTAAAGTGTAAATTTGTGTTGATGCTTCACTCAGGTAACAGCTGGACGAACACATCCACATTGGACAGTGCGACAGATAGCGGTCACGTGGTGACTACGAGGATCTGGACGAACACATCCACATTGGACAGTGCGACAGATAGCGGTCACGTGGTGACTACGAGGATCTGGACGAACACATCCACATTGGACAGTGCGACAGATAGCGGTCACGTGGTGACTACGAGGATCTGGACGAACACATCCACATTGGACAGTGCGACAGATAGCGGTCACGTGGTGACTACGAGGATCTGGACGAACACATCCACATTGGACAGTGCGACAGATAGCGGTCACGTGGTGACTACGAGGATCTGGACGAACACATCCACATTGGACAGTGCGACAGATAGCGGTCACGTGGTGACTACGAGGATCTGGACGAACACATCCACATTGGACAGTGCGACAGATAGCGGTCACGTGGTGACTACGAGGATCTGGACGAACACATCCACATTGGACAGTGCGACAGATAGCGGTCACGTGGTGACTACGAGGATCTGGACGAACACATCCACATTGGACAGTGCGACAGATAGCGGTCACGTGGTGACTACGAGGATCTGGACGAACACATCCACATTGGACAGTGCGACAGATAGCGGTCACGTGGTGACTACGAGGATCTGGACGAACACATCCACATTGGACAGTGCGACAGATAGCGGTCACGTGGTGACTACGAGGATCTGGACGAACACATCCACATTGGACAGTGCGACAGATAGCGGTCACGTGGTGACTACGAGGATCTGGACGAACACATCCACATTGGACAGTGCGACAGATAGCGGTCACGTGGTGACTACGAGGATCTGGACGAACACATCCACATTGGACAGTGCGACAGATAGCGGTCACGTGGTGACTACGAGGATCTGGACGAACACATCCACATTGGACAGTGCGACAGATAGCGGTCACGTGGTGACTACGAGGATCTGGACGAACACATCCACATTGGACAGTGCGACAGATGCGGTCACGTGGTGACTACGAGGATCTGGACGAACACATCCACATTGGACAGTGCGACAGATGCGGTCACGTGGTGACTACGAGGATCTGGACGAACACATCCACATTGGACAATGCGACAGATGCGGTCACGTGGTGACTACGAGGATCTGGACGAACACATCCACATTGGACAGTGCGACAGATAGCGGTCACGTGGTGACTACGAGGATCTGGACGAACACATCCACATTGGACAGTGCGACAGATGCGGTCACGTGGTGACTACGAGGATCTGGACGAACACATCCACATTGGACAGTGCGACAGATGGCGGTCACGTGGTGACTACGAGGATGAGCGCACAGATTTTCCCAAAGATACTTTTCTCTTCACGTTGTGTTATTTATCTAATCTTAACTCGGAGATCTCGTTTGCTTTGCTCTCTCGATCAATTATAAAAAAATATCTTAGTGCTTACATACACTTTAAAATCAATCCGTCAATATATACGAGTATTCGTTCAAATAAACCTTTGCATCCTTGTAATATTGCAACGAGCTAGATTAAAAATAATCTAGCAAGGTTTATTTTTGTTATTCATAAAAAAATATTTAAAAATATTTACTCTGAGTTCATGTCTCAAATCCTTTCTAGTAAAAAGTTAGATGGAAACGTTTTTACGTTGATTATACTAAGTTTTATTCTAATCCATCCAGTAACTGCAGCGTGATGTGCGTTTAAGATACAGACAGACAGACAAAAATGTGAAAAAAACAATTGTTTTCGCTTCATGTCTCAAATCCTTTCTAGTAAAAAGTTAGATGGAAACGTTTTTACGTTGATTATACTAAGTTTTATTCTAATCCATCCAGTAACTGCAGCGTGATGTGCGTTTAAGATACAGACAGACAGACAAAAATGGGAAAAAAACAATTGTTTTCGCTTCATGTCTCTAATCCTTTCTAGTAAAAAGTTAGATGGAAACGTTTTTACGTTGATTATACTAAGTTTTATTCTAATCCATCCAGTAACTGCAGCGTGATGTGCGTTTAAGATACAGACAGACAGACAAAAATGGGAAAAAAACAATTGTTTTCGCTTTAGTACCGAATAAAAATATTTCTTCCAATTGAAAATTTCAAAATACATTTACAGGTACAGATTTTGATCCGTTACAATTTTAGTATTAGTATAGATAGATAGGTAGAAGATAAGATAAAAATAAAAGTTCATTGTATTATATCAACATAATAATTGAACTAGGTTATTTTGTTAATTTTATTCTTCTTCTTCATCCTGCACTCATCCCACACCACGCAGGGGTCTGCACAGTCCGATCTCCTCTCCCACACTCTCCCCTGTCTCTCCTCAACTCGACATCCACTCCTCCCACATGTATATCGTGACTCACACAATCCATCCATATCTTCCTCGGTACACCTCTACTCCTACTCGTACGTCTGTCCACATTCCTACCAGTCACGTGACTTCCCCCTCATGACCTGTCCACACCACACCACGCTAACCTTTACTCCTCATTATGTCCTTCACTGGCTACATTCAGACTACCCCTGATGTACTCATTCCTTACTTTTTAAATCCTTGTCGCACCACACATCCACTATAAGATTTGTATTTCATACAAACTCTCTTTTTATCATTAATTTATTTATATTATATTTATACATGTAAATTTGTGTATACGTAGATATTATATAAGTACCTACAATAATAATGGTAGAATGTCAACGGTATATATAGATAATAGATCATTACATTAAATACATTTTATGATAATCGGCGGCTCATCAAACTTATTCTATAAAATATTGAGTAGAATATCTCGTCGATAAGCCAATTCCGAAGTCTAATCTTATAAATCATAGCAAGTAGAAGTTATACCGAGTAATACTCAATGGGTCACAGTCAATGGTCCGGGAGGTACTAGGTACCGAAGTACGTACCTATTTAAGTACCTGTGAAAGGAAAGTCAGATATAATGGCGGGTTCACCTTGTTGTTGCTAGGTGTTGTTAATTGTAAGGTGCGTGTAACGCCTCTCGCAGGTACCAATAGTTCAGTTGATTACAGGTTATATTGTAGAGTACCGTTGTGGCCGCACTCCGTTTACGGCGGCGTAAAGCGAACACCACGTACAGAATTATACGACTTGCTTTTGTTTGATGAGTTGCACACTTTTCGTTTGAAACGAGTTTCAGTTTTGTTTCTAATAAATAAACAAGTTTATTTAGCATTTTTTTATGAAAACTCGCGTGATTTAAGGCATTGTTATGAATAGCCAAAAATCGCATATTTTCTGCAAATGTATATTTCGGTATTTATTTATTTCATATTCAATGTTAGAAATCTATTTTAGTATATCTTGTAATCTATCTCTGATTGAAGATTAGGGATCGCATACACTTTATGAAATTCTATTCTAATAATAATAAAAGCCAAGGAAAAGAAAATGATTGATGGCCATTCAGAATTGATAATGTGAGGGACCTTCTCATCTCTAGAGGCGGGAGAAAACGGGCGGGAATATTGCAAAAAATGCCTGTGTGCCGTCACGCTACGCTCTGCCTCGTCTTGTTACGACATCGATACGTCAATTTGGCTAATATTTTAGTGGTACCTTTGATGTATCTATAAATAAAGCTTCTGTGAAATTAACTTATTACAAATTTAACATTTTAGGATTCAACTTTCTGTTCCTAAAGGCTTTAACAAAAGGCTTGTTTTTAGTAAAGGAACAGGTTGTTTCGTTATAACTTAAACCTACGTTATTGTATCGCTGAACACAATTCAGACCGGTATAATTTTCAAAATTTCCCGCCTACGGGCTCCGGCACACGAGTCACTGAGCTTATTAGGAAACCGCAGCGCGGCACGCACTCGGTTATTTGCACATTACGCTGATTTGTGGGGTCGTCGGCCAGTGCGTGCGACGAGGGCAACGTCGCGAGCACCAGGTGTGCTCACAGCTTTATACCGAGGGAAACGGTTCTCTCTCGTAATCAGAGTATTTCACAATTTTATTCAGATTCGTTTGTGATAGGGTTTAAGGCCTCACTGGAATTAAGACGTTGTTTTTGTAGCCTTCTCTTCTTGTTGATATTTCTTACAAATGCAATTACAATATTTTGACTTGAAAATTGTATTTGAGAATTTTGCGAGATACCATTGTGATAAAAAATAATTCGCGAGAATGTCAAAGCTAGCCAGAAACCAGTCGATCCATACTCCACTCGATGTAGATAGCGGGCGGTTCTATGTACACCTGCTGTTAATAGGTTATGGTAGTATATGTATGTATGTACAGGTAAGACAATGCCTTGCATAAATGATCCGAGTGTGACGCATCAGTGAGGTTTCAGTCGCCATGTTTACGTTCAGCGAGTTGGCATCTCGTGCTCAGTACAAACATACAGACACCCGATCCGGCGCCGACGGGGAGACGGTCAACACTTGTATCTTACGAAAATTGGACTTAAATATTGTATCTAAAATCCTCCTACTTATCTAGAAAACAAAGAACAAAAATATACTTCTCTTTATTAATAATAATCTAATGTTTATCTATCAATTCACTTTGATGATCAGTGTTCAAAAGGTTATCGTAAGTATACTTAGATGGAATTATTTTCATGTTTTTTTAATAGTTTCGTGTTTATAGTGAAATTTCAAACCCATAAAGAGCATACAAATTTGTTTTTGTACACCATGTACCATGTTTTTTGAAGCCTGTTTCAATAAAAAAGACATTTGCTTTAAGTTTTACTCAAAACAAAATTAAGAGCTTCACTGGACTGCCGTGCCTTCTGTTTACAATCCACGTGTATGTACTCGTATATCAACTATTTGATATATTTAGCTCCTCTTTATTTGGTGATTTGCGTGAGATGAGTGGAAAGTGCAGCCCGTCACGTGCGAGCCGTTACTCTCTGCACGTGAGCTTTCGGCGGGCTACAAATCATTACATATATCATCTGTGGGTCACATAGCTTGACACTTGAAGGGGCCAAAGACCTTATGACTTTTGAGACCGAAGAGGTAATGTAACTATTATTAACACAATAATTACGTTTTAATAACTAAAAAGAAAACCGACTTCAATGAATATGATACAATTTCGTTTACCTGGATGACGTATTTCTTTCAATTATTTTGATGACAGACAGATAAATTCGTGATCCTAAATGGGGTCCGTGCTCTCTTGACTTTTGAGGTAAATACACCCAAATTGCTTCAAGTGTGCCTGTAATATTTGAAGAGTTCCCTCGATTTTTCCAGGATCCCTTTATCAGATCCTGACCTGATGACGATGGGATCACCTGGGAAGTATACCGACCCAAAAACACCCAAAACACTTCAAGTGTGCATTGTGTTTAAAGAGTTCCCTCGATTTCTCCAGGATTCCATCATCAGATCCTGACTCTACAACAAACTAAACAAAATCTTGTTGTTTGGAAATTAGATCACGTATAGAATAAGTACTTCGAAGTACTAAAAATACATTCATCATGATGCAATACCCACAATGTATTAATGTATTAATAACCTAACAGAATACCTCACTAATATTTACATCATATGTTCTGTAACTTGAACGTATGCTTATCAGCAAATAAGTGGTTCCTGAAAACGTCAATTAATCGTCAACCTACTTCCAACCGAGTAAGGCGAGCAAGGATTGAGACCAAATATGAGAAAGTTTAATAATACCTCTTCATTGAAGGTTCATTGTACGAAATCCACTTTAAAAGAAGAAGCAGAGCAGTATACTCTAGAATTGACTGTTATTGTGACTATCATTAAATTTAATGATAACAGTTTGTAACGGTCCTTAGGTAATTTGACTGATTCCTTTGTACATAGTTAGTTTAATTGTACTTTTTATTGAATAAAGTTATTAAAGTTAAAGGTTAAAGTTTATTTATTTGCTAGAAATATGGTATAAACAGGTTCTTACTCTTAGATAATTATGTTTCACATATATAACTAACGACATTGGCTTGCAAAATTTCGGTCTTATATTCTAATTATTAATTTTCTAAATGTCTTTAAAACAGAAAAATGTCAGAATGAATAAATTGAAATGAATAAACATTTAAGATACTTATAATTATTTTAGCACTTATGTAACTCCTAACACAACATAACACGAACTAAATTAAATCAATAACACAAACTACTTAAATCAAATACATAAATCAACTTAATTTTAAAAAGTGTCATTTAAATATTCTTGTACGCTATAATAAACTTTGCTTGTCAATAGTTCGGTTATTTTGTTCATTAATGATACCAAATTGTCTAATTTCAGGATATGTTTTGGTAGCTTATTATATATCCTAGGTCCCATACACAAACAACTGTTATGGGCAGTTTTGTGTGTTGTCATACATATTTTATGATCTCGCTCACTTCGTAGGGTCCCAAATTGTTCTATGTTTTTTCTAACAAAAACGGCTATTAAGAGTATGTACACTGATGGGAATGTCAATATTTTAAATGGTAAGAAGGAGGGTTTGCAGGAGTCTGTTGGTTTAAGTCTAGCTATCGAGCGAATACATTTTTTTTGTGAAATGAACACTTTCTCTCGATCAGTACCATTCCCCTAGAATATCACTCTGTATGAATATTTGAGTATTGAGTCTATATAGGCATTATAAGCTGTTAACACTGCAGTCAATCTTGCTACTTTGCTCTGTTGGGCATGTTTATACAATGCATATGAAAATTTGTTTGGTTTTTTAGAAATAACATCAATATGTAGAGTCCATTTCAAATTGTTATCTATATTTAATCATAAAACCTTGTAGTAGTTATGTCCTTAATTTTTAGTGTCCAAATAATGTATGTCGAGAGTTGGTCACTTTGCCTATTATTAAATGTCGTGATTGATGTTTTATATAGGTTAATTACTAAGTTATGCATTGTCAGCCAGTCAATTATATTCGTTAATGTATTCAAATATTATTAATGTCAGATTTAAATCAATAAGTTTATTACTTTCGAATACAATTGTGCTGTCATCAGCGAACAGTACCGTTGGGTGGTGTGTTGCCCTTGGGAGGTCACGTATATAGACTAAAAACAGTAAGGGACCCAAAACGTTTCCATACACATAAACCATAAAAGTACACCATAAAATGTTGGTTTCAGATCCGACTCATATTTTTTTTCAATTTTTGTTTTAGGGCATAAGCGAGTTAATTGCGTTTTTTGCCTCCTGCCTTTCAGGTAGCTATCTAATAATTCTAGGACGTTACCTCGTACTCCATAGTCAGTAAGTTTATTAAGTAGTATGTTATGTTCTACAAAATCGAAAGCTTTTGTCAGATCCATGTACATAGCGCAAACTTTGTTTCTGATATCAATGTTACGCATTACTGTGCTTAAAAAGCTGGAAATAGCGGCGTTTATGTTTTTTGCTTTCGGAGACCAACTTGCTCATTTACTAATAGTTTATTTTGCTCGAAAAATGAGTAAAGGCATTCATAAATATGTTTCTCAAATATTTTTGAAAGTATTGGAATTAGGGCAATAGGTCGATAGCAGTTCATATCTTGTTTGTTTAGTTTTTTGAACAGTGGTTTACCTATGATAGTTTTAAGTTTACCCGGGAATATACCCTCTTGAACACATACATTTATGATGTAGCTAAGAACATGACTTATCGGCTTAGCTACAAGTTTGATCACTCTTGTAATTATCTCATTGTACCCTGTGCTGTTAGTATTTTTGAGCTAGTTTATGATTCTTAGAACATCGGGCGGAGTCACGGGTTCATAAAAATGGAGTTCATGGAAGGATATTTAGTATGGGTCAAATCACGCTTAATGGTTTTTGATTTTGTTTGTATGAAGAAGTCGTTAAATGCTTGTGCGATGTTTGTGGGGTCTGTTACTATTGTATCACAAATCTTAATCATATGAATTTCATCACGCAATTGTTTAGTTTCATGTCTTTAATGACTTGCCAGGTAGCTATAGATTTATTACTGGCTGTTGCAATCTTGTAGCTGTTTTGAGATTTTTGTGTGAGTTTAACGATTTGCTGAAATCTCTTTGAGTATGACTTAAATTTGTTCCTGTTTTCTATACTAGGCTGTTTTCTGTAATCCCACAGGAATTTTCTTTTCCTGTTTGAGAATGTAATTATACCCGTGCTTACCCATTTTTTATGTTTGTGTACTGTCACTCTTATATTTTTTATGGGGAAGCTCATGTCATATAAAAGTTTAAAAAAGTCGTGGAATGTATTAAATGCTACGTTGGGGTCATTAATCTTATAAATGTCGTCAAAGTTAAGTTTATCTATGTAATTTTTAAATTTAGTCATATAATCTTGACCGTAGTCGCGTCTGTATGTGTGCAAATTTGATAAATGTCAGTTTTATGGGACAAGTAAAGTACTAAGCTTTATGATCAGACAGTGCTAGTTCAATAACGTTACACTTAGACCCACGTATATTGCTGTGTAGAACATTGTCAAGACATTTACCACTGTTTGGACGAGTAATGTCATGTACTGATATTTTCATATTGTTTGTCACGGCTATGTCTTCAAAATGTTGTGATAAAGTAATTTTTTCAAGAACGTCAATGTTAAAGTCCCCACATATTATTACTTTTTTCTTGGTTTTACAATAAGTATCCAGTAGAAATTCAAATTTATTAAAAAGTCATCAATCGATTTCTTATCATATTTTGGTGGTCTATACACACAGATAATTATGATTCTATGCTCAATAAGTTCGATTCCACTGCATTCTATTAAGTTTGTCACACTCAAACCCTTGGCTTCAGTTAAGCTTTTGTACCTATGAACATTTAGTGTAAGGATGCAAAAGCTAGATAGAGAGCAAGAGAAGATATCTGTTTTTCCTAGCAAAATAAGCACCAAGTGAATAATTTGGTATGTTTAATAGAAGAGATATTTTATGATATATTCGTGAAGTACTGGTAAGTACCACTGTTTGTAGTCCTATTGTATTATTTTTATTTCGCAAGTGACCAACAAACCATAGATGCAGAACGGCCCTATACTTTTTGCCGCGATCCCTTGAGATTAGGGATTCTTTGTAACGCTTTATCGAAAGTCTTCCTCGCTGTTTCACTATTAGGGCTTATATATACAGATTTCAGTCTTGTACTTGCTACACCTCTACACTCTCTATACTTCTCAAATGTTAATACAATGTGTACTTATAGTGTGTAATGTGTACTATCAGCTAGAAAAATAATATGAAAATGATCAACCGAAAAAAAATAGTTAAAATTCAAAAGATACGTTTTCTTAGCTTATCTATGTTTATGGGAACTGTTGAGTAGCTATAGCATGCCTACTTACCAAATTTAATTTTGTTCTTAGAGGTCGCCTTAACCTCTAAGGTGTTAAAGTGAGGGGTGGGGGCGCAGTGTGCTCGGGGCCTTAGCCCAGTCGGAGCCGCGAGACAATGGACCTGGCCGTTCTCACGAGATTGCGGAATGTCCCGGCTATAACGTGTTATTGTCTACTTAATTTTTCTGTGTTATTGCATTCTTCTGTTATTGTTTGTGTGGGGACAAAGCGTGAAACTTCTTAGATCTGGCTTTTAATAAGTTAACAGTACCTTAGTTATAATTATAATTAATTGACAAGAATCAATTCAAATAAAAGAAGGGTACCTACACATCGAAGCCGCAGCTGCGAGCTCGCGCGATATTGAGCAACGGAGAGAGTAATTTAATATTTTTGTTGGCTAAGCATTACTTTAGTACGTGTTTAATGCCTATCAATTATAATGGTTGAGTTCCTCTGCCGACTGCCGCCAAGGCACTTGTCTAGGCACCGAGAGCGGGCGTGGAGCTACCATTCTTTACATCTAAAACATTTCACTTTGCTCTCAGGCCGAGGCATCTTTCTCCTGCTCTGCCAGTTCTCCGAGTGCTAAAGCCTTATAAATTTAGAGAGCTAATTTAACGTCTCTCCATATAACAACTTTGCTGCAGTTTCACTTATTTCTAAGGATTCTAGAAACTAAATTTGTATTGTACCTGTCATGTAGTCAATGTACACTACATGGCAGGTACATGACTGATTAATGAAGGAGGTTTAAAAACACAACCTTACAATGACGACGATAGCGACGAGTACTTTACTTCGTTTAAGTTATTTTAAAAATCGATGTTTAAAATAAACTCAGTAAATACTAAATATAAATCAGTGAATGGATCATAGCAAAACGAACCAATCCGAGGTTTTGTCGCTCTCCCTGTGTTCGGTCGCGACTCCGAACAGGCGGTACCTAGCGTAGTTATGTAACGTCAATTCGTCAATTCGTAACGAACCACGAAGTCCAGAGGTCCTGGGTTCGATCCCCATGGGGAGTACAATATATTTTGCTAGGTTTAGTTGGTGGTAGGACTTTATTTAAGTCCGCCTAGCTAGCTACCACCATCTTACCTAATTCTGTCGCCATAATAACAATTATTAAATTGTTGTGTTCCGGCATTTAGAGGTAAGATAGCCAGTTCCTCAGTTTGTTGAGGATTCTGGGTGAAGTGCGCCTCCTTTTTCGGCCTTATCTTAACTTGTTACCAGGTTGAGATGAAGGCCAAGCGCTTCCCCGTCGTTCAATTATAACAAAAAAAAAAAACCTGAAATCTCCCTGAATAAACGATTCATTATTATTTAGTTGAGTCGTAATAATAATGTAAAAGGTTTGGTAGTTTTTATCTAAGGTACAATCGTGTGGTGAGTCTGTCCCGGCGCCGCGATGTATCCCGGGCCGAGACGAGCTCACGTCAGATAACACGGCTATCTGGCACATCTCCGAGATGGATGTTTGTTCCCACTTGTTTGTAACACGGTGCTCTATTTCATTCCACGACGATTGTTTGGCACATTCATTCATTCATTCATTCGGTTTTATCTTTTGTCAACAACTCTGATAAAAACCTCATAAACTGCCAACAACAAAGTGAAAGTAAAACTTTTACGAATTCAGAATAACATTTCTGAATTCATAATGTCGGCGGCGATGCATGCTCATCTCATTTTAGTAGATGATATGAAAAGTTAGTTTACTGCTAGCTTTCGACATTTTATAACACTAGATGAATTAACAACAAACTAAATCGTTTTAGGACGTTTATATATTAGCAACATGTATGTATATCAAATTTATAGTAGTAGTCTGAGTGCAGGAGCTACTACAGTACAAACACACCCAGCTGTAGTCTGAGTGCAGGAGCTCTTACAGCACAAAGTGAACCCTGATTTCGCACCTCAGCGCCCTCTGGCGTTAAAATAAAATCTATTTCGCAGCAAGGAGTTTAAGCCGTCGTTTGGGCTCGGAATGCAAACTAAATTGGAAATTGCCGGCGGCAAGCTAAAAGGCGAGAAGTGTGTGGTGATGCGAATACATGTGACCTTGCCTGGTTCTGATGTTTTCTATGGGGGTATTCGTGCGATCGACCCCCCCTTATTTCTCATGTATACTTGATGTACAGTGATCATTCGATTTTCGCTGAGACTACTCGCGGCCGCGTAATCGCGCTCCGACAGTTTTGCAAAGTGCTGACGGCATCACAACAAACCTGCCGTCGACAAATGGCTGACCGCGGTGATGACCTACATTACTCATCGCGTGTAGGCATCTATGTCGATATCAGACTAACTTGTTAAGGCGATAACATACTTGCCGCAACAATGTCTACAAAAAAAACTCAAGTCAAACTTGTAACAGAAACCGAACATTTTCTGTTCCAAGAACATAAAAAAATATCTGAGCGCTACGAATCAGAATACCAGCAATGGCTAGAAGAAAAGCAAGAAAGAATAAAACTTCAGAGCCTTGTAGCGGACTTGAAGAGTCAAATTAATATCCTGCAGCAGCAATTAAAATGCGCAGTAGAACCCCAACCAATTCCATCAACATCTTACACGGAAACTCCAACGGAACGTACTGAATACGCTACAGATGAAGAAGAATTAGCCAGAGAAACAGAGTGGATCAGAACGAAGTCAAGGAAAAAAAGAAAATTGAACACGTCACCTACACTCTCGCCCCAAGAAGAGAAAGCAGCTTCTACCACCGAAAAAACAAAAAAGGTTCCTCGGCCACCCCCCATCATCGTGGATGGCGTGAACAATTATCAACATTTTTATGACTCCTTGACGATGAGCCAGCCTGCAGGCTCCTTCGCCACTAAAACCCTTAACGGTGATAGCATTAAAATAAACGCCTACAACGATGAAGCGTATAGATCTATTACCAAGTCGCTGTCGGAAAACAACTGCCTTTGGCATTCATATGAAAACAAGCAAGATAGACCGATTAGAGTTGTAGCTAAGAAGTTGCCATCTTCCTGCCAACCAGAGAGAATAGTTGAAGACCTTATAAAACAAGGATTCCAGGTTAAAGAAGCAGTGAACAAGCTGAGTTGGAAGACAAAGGAGCCTCTCAACTTGTTTATCCTAACCTTCAGCAACGCTGAAGAAATCAGCAAAGTTTATGCAATTAAGCACATACTGGGATGCGTTGTTGACATTCAACCCCTGCGATCCACAAAACTTATCCCGCAGTGCAAGAGGTGTCAAGTCTACGGACATACACATAAGTATTGCGCCAAAGAACCTAGATGTGTAAAATGCACAGGCAAACACCTTACCAAAGACTGCACCAAACCCGCAGAACAGAAACCAAAATGCGTACACTGCGGAGAGCCACATCCGGCTAATTACAGGGGATGCATGATAGCTAAAGAAATGCAAAAGATGCGTAATAACACCAACAAAAAACCAACAATCGTGCGCCAGCAGCAGGCAACAACGGTTAAGACGACATCTACTCAACAACAGACTCGTGGGCCGAGAGCTACGCCTAACCCACAAAGTAAGACAAAAAACGTTTCTTATGCTCAAATAGCTGCATCCGGAACTAGCCCAACTGTTCAGTACAGTAAACCTGCCAAAAGCTCTGACAACAATAAGTTAGATGAAATACTCAAGTTTATAACATTATTTGATGAGCGTCTTAAGAAAATAGAAAATAGCGCCAAATTAGCTATTGCAAGGACTAAAAAATGATTAACTCAATAAAAATCATGGCCTGGAACTGTAACGGGCTTCAAAATCATCAAAATGAGCTACAAGTAGTTCTTGATACGGAAAATGTAGATGTGTGCCTCATATCAGAAACACACTTTACAAAACAATCCTATGCAAAGTTCAAAGGCTACAAAGTATACTACGCAATTCATCCAGATAACAAAGCCAAAGGCGGAAGTGCTGTAATTGTTAGAGAACACATAAAGCATCATGAAGTAAAGAAACATGAACAGCCAGATATACAATCTGTAGCTGTCTGCATCTATACAGAGAGGTATCCTGTGACTGTGGCTGGTATATACTGCCCACCGAGGTACAATATAAAAAAAGAATCCTACCTAAGCTTGTTACAATCACTTGGGGAAAGGTTCATATTAGGAGGTGACTTTAATGCTAAAAACACGCATTGGGGCTCCCGCTTAACGAATACCAAGGGAAAAGAACTGATGAATGCCATAAAAGAACTCAAATGCGAGGTATCATCGACAAGGTCACCAACGTACTGGCCCACCGACCCACAAAAAAAACCGGACCTGATTGACTTTTTTATACATAGAAATCTATCAGCCAATTATCTTAGTACAAAGCAGAGTTATGATATGAGCTCGGACCACTCTGCAATCTACCTAGAAATAAGAAACAAAGTATTATTTAAGGAAAACACTCTGACCCTAGTAAATAAACACACTGATTGGGAGAGTTTTAAATTAGAACTAGACGATAACTTAAATCTAAGAGTACCACTTAAGACTCCGGAACAGTTGAATGCCGAAGTTGAGCATTTTGTAACTCTAATACAGCAGACTGCCTGGAAAAATACACCTTATTTGAGAAGCCGGATTGCCAGAAACCATTATCCAAAAGAGATTTTGGAACTCTTACATGAGAAAAGGAAACAGAGGCAGCAATGGCATCAATCCAGATGCCCACAAGACAAAACTAAGCTGAATAATTTGACAAAAAAACTAAAAAAGATAATACAACACTTTAATGATACCTTAACCAATACCTACATTGGAAAGTTGACTGCTGAAAAAAGTACAAATTACTCACTTTGGAAAGCTACCAAAAATATGAAACGACCAATGGCACAGATCCCACCATTGGGATCAATGATCAATGGAAACATGAAATGGGCCGTAAGTAATGAAGAAAAGGCAAAAGTGTTTGCAGATCACTTGGAAACGATATTTCAACCAAATGAAGGTCAAACCCAAACAGAAGACATCAGTAAAATAGAAGAAGAACTAGGTGAAATATGTATCAAACACGTTTCGCCAAGAGAAGTTTTTCAAGAAATCAAGAGAAACATCAATCCAAGAAAGTCTCCTGGATTTGATCTAATTCCGGGTGAAATATTACATAACCTCCCTAGAAAAGCCCTGGTCAAACTGACTAACCTTATTAACGCGGCTTTAAGGCTAAAATATGTGCCCGACTTATGGAAAGTAGCTGAAGTGATTATGATAGCGAAACCAGGGAAACCATCAAATGATGTCAAATCATATAGGCCAATCTCACTCTTACCTATCGTATCCAAACTTTTCGAAAAGCTACTGCTTAAAAGACTTAAACCGATCATAGAAACAAGAGCGATTATTCCAGACCACCAATTTGGCTTCAGGGAAAAGCACTCGACTATAGACCAAGTCCATAGAATTACTAATGTAATTGAGAACGCCATTGAAAACAAAAATGTTTGTTCTACAATTTTCTTAGACGTAGCCCAAGCATTTGATAAGGTATGGCACGAAGGTATTCTACAAAAACTAAGAAAACTTCTACCCAAACCATTCGCCGATATTCTGCAATCATATTTGACGGATAGAGTCTTTAGAGTAAGGCAAGAAGATGCCTACTCAGAAATCAAGAAAATTAAAGCCGGAGTGCCGCAAGGAAGTGTTTTGGGTCCGGTCCTGTACCTATTATACACCAGCGACATCCCTCATCTAGAAAATAATACCCTTGCGACGTTTGCTGACGATACAGCTATAATGGCTGTTGGAAAAACACATGCAGACGCTGCAGAAAAGGCTCAAGATGCAGTCAACAAAATTTGGGACTGGACGAAAAAATGGCGAATCAAACTCAATGATTCAAAATCGGTGCACATTAACTTCACAAATAAAAAAGATCAGTATTTCCCTATATATATCAACAATGAGCCTATACCGTATGAAAACACTGCGAAGTACCTAGGCATGACTCTTGACGCAAAGCTACGCTGGAAAGCTCACGTCAAGAAGAAAAAGGAAGAGTTAGATATTAGATACAATAGAATGTACTGGCTCCTAGGAAGGCAGTCAACATTGTCAACACACAACAAAATTCTGTTGTATAAAGCAGTCCTGAAGCCAGTATGGACTTATGGTATTCAGCTGTGGGGCTGTACCAAAAAAAGTAACATCAAAATAATCCAACGCTTTCAAAATAAGGTACTCAGGGATATAGTGAATGCACCTTGGTACATCAGGAACGACGACCTCCACAGGGACCTTAACATAGAGTTCGTTGATAAAGTTATAAAAAAACATGCAGAAGCTCATGAACAAAGACTTCATAAACATGTGAACCTTGAGGCAATCCAGCTGCTAGACAACACAAAAACAGTGAGAAGACTGAAAAGAACTAAACCTTTTGAGTTAGTGTAGTGTTAAATAGTATAAAGTAGTGTCAGTGTAAGTGAAAGTGCTACTTCAAAGAACACAATAACGCAGTGTCTCCCCTTAAATAGAAACTGTAAGAAACGTGACATTGGACACATTCTTTAAAATAATGAACTTTATAAAACTAAGTTAGCATAAAATTACTCATTAGCCTACATAGGCTAGATTGTAATATAGTTTTAGAGCATATACTTTATTAATATGCACTAAATATATAAAAAAAAAAAAAAAAAAAAATGTATACTTGAGGACGCACGCGTGATTGTTATGTGTAACTAGCAAATATAGGTGACGAGGTGAGTCAGGGAGTAAGGCAAACAATCACGCAATTATTGATATTTTCACTTTTTTTAGTAGTCCACCACGACGTTAAGTGCATCTCTTGTCCATAACAATGGCGTACTTACCGAGGCACTGCATTGCGCCCTCGAACTTGAGGCATAAATATGTTAAGTCACGCGTGCCCGTAATTTCACCGGCAACCATAACCTTCAAACCGGAACACAGTAATGTTGACTGGCGGCTGATAGAGGTAATGGTGGTAGTACTTCCCCGGACGAGCCCTTTCACGCGGGACTCTACTACTCTTAACTTAACTATTAATATGGTAATCGCTCATATTTATACGAAATGTGTACGAATCTATCGGGAATGTTATTGTTATATGCGATGTATAGACCCTTAAATAACGCATTTACCAAACGTGCAATTGTTAATAGGAGCATTGTCAGACGCTAAAATAACTCATTCAAGCACAAAACCCGTGATGTTGAGACATAGCGAATCTAGGTTGCTACCATGAAACCGCAAGCCCGAAGTCCGGATCGAAAATAAAGACGCAACGAACGACGGACTTGCACCGTACAACGCAGTTGTTGAGGACGCGAAATCGAAGGACACCTTTCGTTTTGGATCCTTAATGACATACGGATGTTTTAGTCTTAGGGTCATGTTGATATGAAAAAACGTGAGGCAGATAAGAACAGGGTTGCTAACTTAAAGGATCTTCGGTCAATTGTTAACAGATTTGCATGAGGGCTGTTATTCATGGCTTGCTATAATACCCGTAAAATTTAAAAAGTTTTATTATCCATGTCATACAAATGCTTAATTATTTACAGTTACCTAAAGCATTTTTAATCGAGGAGGTTTTCACACTTTTTACGCCCAAGCTTATCATTTGTATGCATGCCAACGGAACCCTATTACTAAGATGTAGTAGGTAGGTAAACATTTTTTCATAAAATGTACCTTAACTACCTAGACGGTTACGGTTTGAAATAGACGAATGGTAAACGAAGTTTAAGAACCGTTGCCACCGTTTGGGTACGGAATCCTGATTTTGAATGAAAGGATAGGTTGTATGAACATTTATTTGCTCCAAAAAACATATTTTCAAAATAAGGTTTTAACAATTATCAGGTTAACGTGTTGGCAGCACTAAATGACGTTTTGCTTGTGACTGTAGACAATAAGTATAGAATGTTTTCAAAGCAGTTTTCATCCAATGAACGTGTGTCAAAATGACGATCATCCGAACCACGGATCGAACTACGGGCACGTAGGTACATCATCGTGGCAGGGAAATGTGCGATCCGTCACACGTTATTGAACGTAGACCTCCTGTCTCGCACAATCGCAAATCAAAATGAAAGTCGTCAAGCGCAGTAAAATACATTTAAACTGACTAAATGCAAATGTGAAACACACATTTATTTATTGGTTATGGCAAACTAATAAGTTCAGTTTTATTTAAAGTTATTTGAAGGTATGACTGACCCGCGATCCACTCTGTTAAGCTTGCTGACCGAACAACTTTTTTTAATGTTATTTTTATAACTTAAGTTCCGAGGAACAACCATTTTAAATAAAGTTAATACCTCTATTTACTAAACCCTCACCGAGCCATCTCAGCTCAACCCCTAAACACTCGTAATGCCACGATCGTACACAGACGGAATATTTCCAACATTTAAGCAACATATCGAATCGCGTTGCGCCATCAGCACCTGCACACAACTCTCGAGAGCCGCCGTAAGCGTTGCACGAAACTTGTTCAGGAAGCCAATACTCCCTAAAAGTGGCGGCCGAGGCGTGCCCGCCGTGCCTCCCGCCGTGCCGCCCGCCGTCCACAGGGAACTAGCTCAAAAATGAACTTTTAAGGCGCGTTTATTGTCTCATAAAGAATTTCGAGACCACTTGGGGTATAGCCGTCTGCTTTCCTAATGAAAAATGGAGAGGACCTTTTCCTAGATTGGTAGTGAAGTCTATTAATCAAAATATGGGTAGAGTGGCCATCCGCGCAAATGAAACCCTTTAGGGCTACGGTGGATGTTGCGGCGGGTCCTTCCATAAGGAGGCATAAAGTGGTTGTTTCTGGGGTGTGGCGCCTGAGGGAGCGGCTGTGATAGCGGTTTTTGAATATTTATAACTGGCTTAGCTTTAAATCTCTATTAAATTTAAACAGCCTCTGTGTTCTGGTGATTTGTCCACCAGTGTCAGTTCAATTGAAATGTAAGCACACTAGTCCGCTCCTGCCAGTAGGTACCCTAGTCCACTGCCGCCTCTACCTTCGTCCAATGCCACCTCTCCCCTCGTCCGCTGCCACCTCTCCTCTCGTCCGCTGCCAACTCTACCCTAGTCCACTGCCGCCTCTACCTAGGAAATTCACCTCTCCCCTCGTCCGCTGCCACCTCTCCCCTCGTCCGCTGCCACTTCTCCCCTCGTCCGCTGCCACCTCTGCCCTCGTCTGCTGTCAATTTTACCCTCGTCCGCTGCCGCCTCTCTCTCTTCAGACTAGGGAGTCCGCTGGCGCCTCCCGCCTAGGCCGCGCGCCTCAGGTGCCGCCTGCCAGGAAATGAAATTCCAGCGCCAGTCCGACCGCTGTCATCCACCACCTATTTACACAGCTACGTTCACTTGAAACTATCATTTTGTCTTTCTATTTCAAACTGAACAGGTTTATGGAATATACCTGCTACAACAGAAAATTAAATCATAACCTCCTATCTATATCTAAAATAAATTCTAAAATTTTTGGAGTTCAGTAAACAGAGCATCTGATTACATAATTGAGATGTTAACAAACCAATTCACACATATTTTTTTAAATAAATCTCATTATAATATATTGGATACATTTTATCCAAACTATTCTAGTACCTATCGTAGATTTGTATGCTTCCACCAATTGATGTTTCCACGACCTTTATCTTGTCGGGTATACCTTACAAATGAATATTGAAAACAACCTTCTTTATTTAATGAGATGGTGTGTCACAAGGGTAGAGCACGTTTTGGGACAGTAGAACCTTTATATCCTTTTATATTAACTGTTTCGTGTATATACATATTTTTGGTCACTTTGTTAGTTATTTACTACATTAGGTACTATATCTATAGAATTCATAATCATAATAAGATGCATCAAGGCTTTTTCACAGCTACTGACAAACCGAGCAAAGTTACCGATACAAAGTAGATACGTTGTATAAAATATGTCACCCGTTCATAAGTCTTCCATAAAAGGTAGAAATTTCATATTCAAACGAAGTTAACATTATAAGAACGAAGTTAACTTATTAAACAATAAATAAGTATAAAAGGAGTGTATGTGTAATAGTTCTTTGGGCACAAAATCCACAATGAAGACTCAACGGGAGCGTCTTGTAGTCCAAGGCAGAATGGAGGGCAAGAGATCCTACATACATCTGTCACCAAATCTACTATGACCGACTGCTCCCACAATGCCTCCAATAGACCAGAATGGAGACGCACAGCAAGAGCCGCCATTCATCAGGACCCACCCGTGACCACGATCACTCTGGCAAGAGTGCTCAGAGTGTGTAATCATATACACGACGATTCATTAAAAGTTGAGTTTGTAAAATGGCCACGAATGTTTGAAAGTTGTACAAATGTTATTATTTGTATTTGATATTTTGTATCTGGTCATGTGTACGTCGACATGCATCACTATAAACAACATAAAACTCTGTATAACATCGAGAGGTCGCTTTCCGTTAAAAATGTAGGCAAATGGTCGCGCGGGAGTTTTTCAGAATATTCGCAGTAGCACCTGTGCAGGATTTATGTTGCGATGGCGGTGTTTGGAAACCGGCCTTTTAGCCAAACAAATACTCAAACCGGCGTGCATTAACTCAATACTAGTATTTGTACCACGAGTTTGACAACTAACTACTAAACTTAACCTAAACTGGCTAGGATGTCTTTTATTTTTCAGTATCGGTATTCACCTTTACTTATTACTACTTTAAATTAAACCTTTACTACTTCAAGTTTTACGATCAATAACATTGTTATAGAAAAACCGATGACATAATCTTTGCACGGTATTTTATAATATTAATAGATTAAAAGTGAGTAAATACTTATGTATATCTATTTAATTGATCATTTTGATTCCTAAGATCAACTTGAATGATCGATAAGTACCCGAGATAAGATGTCAAATGTTGATTCTTGATTCTCACGTTTAATTTTCCTGGTTCAAGATCCGGTTTAATATGAAAGGAAGGTAGGCAAATCAAGCACCTCTACAGTTCTCCTTTAGATATTTAGGTGAGTCTAAGTGATGCAGGCTTTCTATCTAAAAATTATATTTTATTTTATAATATATAATTTATTTATAATATAACATAATATAATACATATATTACAAATTCGAAAATAATATTTGTGCCAATGCGGGGTATGGGGGTAGCTGCGTCCCGCGGGGTAGATAAGCTGTCTTCGGCTCGCACGAATTTATTCACACGAAAAATAGGAAACGACTGACTCCGAGAACTTACCGGGCTACGTCCCGGTTCGGTGAATTTGTTTACCAAAGTCTAGCTAAAAGCTTTAAATATATTTTTAGTTTGGATGGTTGCGTTGAATATAAGCAGTAAATGACAAAAAACTAAGCAAACGCGCGATGTACCAACACGTCAATAGATGGATAGAGATCATGAAAGCATAATTCTGTACCCTTCGTAAAAACGAAGACAACTCGAAAAGTCGTGTTTTGAGAAAAACGCATTTAAAAATATTTAAGCTTTTAATGTATTTTTATGGCCACCACTTTTTTTCTATTAGTTTGATTGTTTTATTAGTGAATGCATCTAGTAGGTAATTTACAAAGCTTTGCATTGGTATATTTATATGTGTAATTACAATAAAGTAAATAAATACGTAGAATATATTTTTTATACATATTACATATTTTCATTTATAAAAATATGAAATTGTATTATTTGTCACGCCAATAGTAAGTTGTGTAAAACAGTTCATTTATTATAATAGTCTTTAGATAATGTGACTGATTCCTTTGTACATAGTTAGTTTAATTGTACCTTTTATTCATTTAAAATTATATATACACGTTACGTTTTTCGTTGGTGCTCAATGCTATATCTTAAGTTTAAATTGATTCTGGCGGTCTTCAAGCTAGAGTTTTCAAATCATGTTAACCAAAACGATCACTAAACATCAATGTGATTTTTATAAACGAGATAAAACTAATAAAAATACATGAACATTTTTATATTTTTTTTATTGTACGCCGGGTAAGCTTGGCCTTCATCTCATCCTGGTAACAAGTTGAGATAAGGCCAAAGGTGGAGGCGCACTTCACCCGGAATCCTCAACCAACTGAGGAACTGGCTATCTCACCTCTGAATGCCGGAACACAAACATTTTAGAATTGTTGTTATGGCGATAGAATTGGGTAAGATTGTGGTAGCTAGAGCCAGGCGGACTTCAACAAAGTCCTATCAACAACCAAACCAAACACAATATATTGTACTCCCATGGGGGTCGAGCCCGGGACCTCTGGATCTGAAATCGGTGGTTTGAACCACTAGACCATAGAGGCGGTTGTACCACTAGACCACAGAGGCGGTTACTTCTATCGTAAAACATATTTTTTAAAATTAATTTTGTGTCAAATGATATACGTAGCTGTCTTGCTTAAGAAATATAGTAATCTTAGGGATAAGAATGACTCTAGCTAGAATCGAAATAAACTCCATACATACGGTAACTACGTATAATATATTTTTTTGAATATGCGCACTCTAAACATGGAAATAGTTTCCAGCGCCTGTACTTCCGTTGTCCATCGAAAACCTATTGTTTTAAAAAAAAGCGTTAGTACGCTTGAATACAGTAATATTTATACAATACTATCTATTATTATAAGAAAGGATAACCGCTCCATAGCCGACGTAAGCCAAGAGCTGACCCATACAAAAAAAAAATCCAGAAGAAAACTTCAGTCTACTATAAGTAGATGGTTACAAACAGTTATTAATTATGATAATTAATTTTAAGAAGCTTCATACTCTGACACGAAATCCATTGATGGCACGATAAATGTGGATGATTTTGTAAAATACTTCTGTGCGAGAATGGATGTATTACTGCAGGTATTATTACCTTTCTGAGTCAATAAATGAGTGTAATTCTCTGGCGCGCGGCTTCATCCGTGTTTATGTAATGGACAAATGGATGCCGCACATCATTTAAAATTAATAACAATGTAAAAAAAATATGTAGGGCGAAAAAAAAAACAAATTAAAAATTACCTTGACGTGTGTCGCCTGTTACAGAAAGTTTACCAGTCTTTTAATTTTTTATTTGAAATAGATAAACTTATGACAAAAACGCTCGTCTGTGTCCAAGGATGACGACAGCGATAAAGCGAGGTCTCTCAAAAGCTGCCTTTCTGACTATCACCGGACCTCGGCTTTAGGCCGGTCGCAACCCACGCGGATCTTTAAAGATCCTGCCAGAGATATGATCATTCAGCGATAATTCCGATGCCAGAGGTACCACTATTAAACTAAGGTTCATTTAAACTTGCGCAATCATTAATAAATACATACGCATTCAATGATTAGCTGACACCACTTAGTATCACTCACGCCAAAATTTTTAGCTCATTATTATCGTTTCAGCCCGTGTAATCCCACAGCTGAACAAAGCATTTTCTGGAGATCGCTCCATTGTAATAGACCTCATGCCCTTGATGTCCAGGGCTGACCCTGAGTATATAAAAAAAACATGCCTCACATCATAAGCCGCCGCTATCTATCAACTCCGTATGACAGCTGGTCACAGCACAGCTCTCGGTGACTTCACCGACAGATGATCTGCTATGAGTGGTTGTTATAGCCAATGTTATACACATGTATAGAGCTCACCCATTTCAAATGAAAAAAATGGTTGGCTATATACAATGCAAACGTTTCAAAGAAACCACTGGAGGTTTACCCATGTTTATATTATAGTATAACATAATATAATATATTTAATGTCAACCCAAGTTTACATAATCCCTGCCAGTGATTTCAGTAATCATTTCACAAAGTTTTATTAAATTTCATCGGTTTCAGCGTTATGCGTGTTCAAGAAACAGTCAGGCAGACTATTGTTTTGGCTTCAGTATCGATAATAGTGTTTCATACAATTGAAATTTTTCAAACATATTTACAGTACAGATTTTAACCCTTTACAGTTTTATTAAAAGTATAGATAGATTAATAGTAAATAGAAATAGAAACATTTGTTTCTGTTAATTGTACTCTAAAGTAACTATTAAAGTAATTTATTTTTATAAGCATGTAACATGACGTTCCTAAACGTGAATTACAACTCGTACTTTGATTACGAATAGGCAACAGCTGTTAAAGCATCTAATGGGTCTCGCGTCCTGTAATCTCGTCACCACAAATGCACGCTCCTGATAATAAATACACTTGTGGCTGAGAGACAAGAGGAGGCAAGGAGGCGGCGGATAATAGGGGTAGGGAGGAGGTTTAAAATGTTAATTAATTTGGTGCAACATCATCATCGTCCATCTATAGCAGTCCAATGTTGGACGTAGGTCTCTCCCAAGGTGCGCCACTGAGCCCGATCTTTCGACCTTTCTCATCCACTCTCTGCCCGCCACTGTCGGAGGTCGTCGCTCCAACTAGCTGGAGGGCGTCCTACACCACGCTTGCCTCGTCGTGGTCTCTACTGAAATTGATCCCACCGGGGTTTTTGGTCAATTGAAAAATATGGTCACTGCCACTTCAGCCCTCTTTTAGCTAAATCTGTCGGATAACCTCATTCCTGATTTAATCCATCATAGATACGCAAAGTATAGCTCATTTCATAGCACGCTGAGCGATTTTCATTTGTGGACTAGCCCTGTTGTCGGAGTCCACGTTTCGGCGGCGTGAGTCATCACAGGACGCACCGGTTGCAGACTTTAGGCTCTAGTAGGACTGCGGGATGGACGTCAAGAAGTGCTGACAAAGTTTCCCAAATGCTGCCCAGCGCAGATGGATTCTTCGGTTTAAGTCTCTTTCGAATTAAGGTCTTCCTCAACGTAGAGTATGAAGACATAGTCTTACACCACTTTGAGAAGAGTTCCGGTGACAATTATCGGTTTTAGGGTAATACTATAGTAATTGATCATAGGAGTGAGATTGGTCCTTGGCTTTTTTATTGGGACATTCCTTCTTTGAAAAACAACTTGGAGTTCTCCCATAGCTCAGGGGAACTACTTGCCTATAGAAGCTCCAATGTGATTCCTTCTTCTCCAGAGGCTTTTTTATTTTTCTACCATCTCAGGGCCAATTTGATCTCGCAAACATGAACCTCCAGGAGGTCGTCAGTTAAGTGGAGGGTGAGTGTGGCTCGGGCATCCTGGTCCCTAGACTCGATGGTGTCGCCAGCGAGGCGTGTAATAGACCGAAGAAGTCCACGAACTCGGCAAAAAAGTCTGGCCTGGAGGTGACGGTTTCTCCACTCGACTTTGTAAGCTGTGTCAGGTAGCTTCTACCAAGATGCTGCATAAACAATTTAGACCCCCAATTTCGCTCGATCGTTGTTTCATTAGGAAGCCCATTAGAGCGTCAGAGGTCTTTTACTTAGAGCTGATGTTCTGACATCGTCGAGGGATTTACTGGCGTCTTACGCCGTTTTTCCATAAGTCAAATAGTATATTCCGAGAGCTTGTACTTCTTGCCTTTACACCTTAAACGGCAGAATTTTGTCCCTTCGTCCCTAAAGATACAATACCTCGAGATCCTAGTTAACATCGTCGGTAGGTTCTAATGCAGAGAATCGATTTTCAAGTTGCAGTTGAAATTTCCCGGAACCCATCATGGACTGGAGCAGGTTTCGGAGCTAAGATTTCATCAAACGCGCGCGCTCGAAATCAATATTTAGAGTGCCTCGGATGAGCCGATGATCACTTCCGGTGTAGATCCTGTTGAGCTGTTACGAGTTGCGCCAAGTGTTCGTTAAGCCGTAGAGCTCATCCATTACACGCCAGGGTCTTTTTTTTTGGGTTTGGACAGCCTTCCGTAACCCGCAGAACACTAGTACCCCCTGCCCTGCCAATACCATGGCCGACGCCTTGGCCAGGGATAGCAGACCGATCGTGACCTGGGGGCCGTTGGCTATGTGTACTCCTAGTTGGCAGGTAATGCCCATAATCATCTCGCTAGGCATGTGGGTTGGCAAGGTGGTGCGGAGGCACTTATAATTGCGCTACTGATCTTCTTCCTAGTCGTCACACTCTTGCCAGAGTGGTCGTGGTCTTCATGTGTTGGGGCTTTACAAGCTTTACAATCCAAGTGATACTGGTACTGCTGCCAAACAGCAGCAGAAGTACAATAAAGTCGTAGTAAAAGGGTCCTCTTGGCCAGTTTGGGTACGAAACCCTAAAAAACAAACTTAATTTACGTATGTTTGATAAATATTTTCCTGTTCATTAAGAACGGACCAAAATCATTTGAGCTTTCAAGTTAGTAATGTTCCACTTTATTGGACACCGTTTCACGCGACGTCGACATATTCCCCTGGTCTCCCCCGCCCCCGCCGCGCCGGGTATCCGGGTATATTCTCCCATGCACGACATTTCGCGACAAGCAGGTTCATGTCTCCCCTGTGTGTCCATCTGCGGCGTGTGTTTGCGCCGCGTTTAATTCGCTGTGCGGTCACATTTTGCCGACGCAGTGCGGGTTCATTGAGATGAAAATTCAATTAAATGCGATAGCAGACAATTACTTTTGCTTACAGAGCGTTTTAGATGATAATGAAATACGCTTGGATTGATTTATCTACGCTATATTACTGTAAACCTCAATAGATAATTACAGATCATTTATCCGAACAGTATAACAGCAAGTTACAGTGTAAATTAAAACACAAGTACTGATAATCAAAAAAAAAAAGATGACTAAAAAGTCCAACCCTTCAAGCAGGGAAGACCTTAGTCTCGCAGTAGATCACAAAAAGTGTGATAACGTCAAAATGCATTATTTCATGATAATTTTTATGGATCATTTTGATTCGTCGAATCTATCGCCTGTTCAGGATCGACCACACACAAGGTGTGCATGATTCACCATATATTTGTTTCGTCTAAAACTTATCTAAAATCATTAAATCTATACAATCATTCAGCAACATCTTTCCATATAGAAGTAAAATATAGACATCAACAAAAAAAATTGAGGATACTCTAAAAAGATCAATAGCTAAAAGTTTACGATACAATTTTGATCGATAACTTAAAAGTTGCTTATGAATTTAACCACTTTTTCTCTGGTATAAACTCGTATGTTAATTGTGCGTTGGCTCTACTTGAAATAAGTTTAGTGTCATGTTTCCTTTAGTTTCACACTCGTCAATGCGTGTATATAATATTGGCAAATCTTTTAAGTAAATTATTAAAATATAAAGACTTTTGGGGGATTTCCGATAAAATATTAGGTACCATAGTAATTGATATTGCGCCAAGTCTGGTATATCATTCCTGATCTTATGAAATATAGCAAACTGATCCCATTATTCTAGAAATAAATGTCAGCAATCTATAGACCAATCGAAATTCTGCCGGCATGTAGGTTTATTTATACTATTTTATATTTAAATTGGAAAAACGTTTTCCCAATTAGTTACTTATCACTTTAACTTAATTTTAAATTAGCTTTTCTAGCTATACATCTTGATTGGTTTACTGAAAAAAAAAAATGATTCCGATTCACCTTGCCTTATATTCAAATCAACGTTACTAACATTATCCTAAATGGAGAAACACTTAACTTTATTGAAGCAACTACTTACTAAAGTTTAAAAATTGATGCAAAGTTGCAGTGGGGTATTCACATTGATTCATTAGCTAGCAGATTAAGCTCGGCTACATACGCAGTACGTACAATAAGGCATCTGCCTGACAAAGCCAAGGTTAATTTATTCAAGTTATTTTCACAGTATTATGTCTCATAACATATTTTATAAGGAGAACGCAGCAAATATTGAAAGTATTTTTACTCTGCAAAAGAGAGCTGTACGGGCAATACAAAAAGTCAAAACTCGTGACTCTCTCGGGGAACGTTTTAAAGAAATAGGTATTCTTACAGTCAGCTTCCAAATAATTTATGGAAACCCAATGCACTCTCACAGGAACATTGATGAGTTTACTTAAAGAACGGTGATTATACTAGAAATAAAAATAAACAATAAAACAAAATAAAAATAAATCGCTCAAAGAAACTAAATCATTCATTCTAAGGAAACTGTGTTCAATAATCTATCTATACTTTCCCAAAGCTCCCAATGCTTTCCCAAAGCGCCAAAGCGCCAATTGTAAATATTAATTTGATGAGATGTGCCTACTACAAAATAAGTGACTATATCGACGATAAGAACGCGTGGCCCAAAGTTAATATACAAGTATGGTGATTTGTCAATGTTATCAAACTGCTTATTAGGTAGTTAGGTAGTAATACATGTTTTAAGATAGTGTTAAGCATTCAAGTTAATGATGTAGTTATTAATGTTATTTAAATTATTTAAAACTTTTTATACTCAAATGATAAAAGTGTGATTAAAAAATGCTGGTACATTTGCCGAGATTCTTGCCTTTCTCCTTTATTTCTGATAATGATTATTAGCACATCAATATGTTTGTTGCTATAGGCAACTAATGAAAATCAATCACAATTATTACTTCAAATGCCTAAACTCATTTATTTTCACCATATAAAACGAGCCAACTATAATTCAAGCAAGCTCATTGTGAGCTAGTAACAAAGAAGCCTGTCAATACAGCCTACATTAACAGCTTCAAAGAAACAAATAGTAAGCATAAATGATTTCAACAATAGGTAGGACATCTAGACACGCCTAGCGCCTAGCGCTTAGCGCGTGGCGTCCATTCATTACAATGAAAAGCGTCGATATCTCCCGATAACATCAATTACTTGAGCAAAGAAAGGGGGAGGCATGATATCTACTGGATACAAGAAGCGAGAAAGGGTGTATGTATATATTTGTAGGAATATGTACCTACTACGTATACCTTTTAAAATGAAGAATCATCATCATCATAATTCGCGAAAATCATCTCGCTAAGCAGTATTCAGTTGGTGTTCAGTATTCTGCAGCCCATGCCCTGGTATAATCTCCTAGATACCTGATAAGGGAGGGCCAGTGTTTTTAAAGCAAGCCGATACAATTCCGCTTACGTTTTCTACGGGAGAGTAGGAGAAGGAGGGGCTCATCTTGTTTGCCGATCACAACCAACTAATACGTACCTACGTATGAAGATTATCAGCTCAACACTAACAACCAATGCGGGGTAATAAGAGTATGAAAATGTGTGAATGATAAAAGCATTCTCGCTTCACTTTATCATCTCTATGTGGACTGCATGTACTTTCACTCGTTGAGTTAACTCGACTCTCGGCTAGATTTAGATGCGGAAATATGCTTCGATTGTAAAGCTTAGCTTCGTTGCCGCTCAGTGGACGTCTTGCCTCAGGGGGGTGGGGGATAAGGAGTAACAAGCCTTTTGTTCTCAACGCCTTCTTTATCTCGTTCGTACTTCATCTCCCCGATAGCTATCTAAAGTGATTATTTCAGCGTCAGGAAAGTGTTTAAGAAATATTGATAAAGCGAGGAAGGGCCGGCAATTAGAACAGAATACTTTTGTTTTGAAGGCGCTAAACGACGAATGCCGTTCTGGGTGGTTCGATTATATTATCAAATAATGATCGGCGACAATGCCCAGCTTATGCTACAAAAAGGTCGTAAATATATTTTCTCATTTTCCTTAGCTTTCACTTTCACTCTATTTAGTCGATGACTTTCTTCAAAATAACAGATGATGATGATAATAAGGATGATGATGGTTATGATAATGAATCTGAGGTAAATAGGTATCATAAAATACCACATAAAACTAGCGTCATTAACACGGGCCCCAACTAAACATGTTTACACTTCGTGAGGCGTCCACAGACTGATCTGAGTGTTAAACTGTTTGTTGAAGTAACGGCCACAGATCAGTGCGTGGAGTATAATACCGTTAATCGCCGACTGCGCCGCGGAGATCGTCGTGTTTACCTATACTTGTAAGTTTGCCTTTAATTTAACGTTAATGTAGTCGTAGCACATGCTACGGCAGTGCTACGAAAGCTACGCGGCGTAGCACTACCCTACGTAACTATTGCTCTAATTCATCAAATAAAATCATAGTGTTTCTCCTTTTTTTAACGACAGAAAAGTTCTTTACTTTCATCTCACCTGGTGAAGAGTTATATAAGGCCGAGGGTGGAAGCGCTATTTACCCAAAATCTTCACTGAACGACTGAGGTGCTAGCTTTCATACCTGTAAATGGCAGAACACACATTTAGAAAAGCTGTAATGGCTGACTGCGGTAGCATGGTTGGACTGCGTAGGGCATGGTGGGGACCATGCCGTACGGTCGCTCGGGTCTCTTCCATGGTACCACGAATATTGACTGTGCTCAACGTTCTCCTATATCTTAATACTTACTAATAATTAAACCTTTATTCGATAAAAAGTACAATTAAACTAACTATGTACAAAGGAATCAGTCAGATTACCTAAGGACCGTTACAAACGGCCTATAGGTAACTCAACTGTTCCAGACCAGTACCAGACGGAAGCGTGCCAAAGACACTGAACTGAACGCTGAATAGCTATGCTAAGAACCTCCTCCTTTTCTAGAGGTTGGTTAAAAATATGTTGCGATATCGAACCGCTAGAAATAGATGTTGTTTGCGTCGTCGGGGCTTGGAACAAAAGGGTGACTGACGACCTTTGAGAAAAATTGTGAGAACAGGACATAGATCAGTCAATAGTATTTTAGTAATCGAAAAAAAAAACATTTTTGATGTTAATTTGTAGTTTTTTCATTAAAATTGTATATCTTTTTAGCAGTAGCTCTTACATGCTACATGTTTTCTGATAAAACATACGTGGACCGAGAGCACTGGTAATACAGGTTTATTACTATATTTATATTGACGGTATGACTCTTGTCCCTTGGGAAATGGGTATGCCTTTGGTGTGAGACGCTACCTGCGTCGACACCCTAGCGCCATCTCATCTGCCTGGGACATCAGTTAGGGCTGGCGCGGCGGCTGATTCAGCCGAGGATCACAAAAGGCGTAAGTATAGTGGTCTCGACAGAGTTTATCAATTAGAGCCTTTTGGGGGGAGACCTTGGGTCCGAGGGGAGCCGGTACTCTACGAGTTTTCAAAAATCTTACGGGGCTTTTGATTGAGGTGATATGTGACCCAAGAGGTGGCTCTTATTTAGGCCAGCGAATTAGCATAGCTATTCAGCGTGGCAATGCAGCCAGTGTCTTTGGCACGCTTCCGTCTGGTACTGGTCTGGAACAGTTGAGTTACCTATAGGCCGTTTGTAACGGTCCTTAGGTAATCTGACTGATTCCTTTGTACATAGTTAGTTTAATTGTACTTTTTATCGAATAAAGGTTTAATTATTAGTAAGTATTAAGATATAGGAGAACGTTGAGCACAGTCAATATTCGTGGTACCATGGAAGAGACCCGAGCGACCGTACGGCATGGTCCCCACCATGCCCTACGCAGTCCAACCATGCTACCGCAGTCAGCCATTACAGCTTTTCTAAATGTGTGTTCTGCCATTTACAGGTATGAAAGCTAGCACCTCAGTCGTTCAGTGAAGATTTTGGGTAAATAGCGCTTCCACCCTCGGCCTTATATAACTCTTCACCAGGTGAGATGAAAGTAAAGAACTTTTCTGTCATTAAAAAAAGGAGAAACACTATGATTTTATTTGATGAATTAGAGCAATAGTTACGTACGGTAGTGCTACGCCGCGTAGCTTTCGTAGCACTGCCGAACTGTAACGTTTAATTAAAGGCAAACTTACAAGTAAAGGTAAACACGACGATCTCCGCGGCGCAGTCGGCGATTAACGGTATTATACTCCACGCACTGATCTGTGGCCGTTACTTCAACAAACAGTTTAACACTCAGATCAAGCATTCGTTTGTACACCCACTTGAAATACCTGGTTTTCTATGCAATCCGTCCATTGTTTTCAAGCATTTATCAGTATCGCTTAGATTTTGTTTATTTTATGTATATTTTGTTATGTGTTTTGTATGTGGTGAACAACAAATAGTTATCCGTCAATAATCTCGTCAGTCATCAAATAACCATCTCGTTAGCCGGAGATAGTTTTCACCTAGTTACCCTCAGATGGCGGGAGTCCCCGACCTACAATGAAGCTAAACGTCGCTTATAAGTGCTTGCTAAGCTGAGAGCTAGTGACAGTACTTCAGTACTTCAGTCGGTGACCGGCCGAGTCACGGCTCAAATACATGAAAGGCTAACAATACTTTTTAGACACGAACTTTTTGTTTCATCGTATTTTAAAACAAAAGATTGATAGAGAAATAAATACGCAATGAAATGTATGGAGAGCGGGTTTATATCACTAATATAGATTCTTGTCCTGTTTTTTCTCACCATTTTTACAAAGAAACGACTGAGACAGTAATAGTAGCATCAAACATGATGTTTATGTATTTCCTCGTATGATGTCATAAAACTCGTCCTAGACATAACCTCTCGACGAGGAAAGCTCACAAAATATTTTATAAAAACATTGTCAGAATTTTGCATGAACTCGTAAAAAGCTATCGGATATTGTTATCGAGGGTAGGTACCTACTGGGGATGAGAGACTACACAAATATATCGTTTTCATAAATCGACCCGGTCAGTGGTGTGGATGTCATGTCATGGAGATGAATCTCTTAATCATCAGCATAATCGTGATCAACAGTTTACAGGTAGCCCACAACTGGGCATCAGCCGCCTCCCTCAGTTGACCATTTAACAAATTCCGAGCCTCTTGCATCGAGGTTTTATCCAATCCTCCACCTTGCCCAGTCATCAGCCCACCTGGCTGGTGGTCTGCTACATCTAATCTACATGAACATACTCGTACCACTGATACGTTGCATTACATACCCAGGTAGTGGGACAATTTAGTTGTGCATTTACCAAATTGTCCCACTGCAAGACAAGCCTGGAAAACAGAGAGCCTTATCCTTGCAGTGAGAAAACACATGCTGAAAATCAAATATAGCGTTTCCAATGTTACTAAATTAAGTAAGGTCGCTGAAACTTAGACCGTGGTTTTTATTTATAGCCCTATTGTTACCGACATTAAATCCTAGAATAATTCAGAAACTTGTGTTAGATGGCGCTAGTGATCCAAAGTTTCGAGTTTGTTCCTGATTGGCCAACAGAACCGCCATGTTGATTTAGCTGATTTGCGATTTGCTAAAGTTTGTGCTAGTCCAAAGTGTTTCCAGCGCACTCTATTCACTTTTATTTTTATTTTTGCTGGCAACACCAGTCCGCTACCCGAGGCCACTAAGCATACTTCCTAACAATATTTATAAAACCGCGTTGACATCCACGGGCGTACTTCCTGGCAAATGTTTTTCATCCTCATCATCCATGGAAAAATTGACTTCGTTACGTGAGCAACCACGTAGATTTTTCCACGTAGACCACGTAGGTTGGTGCTTAGTTTTCAGGCAGCTACCCGCACACACACGTACATTACTAAACCTATTAAGCGTAAAGAAACACAGATACTGAGAACAAGAGTTGGCTCATATAAAAAAGGCGCCCTCCGTTGTTACCACCCAGTTATATATCTGTGTAAACGGATTTTATTTAGCATATCATACAACAAATGTAAGGCCCTTGCTAAATGCACCACGGTGGTGTCGTGTCGCGTGTGTAAAGCGGCCTACAGCCTGCGACCACTCGCACTTGACTCAACAGAGCTCCGATCTCACAATAAAGCCCGGGTGCACTCACAATGAGACTTCTTTTAAACTTTACGTTTGCATTAATACTTACTCCCTGATTTGAATGCAAAAATATTCGTTTCCCGCTCTCTCAGACTGAGGACAAATTGCCTCGTTTCCGATTCGTTCCGTCGCCCAGAAAGGTAAGTACCATATAAAAGAACCTGTAGTAAATATAACCATACCTTGAACTTAATTCAATGAAACATTTCTTTAGTTTATGTATTTCTGGTCTGTCTTAAATTTATGTTTTTATTATTTGTGCGATAATCCGTCTTAATAAAACGTATTCTCTAAAATTTCAATTCTGCTGCATATTACGGTTCAAAAGATAGCAATCTAAAAGTCGGGTATATGGTCAGGCAAAGTCTTATTCCAAGGTTCCTTACCCAAATTAAGGGTACGTACCCTACATATCGATGATTCAGCTTTGATTTACAATTATCTATAGGTATTTGCCAACCTACTTACATTATATTGAGCATAATATGTATATTATGATGTGACTACTTTTGGAAAAGACAAGGTTTCATCTGACAATGTTACCTGAATCGAGCCTCGGAAACCTGTACCGATCGAACCCCCCACCCTCACTTTCCCATTCCGTTTTCAAATGGTTGCAATTATTGCCGTAATAATTTAAATGACAACATTATTCAAGCAAACGTAAAACCACATTTAACCTTATTGTATGAAATGGGACAATTCCTGAATTCAGATATAAATAAAGCCATTATTGTGTCCGTAACTTGCCATATTTTGCGTTCGGCCAAGGTCCTACAGGGTACTATACTAATACATGCATGCTAAGCAAAGATTTATAGTTCCGGTGTTGCTAGGAAAAAACATATGTGCAAAACCCATTTTCTAAGATATATTGAATAACTGTTATTGTTACTACAATTTACAATTAACTATTTAGTGATTCTGTTATATATGTTTTTTTTTTTACTTAACTATAGGAGACGGCACAAGCAAGTAGTCTACCTGATGTGCATTTCTTGCTTATAATAATGCCTTACTGCGTAGGTCACATCCACAAAGAACATGTATTGCGCCCTTCAACTTGAGGCATAAAGGTGTAAGCCTCGCGTGTTTGTAATTTCACCGGCAACCATACCCTTTAAACCGGAACACAGCAATGCTGCTTGGCGGCTGAAATAGGTATGGTTGTAGTATTTCCCCGGACGAGCCCTTCCACAATGGGCTCTACTACTCATTATTTCTCTATATTCATTATTTGGACCTATCCACAGCTAAGGACTACAGGCGAGCTTGAGTCTCCTCTTTCCCCTGACTCCTCACAACCAACCGAGTACCGCGAATCAATCAAGGATGGCGGGGGTTTCCTACTCCTTCCAGCAGCTGCATGGCTGTAATAATACGAGTAGTGTTGTAGCATTGCTATCAGTCAGCCGTACGTTGAACAACATTACGTTAGATGCGAACGTGAGCAACGTTCACAGGAACGTCAATAAACTGGACTCTTCGCGTTTTAATCTGTACTAACGTTCAGACTACTTTTCGGCACAAAGAAGGGGGCAAGGGGGAGGGTCAAAGATTAATGTAGCATATCGTACATTTCTCATCTTTACTGCGCGGAAAAATTACTTGTTTCTCGTTATCATGGGACTTATATGACCCTTGTAGGTCCAGTGACCGAATGCTGAATTAGGGCGATTTGACGTTATTTCAACGAGACATTTCATAGGCAGTATTAAAGGAGCTCGTGCGTTTACCGTTGAATCGGGAGTATACAATAAACCCTTTTTACTATTATAACACTCAACAAATAGCTTTAAGACCTACGGCTGAGGCTCGCAAAGTCTGACATTAGGGCTGTTACACAGCCTCGTAATAAATAACAACCAACCGCTGCACTTACGCTTGGGACGCTCAATTTCATATCTTCAAACAAAAATAGCCATAACAGCGCTACGATTGTGGCACATCACTAGGACGTAGGAGTGCTACGGCGTTGCAAATTGCCATTTGTAACGTTTTTAAGAGTCTCTACGTAAATAGTAATGTGATGAAGCAGTCGCAGTCATTTACACAATAATTGTAATATGTAAAATGCAACCGCGTTTATTTTGGTGGATACAATCATACTCCATCTCTACCATAATATTTGCGCGATTTCTGCCGGCGACGCTAACGACGGAACTTTTAGTTTATCATAATGGCCGTCTTAATGTTACAAGGCATTTTACAAGGCGCGTTTTACTCACAGACGCTTCGTTTAGTTTTCTATGACTAGCAGATGTAGTAGCAGCACGTTGTATACTGTTACATCACATACTGTTACATCACATACTCTCTGTAAAAAGGCTCGCGCAAGAATTTGCTACCACATAACATAGTTCTGAATTTTATTTTTTGATTTTTAATTCTTGGCAACATTGCTGTTTTATTTATAAAAATTTAAGACTTGTGGATTTTTAAATACATTTTTCTACTCCCTTTTTCCTATATTTAATTTGTTTTAGTATCGGTGCCTTTTTTCAAAGTAATGGTATAAATGATACAGGTCTCAATAACATTTAATGCTATGACAATAACAGTGATGGTAATTATTAGCTGGCACGTACCTACATAGTCACCCTACGTAGGTACTTACAGATTCAAACGCAAAACCCTTTTGGAATAATGTAATTTGATACTACCGTAAAACATCCATAATCCTTTATTTTACGTAAGCTGTGTACCTCCACATCGGGGATAATATTTAGATTGAGTGCCTCAAACTCCATTCTCAATATTGGAGGCTTTACGTCACTGATCCGGGAAGTAGCTATAAACTAAGGAGGGATAACTCTGTTAAGGCGAGGCGGAACGCCGACTGTGCGATGTTTGTATGGAGCTACAGTACAAAGAAGTACTAAAGTGTTTACAGTTTACATTGAAAATGTTTTGAATAATTGTAAATAATATAACGTTATTGGTGCTGGTGCTGATGCTGGTGTCGTGGAGGAACAACTTCAGATGAGACTATCTCTGTGAAGCTGTACAACGGAACATGCACACGTAACGTGACCGCGACGGGGCCGATTCATTTTTTATTCATTATGATTTTGAGGATCATTTTGAAACGTCAAATTAACCGCCTGTTCAGAATCGCGACCAGCATACAAGGAGGATGGTAAGAAAATCGGGCTGGTAATTTTTTTGATATACATTTAACATTTAGGTATATAGTAAGTTTATAGATATATAAATTATTATAATAAGTTTATAATAATTTGAATAACATTACATGTAGGTACATCATATATCAAAACATGTATTATTACATAACTAGCTTATAGGCAGTTTCAGACAAATCACCATTTAGCTGTCAACTGGCATAGTCACTTTAGATATAGTCACTAATTTTGTAGTAGGCACTTTTAATTGAAATATTATTTATGTAAAATTTGTATTTACTAGCAGAGAGTTTGGTGACTCGTACACAGTTTCCTAAGAATGAATGAGTTACTTTTCCGAAGCGATAGGTAACTAGGTATATTAAGTCTATATTTTCTATTAAATATATATTAAGTAATCTGGTTATAACGAGATGAAGCGGAAATCGTATCGCCTTGGCCTTGGCCGACTCTTATTGAATTTTTTGACATGTTCGGTGTCGAAGCCGAGACCGGTGATATAGGTTACAAGTGATGTGTGCCAGGAGGAACCAGGCCGCCTCACCGAGGTCTGCGGTCTTATCGATTGCGAGGCCCGCGCAGACGCCCTAGGTCTCGTACCGATCGCCCCGCGCGCGTACGCTACGCGCTCCAGGACGGCGTCCCGACGGAGAGACGTAGGTAGTCGGCGATGTAACGCGTGACCCGGGAACTCACGAGCTGGAGAACGGACGGAGTGATCGCGGAGACGAGGTGGGGTAAGCTAAGCCGCTGAATCCCGCCGGTCGCGGAGGCTCACGTGCCCACGTCCGATTTGCATCGGAATCGAAGTTTGCTCGTCAGAAATGAGAGCATCGCCGTCACGTACGGAATGCACTTTGTGGGAAATGTAATAGTTGCGAGACGCCGCCGCCGCCGCCGCCGCCCCCACTTCACAAACATGGACGCCGATTTAGAATGCTACTCCGATACATCTGCGAGCGACGATTCCGCTCTGATACTATTGATTGATTGTTTGCGTTTGTTGTTCTGACGGAGACATGTTGTTATAAATAGTTCTAGCAATTACAGAGAATAAATGACAAATAAAACGAAATCACATCAACAGCCACTTGGACTGAGCCTCGTCAAAAGCTTTAGGAGGGTTTAACTGTAATCACCACGTTTGGCAGACAGAATGATGAACGCAATACAGGTGTCAGATATGGTTATTCTCTACAAATAAATTATTTTAATGGATAAAAGAAAGCTGCTGCTCTTCTTCTGATGAGATCCCTGAGTCGACTTTTACGATATCCGCAGGGTGAAGAAGTATAAAAGCAGCATAAGTAATTTAATTTGCATGTTTTTGTATTCACGGGTTATAGTCAGCGCCGATGACTTCATTAAAAAGCCAATGATAATATTTGAGCAGTCGTTTCCGGATGTGAAATTAGATTAGGTACCCATTGAAATGGCGATCAAATCATTATAATTGGTGTGTCAAAGCGACGCCACTGCGCGGGTGCCGGGGGATGGAAACGGCTCATGGCTGTCATGTACCGCGGGGACGAAATGAATGTATCATTACCGTTCTGAACATTATACATTCCATGATTGTTATCGTTTCATTGGATTGCGGTGATCGCATTGTATCCGGATACTAAATAAAACCACATCGTTTTGTATATTGTTTAATTATGGCACGCTTCATGATTGATTAATATTATAAACAAAATACGAATTAATTTATATCGGAAGCATTCAGTGCGGTGTGTCAAACCTGCGGGCAGATTGTGTACATATAGCCGCTACAACTTCGAAGTGAAATTGCACAAAGCATGATTTTATCATAAACTCTTCAACAGAGGGTCCAATAAGTTGGGACAGAAACGATTGTGATAGGACACGGCAGCGTCTGCCGAGGAGATGTTGGAGTTGGGAGTTGTGCCGACGTCGACCAATGTAGACACAACTACGTTCTTTTGACTTCGTGTAACTTACGCTTCAATATTTCGACTAGTTAGTTATGCAAAAGGGTTTTAACAAGACGCACCGTATACTGTGCAAGTTGTGCAAACTTACAAATTAAATTAGTGTACTCAAGTTCTTATTAGGTCCATGTTTCTAGTTTAACAAATTGTTTTTGGGAATAAATATTGCTTCCATTAATTGTCTGCAAACACAGAGCTCCAATCAACAGCAATTCGAACATCTAGTGCTCCACCGTTTTACTTTTGATTAAAAAATAACATTTGGGATGAAAGAGGGCCGCTCGCATGAATACTGCTTCACGAGGACTGTTCTCCGAAGCTGCCATCTACATAGGATTTCTGATAGATGTTACGTTGTTTATGTTTACTCAGTGAACTTACATAAACTGATGTATTCTTGTTATTGATACTTATACTATTTAACACTGCACTAACTCAAAAGGTTTAGTTCTTTTCAGTTTTCTCACTGTTTTTGTGTTGTCGAGCAGCTGGATTGCCTCAACGTTCACATGTTTATGAAGTCTTTGTTCATGAGCTTCTGCATGTTTCTTTATAACTTTATCAACGAACTCTATGTTAAGGTCCCTGTGGAGGTCGTCGTTCCTGATGGACCAAGGTGCATTCACTATATCCCTGAGTACCTTATTTTGGAAGCGTTGGATTATTTGATGTTACTTTTTTTGGTACAGCCCCACAGCTGAATACCATTCTCAACCAACTCTTCCTTTTTCTTCTTGACGTGAGCTTTCCAGCGTAGCTTTGCGTCAAGAGTCATGCCTAGGTACTTCTCTGTCTAGTGGCTCGCCCATCGATATCAATTCAGAGGTCCGGTTTCAGAGGTCCGGTTTCAACCAACAATATTGTGCTGGGTTTGGTTAATGGTAGGGCTTTTTAAAGTCTACCTGGCTAACTACCGCATACATTGAAGCAATTATAAATTATTGTGTTCCGGCTTTTAGAGGTAAGCTAGCTAGTTCTTATCAGACTGTTGACGATTCCGGGTGAAGTGCGTCTCGACCTTCGGCCTCAAAATTAACTTGTAGCCGGGTTAGATACAGGTAAAGCGTTTTCCGGCGTCCAAAAATTAAAAAGTTATTTTATAGGTAATTATTATATTATATATTATATTTTTGAAGAAAAGCAAACATAATCGGGTCACTTTGGAAAGCAATCAAAGTAGTACCCCGTGTCCGATTGAGAATAATTCTCGATACAAATTGCAATTTCATCGGAAACTTTGGAGAATAACTCTCAGGAACTCGAAACAACTTATTGGTTTCGCGCAAAGTTATGCGCGGAGTTGCCTTTGTACCGAGCCAGAACTAGACTCACTTTTTAAATATATCTTTTATATAAACTATTACTATATATATTTTTAATCATGATAAGAACAAATTTATTAAAATAATTGCGGTATTTTAGGATATTTTCCATATTTTATGATCCCAGTTTATTTGAAAAGTTTCAAATCTATAGGACTATCAGAAGTAGGTAAAACTTGACTTTCAATAATTTTAAATACATTAATTAAAAGTTATAAAAGTTTAACCGGCACCTTCGAGGTGAGTTCCCTTGATCTTGACCTCATCTCTGTCTACACAAGACACATTTTGAGTTAAAAAAAATGATAATTACATACAAGTCAAGCTCATTTAATGCGGTTAAAAAACGATAGCTCATTGTTGACATGAAAACAACAAGTTTCGTTCCCTTTTTCTTTTCCCCTTTTCCTTCAACAAGGCAGTCCAGCTAACGTACAGTTCCAAGTCTGATAATTAAAATAAAAGAATCAAGTGAAGTTCAAATAACTTATAGCACGGTTTAAAAATGAACTTACTCATAAAATGACAATCCAAGCTAAACAGGGCACAGATAATGAAAAACGAAGGAAACTTGTTGTTAAAATATTAGGGGCTGCAAAAGGAATGCCTTCCCAGAACAAAATTAAACTCGTACAAGTTAACATTGCCAGTTGCCAGCAGTTAGTTGCCAGCTGCCAGTTGCCAGCTGCCAGCTGCCAGCCAGGACTCATTTCGGGACCATTTCTTTAGTATTCCAAACGTCAAACAATGTTTACTCGGTACTGATTAACTTTTCCCCGCGACAAATTTAATAATGAGAATTCGGGCTCGCAATTTCATAACGCGCGGAGAAAACTTCCATTTTTCTGAACAAATGTTGGTCATGTAATAAAGACGGAATGTTTAAAACGAGTACGCACAATATTTGACATTTCATTAGATAGATAAACACGCTGAATTGGATATTCAACGCAGGCATAAAGAGAACTAGTGATTCTCTAAATAATGCTCAGTCACGCCGGCGCGCTTCTCCACTCTAAATCAAACATGAACTCCACTGTATGGCAACAATTTGATGAAACATGTCCGAAGGTTCAGTCGGCCATTGGGCACAGTTGGCTGCTACGTGTATCGGCTGGTGAAACGGCCTTCCAGTGTTGGCCGAATCGTTTCATTGCTCATTTAGCGAATTGGGTTTGTTTTACGACGCGGATGAAATGGCCGCGCACCTCTTACGCCTAATCTTTATGTTCATATAAAATGAAACACTAAACGTGCGTCTTTAATAGATGTGGGACCGTTTCGGAGGGTCGGTGAGTCCGGCTCACTCGCCGGACAGGTCGGAGTGACACAAGAGCGAGCGAGCCCTTCGAGCTACGCCTCGACTCCGTCCCGCCGTCCCGCCGTCCCGCCGTCCCGCGCTTGGCACAGATTTATTATTGGCGACATGTTCCCTCGCAATGACAACATCTATATTGTATAAATCCGAATCCCCGAGCAGGGTCAAAGAATATATAAAACCTCATAAAAGAACGTGTAAAAGAAATTCTTGGATTATTGAACATATTTCAATAAAGTTTGCGCGTGTTTGTGTTTCTAGACTTTAATAAAAAGTTACGGTCTATTCAGATAAGCCCGATAACCCCTGAAGTTTATGCTTTGCTAATACATGTAACCCTTTCCCACAACTATTAAATGTAAGGGTGAATATATACCTACTGCTTGATAATGTATAGAACAGATACCTAACCGAAATATCACATCAAATATGTAAAGATGGGCTTCCTGGCGCTTGACAGATTGATTGATATAAAGGGTCCGAGCGTATCGAAAGTTTACATCGATATAATTAGAACATGGAGCCTATTATGTTAGTCTCAAATATGCAATGTCATACGCCAGTCAATACAACTATCTTTCGCATTTGGGGAGATCAAGGGTTGATAATGATAACTTAAACCACCACTGTGGTCTAGCGGTTCGCCCACCGGTATCTGAACCCACAGGTCAAAGGTTCGATCTCCAGGGTGTACAAATTTGTGCTTGATTAGTTGGTGGTCTGGCAAACTACCACCATCGTACCTAATTCTGTCGCAATAATATTAATTCTAAATTGTTGTGATTCGTGTTTTCCGTTGAATATGTTGAAGATTCCGGGTGAAATGACCTTCAGCCTTAACATAGCTTGAAATCAGGTGAGATAAAGACCAAGCGCTTTCCCGCCATACAACGAAAAAATAAATGAATAAAAATGATTAATCTACTTAATTCATTATGCTAATAAGATGACTAATCACATATATGGGATTCAGTGATTTTAATATATTCCTATTCAAATAGAACAGACTCAAACGTAAGCTAGTATTAACTTCGTGAGTATTTAACACTGAGATTATAATTCTGTGATACACAGTATATCGAATTTACACATGTTCTTTTTTGGTTCTATACCTGTTGTATATCTGACCTGTACAAGGCAATTTTTTTGACGGGGCCTAATAAATATCCAAAAATGTAATGACGCCTCGAAGCAACCCGACATCGAAAATGACAGGGCCTTGTGGTCGCGGCGGTGAGTGGCGAGTGGCGGGTGGCGGGTGGCGGGTGGCGAGTGGCCGGTGGCGAGTGGCGAGTGGCGAGTGGCGAGTGGCGAGTGGCGAGTGGCGGGTGGCAAGTGGCCGGTGGCGAGTGGCGAGTGGCGGGTGGCAAGTGGCCGGTGGCGAGTGGCGAGTGGCCGGTGGCGAGTGGCGAGTGGCGAGTGGTGAGTGGCGGGTGGCGGGTGGCGAGTGGCGGGTGGCGAGTGGCGAGTGGCCGGTGGCGAGTGGCGAGTGGCGAGTGGCGGGTGGCAAGTGGCGAGTGGCGGATGGCGGGTGTCGACAGGTGTCTTGCCACTTGTCACGCTTCAGCCCTAGTCACGGTGTCACGCAATCTGTGTGGTAACGCAGTGGACTAATCCACCGTAAAAAACGAATTCTATATAAATTGTTAACCTGTACTGAATCAATTTAGGTTTTTTTTTTAATTCTGTTGACTGCTGCGACTGACGACTATAATTATCGAAATCATGACAGATATAATTGTATGACGAGCACATGCGGAACAGTGGAAAAAATTGCCGTATTTGGTGCATCTAAACGACACTGCGCAAACGAAAGTGCTACGATTTTGGAGACGGCAGTTTGTACTTTGTACCGCAAACATATACATTGGTAGTCATCTTTTGATTACTTTTTCTCTGCGAATAGCCCGGTAGAGCTTTTGTAAATCTCTTGTATATCGTTATTTCGTATTAATTCCTTAAGTTTAAATAACATAATTTGTAATATGAAGATACGATTTTGTATATTTTTTTAATTACGATCGAATAATGAGGTATATAAATATGTACTTACCCTGTCTTTTATAATATATAATGTCAATCTAAACTAAATTGTGGAAATAATCACAATCTGCATGTCCAAAATGATTTAATGTATATTTGATAGTTTTGTTAAATTAATTGAGGTAAAAAAAACAATAGTATATTGATGGCGGGACGTCGCTGCGTGCCGTGACAGGCGCCCACCGGAAAAACGTCACATCACTTCCGGTATCCGATCTATCCACGGTTAAATAATAATTAACCCTGTCAGGGGCCAAATGATCACCGCTGGCTTGAATACGCAATGTACTGACATAATCACGGCGGTGACTAATATTAAAAGGAGGTTTCACACGAAACTACTTCAAACAAATTACTGTTTCGATAATGTTTTTTTAACATACCGTTTATCTATCATATGTATTTTATTCAGAAGTTGTTCTTTATGGAAATACGTGTATGAAAGTTAATAACTAAGATGCATAGTAAATTTATATGGCAATTCTCGTTGTAGTTCATTGCATAAATTATTGCAAGCTCGAGACATGGCAACTACATTTTAGTATAGCTACATGACTACAAAGTTTGCAAAATTACTCCAGCCCATGCCTCCTGTGGGACTGCACCGCTTATTACCCAAACCACAGGACCCTGTACCGTAACGTAACGTAAGGCTGGTTACACTATTGTAGTATAACGCACTACTAGTGTCCTCTATGGCTGAAGAGCGCTTTTACCTGCATTTTCTAACGGAAATGTAGAGTTTATTGTTTCATATTATTTTTGAAGCAAACGCACACACTTAGAACGTCACGGCCATGGATGACACATGTATGTTGTAGATGTAATACTTTCATCAATAATTCAGTAATTATAAGCGTCCTTCGTTTACATTAACCTGAATCTTGCATCATCAACATTATAATGCAAATGGCGTTGAAACTTTAACAGCAACATTACATTTAACGAGAAATAACAAAACTGTATTCAACGAAACTGCGTCGTGAAGTAAGATAACAAGAGAATGAGAATAAAATGAAATGAGGGGGATTATATACCTAGGCTCTGAGGCCAGTCAAAGTCCTCGTGGGCTATTTTATTTTATTAAATAATGGCACACACAACAGAATACAATCAGATAGAAAAGAAGAACATTAAAATATTTTAAGCAAGGTGGTATTCCAAAGTATACAGGGTGAGTTTTTTCCAGGGCCACTGAGGCTAAGTCTGTAACCGTGAGAGTTATCGAAAAGTCATGTTAGGAGTTACGTGATCGATTTAAAAAAAAATAAGTTCTGCATTTAAGAAAATCAATTTTGTTTTTATAGTTTTTCTGAAAAATTGAGTTTTGAAAAAAAATTTTTTTTCATTTTTGAGTTTGACAATAAAATAAATAATGTAGGATGACTATGTGCCCAAAATTGCTGAAACACATTCAAAATTGAATATTTATAAATAATTTTATTTCATTTAGAGACTTACTAAATAATTTTCTGTTTTCAGATTTTATTTTGTAATATGGATCTCCGCAAAATTACGCCTGAATCAATTAGCTACCTCTACTTTTATAATTAGTACTGATAAAGAATGTAACACCTTCCTTTCGTCTGTATTCCTGTTCCAGTATAACCAAGAAGTCTTCAATTGAACAAGTTCTTATTAGACAAACGTGCTCCACATTAAGCCACATCTTTACATGTATTTCAAGTAATCTGGTGGTCAAACGTTATATTCAACGAATAAATTCGGATTACTCGCATAATGACAGATATTGTTCACGCATATTGACGTATACGCATGTAAAATATTGTTTTTCTGTGTTTAAACAAGTGAGGATTATGAACAAGTATGATACAATACACGTACATACAATTTTTAGAGACCCGAGAAAGTACCCGCTCCCCTCGTACCTAGCCACCGTTCACGTGTCAAATGATCTGGAAATAACGCGGCCTGAATATAAAACGTAATAACCAGCGTGCGCTACCTGCGTACACCATGCGTACACCATGCGTACTTGCGTACTTACGACGGTCACGTGCCGGCTATTCTAATGGAGACAAAGCAATGTGCACATTCATAACTAAACTTTATTGATGCTCAATATCTGATGTTGTTTTCGGAAAATGTGAACGCGGCTCAAATGACTTGAAACTGACTTCCATCTAACTAGACCATTATGTGACCCGACAGCGGTTAACGGTGATGATGACACCTGTGTGTTCACGTACGTTGAACAGGATGTGTGCGTGTTAAAGTAACCTCATGTAAAAAGATTGAGCTCAATGTAGATTCGCAAAACAATGCAGCTTCGTTCAAACAACAAATTGACGTCTGAAATTTGTATCAGCAAAAATTAGAATCCTGTTGAAAACTGTTCCAGAATCCAATTACAGTAACTCGTACTGAGTGCAACGTCTGCCCTGGGGAGCGAACTGCCCCGGTCGCGGCCGCCCCGCGGCGCCGTTGCAATTCTACCTTCTGAATATTGAAGCAAACAACGGCACACGAATAGATTCCCTCGCTTACCATTGAATCCCCATACGGGGGTTGTCTACCTGGCAGCGTGGCACTAAACGAACAAGTACGCATTTGATTACGCAATCAGCAATCGTTGAACACTCGAGCTAATGTCACTTCCTGGAGCAGAGAGCGACCCTCGCCCTCGAAGTATCCGCCGCTGAATAGCGAAAATCGGATCCGGAAACGACGCGACATTCCTTCTACACCTGAGCGCAAAAATATCGAACACAAAATATATAGGAGCGGAGATAAAACTTAAGTTTCACGAATCTGACTAGCGGAAAACTGGGATCTGAATCGCAATAGTAAAAACGTTTGTGAAATGGAGTGAAAAGTCGAAGCACCGGCCGTCGGGACGTCTCGTCCGCCCATCCGGGCAAATGTGGGCTTTGTGCTCCTGACAATAGAGACCAGGCTGCCGGAAGTAGTGGTTTTGTGGAGTAGGGGCCAGCTCGCCCGTCGGCTATTCGTTCCACATTAGAGGGCGAAGGGCTTTTTATATTAATTGCAGATGCCATCACAATGTCACATCATAGTGACCTGTCTTGATGGTTCATACCACATTATGTATCTAATGTTATGTATTTCAGCAGATTGACCTTTATACGTCGAGTTAGAGAAAAAATAGACTCTTGGAGGACTAGCAAGGTTAGGTCCTTCAGACGCGACGTAATCCACACACCACCTCCACCTCCTCCTCCGGCTAGAGATGATATTAATAATCTTGGACTTCATAATTATGAGCAACCTGAGCTGAACGAACATTAAATAAACATAAAACGAAATATGTGAGAGAAAGTCGAGAAAACTGAAAATAGAGGTTGTTGTAAAATGTGATAATTATAGGGTGTGCCTAGATAAGGGTGAGAGTACACCGAGACACGCACGGTCACGGTAAATCACTGATTCAATAACCGTGGGACACGGCATGGTAACGACATGGCTTTAAACCCAGAGGTACCGGATTCACTCCCAGAGGGGTACACATTTATGCTCGGTTTGGTTGGTGGTAAGGCTTGTTGTAAGTCCAGCTGGTCAGCTACCGCTATCTCACTTAAATGTCGCCAAATTATCAATTCTTATAATTCATTCCGGCATTTAGAGAGTAAGATAGCCAGTTCCTCGGTCTGTTTTTTATTTTAGGGAAATGTGCTACCTTCTGTTTTAACACAACTTTACACCAGGTGGAAGGAAGGCCATGTGCTGCCTTTAAAATTAAAAAACCTACATAACTAACAAAATAAATGTTTATATTACGTTGCTATAAGTTAACGTTGCTCAAAGAAACTCCTGAGCTGAATTGCTTGAAATTTTCTGCTCTACTAAGGAGCAGCAAAACCTCGTAACGACGTGACTTCCCATAGGTACAGCAGAGTACGCCAAAGGAAAGTTGTCGAACGTTCGAGAAGCATTGTTCCTTCTTACATTGTAATGAGTTGGATTGGGACTTTCTTGATTGTCTTTGGAAATTTCATTTCGTTTTATATTTGATACGAGTACGTCTACGAACTGCGTGCTTTACTGGTAAAGTGGTTTTCATAAAGTAGTTTATTCATATCAATCCGTTAGGATTTCCTGAAACAAAACGCAGTGCCGTGTGCATGTGTCATACACACATGCACACGGCACTGCGTTTTGTTAATATCATACATAATATCTGTTCATACAGACACACCTTACAAACTCTTACTTGCAATTTTATCCAACTGTTCGATAGTACCATAATAACTAGCTGTACTATAGTTTTTTTTCCTCACTAATTTACCAAATTTACACTAGTAAATTAATAACGACGGATGACAGTTCTCGAAATTTGCTAACGCAGGAATGAAGGCACATTTTCGATTAGTCGTCAACGAGACTATCTGAACGAACTGAAAAAAAACATATCTTTTTTCGTTTTTTTCCCTTGACACTATTGCACGGCATTCTCATCTGTAATTATGGATATCTCATTCCCACGGGAACTGACTTTCAAACTATGCTGACGAACGACACCTTAGTGCCGTACATATCAACCCCTTTTGAGTAAGGAATCCTAAAAAGTGTTTAAATTAGCTTCGTGGAAATATTATTTGAAGAATATAATCAACAATTGTTTTTACCATGATACAATGTCTTAAAAGTAGTGGTAGTTGAGTACAGTGTAACCATTTATTCCATCTGAAAGAACCCGGACTGACCGATCCGTCTTACTTCCATGTTAGTTAATAAAGCGACGTCGTCGCTTACGGAGGCGGATCCTTCTTCGACTTCCCCCGTGTCGCGGAGGTACCTACCTACACGGTGACATGTATTCTCGGACGGCGGATTAATACCACGTAATTTTTGTGGTGAAATTCAGCGCATTGTGCCGCTGGTATTCTCATGCGTGCCAGAATAATAGAATCGACCAAATGAAGGAATTCGTTTGACAGTAGGTTCCAAATGTGATTTACAATCACAGTGTTTTTGTAGCTGAACTCGCAGTCGAATAAAATCTCGGCAATTTGACAGCCATAGCCACAGTCTCGAAACTAAAACCAATTTTAAGTCCAGACTTTCTGTTGGCTTCGTTTTTTTATGGAACCTTCCTTTTTCTTTTTCTTGTTGTTGTTATAGTAGTTGAAAAAATACAGAAACTAAGCATCCATTATTTTAGAATCCATGAAATGTTTTTACAGTTTTCCTCGAAGACGGAGCTAATGCAAATCAAATATTCAACTGCTAAAACGACTTCACGGTTCCTTTATATGTATTTATTTGTATGTGCGCTAAATAAGTACTCTCGTGTACACCAGCGTTGTTTGGTAGATCCCTGAAATGTGCTCTGCGATTTGATCTTTTAAAGTTATTTGCCGAGCGAGAGAGAGAAGAGAAGCGTGCAACTTCAGATGATATCATTCTGAGATTTGAATCAGACGTATCAAGCCTTATTTTTTTATATAGTACGACGGGAAAACGCTTGCCCTTCATCTCACCTAGTGTCAAGTTATGATAAGGCTGAAGGGATCAGGGTGGTCGGGGTCAACTCGATCTCCTAGTGGTCTAGTGCGGGCAATGGACTCGCTGACATTAACCTAACCAATACGGCTAAATGTTCCCTTTACTGGTAGTAGGACCTGGGCAGGTTCGCCTGGCCACCTGCGCGGGAGTGCCAGTGCCTTTGGGGTCTTTGGGGGTTACATGAGTGTCAGTTGCGTCGCGTGAGACCGGAGGCGATTTTTGAGGAAAACTCTCCGAATCGATCCTGACCGGTCCAATCGGTCCAAATTGACAGTAGGTAAATAGTAAAGTAGGTAATTATCAGAACGAATACTCTTACTTACTTAAGATCATGTTCAAGCCCACTATCCCATACCAGATGGAGTCGGCACATCCCGCCTTCTTCCTCCCTCCTCTATCAGGCGTCATCACATCACTCACTCCTTTCTTACTTAGCTCACTCAACAATGATATGAATCGTAAAACCATACGTACCGTCACCTGAACAATACGAATTGTTACTGTGATTTAGACTTCAAAGTTCTACTACGCTTCAATAGTTTCACGACAGTGGCCTTCAAACAAGAAATGAGTTTGTTAAAATGTGTGTACAGCGAGTGGTGTGTTGCGATTGGACTAGTGATGGCTAAACAAGTACCGGATGAAACGATGATGCGAGAGACAAATTATTATATACATCTAATGTTCAATACTAGAGTTGTAGCTAGGTGCATTCGTGCGGAAGGTGGTAGGTACTGAGCCAAGCCGAGAAGTTGGCAGCGAACGGGATTCGTGATAAACATCGCTCCTGACTGCGCTACAATAAACCTTGCGTTGCTTTAAACGTCCCACCAAAAACTTTTTGAAGTATACACGAAGCTATAGCGTGATATGTTTCTCTTGAATATATCGCGAAGATAAATATTAAACAAACATTATTTCTTTGTTTTTTTGACTATTCGTATCGAACGCTCTAATAATGTTTATATTAGATACGATTCGCATTAGACCATGACGGGACTTGCTATGTTCCACCGACGTCGCCGGAGACGGCCGGGGCGCGTCCGGGATGCGCGCTGCACCCGCTGCATGAACTGCTTCAAATAAAATGCTATTTAAAATCCAAACCTCGGTCGTGACCTGGCTCGTACCCGGAATGGTCTGATATGAATCATCCACTGTCTTCTTTGTGTCAACTTTCACTCAGAAAATGTTTCCTCGCTCAGAATTTCGGCCACTACTGCAGCTTAGGAAAGGTATAAGGTATATAAGTCTGTTTAACAGTGGGAGTGTAAAATGAGTGCGACAAACGAGCGCAAAAAAAAAAGCAGAATACTTATAGCCTTTTGCATATTCAGGTTTGTTACGAAAACAATGTCACATCAACAGTGCCTCGATACACAAACGCTTGAAGCCTATTACAGCGTACGAAAACATTGGAATAGTCTCTGTTAGTCGTTTATTTCAGTTATGAAACTTCTTTGATCCATTAGCGTTATTGGTAACTTCGGAAAAATGTCATGAAAAAGCTCTCCACGTCAGTTGACAAGAAAAATCGTTGTTTCCTCTCCAGCGACTCTACGTAAGCACTCGAGTGGCCATTTATTAACATCTTACGCGCCCTCGTCGATCCGATATTATTGCTACGAAAAAACAAACAACGTCGACTTTCGCAGGCGCGTAAACATTTCTCCCACTACAATTTATATTATATCGCCTACCGATCTACAAGCGAAAATTAATCTTAGATCCTGAACCATAAAGTTCAAGTCTAGTCGTGGGACAAAGGACATTTGACCCTCGAATAACGAAGCAGGATTTTATTTAAGGGGTGCCACTTCAGTGGTGGGTATTTGCATAAGTTTGTTTATGAATTTCGCCTGGTGTTTATCGGTCGACGAGACGTCACTTAACTGGTTATCATCTGCTTATTCAATGAGATGGAAAGTAAGCTGAGCGAGTGCAGGTGCCTTTTGTAAACTGTTTTATTTCAGGTGGCTTTGACCCGAGACACGAACGTGTCATGTTAACCTGTGATATTAGAGTAACTACGACCATGAGTTCATTGCTCCCTTTTAAATGAAGGACATAACAATTTGGCGTCACGTCAGGGCCCCTTGGAGACAATTCGGGTGACTCTGGGCAGTCGTGGGGCAGTTTACTTTGATATAAAGTTGTTGGATTTTATTAACGAACCTGTACCTACCGATCCTTGCTATGTGTGAGGATGGTGAAGGAATCGAGGGCAAGCCTGCCAAAGCAAGGACACGCACAGAGCTAGCATGAGCCGTGTGCCTCTGGTAACAAGCCTTTCCTCTCACAATCCTCCCATGGATGTTGAGAGGCGACTAAATGAGATGACTGAAATACAGTTGATACCATTTGAGATGGGTAAATTATTACGCTCTTTGGAAAAAGCGTAGAATCTGTGATGATGATAATAACAGTGACTTCGAAACTATACTCCTAATAAAAAAAAGGGCCGCTAAGAATGAACGGGGGTATCTTTTTTGTTTATAGTACCACGGGGAAGCGCTTGGCCTTCATCTCACCTGGTTATATGTTATGATAAGGCCGCAAGTGGAGGCGCACTTTACCCAACACAAACTCAACAAACGGAGGAACTAGCTATTTAACCTTTAAATGCCGGAACAAAACTATTTTGGAATTGTTTAAATGACGACGTAATTAGATAAGATGGTGGTAGATAGCCAGGCGGACTTAAAACAAATCCTACCACCAACCAAAACAAGCACAAATTCCCGGGTTCGATGGGGATCGAACCCGGGGGGGACCCTGGGGAACTCTGGATCTGACACCGGAAGGCGAACCAGAGGCGGTCTGGAGTCTTCCGGAAGGAAAAGCTTGCTTGAGTGGGAATCCGTAAATCTAACAGAGAACTAGGTAACATGCAACATATTATAAGCTGCAGTAATTACCTACAGTTCTTCAGGGGGCAGTGAAGTAATTAAACCTTCAAAGCCGGTCGTTCCATTATAACAAAATTATAAATTAAACGTTAAAACGTAGGTTAAATAGTCAAGAGAACAAGAAATTAAAAGTTTAAATTTCAAGGAACCTTCCTTCAAAGTTATATTTGTAAGCTGTGCAAAGCTATGATTAAGCGGCGCGAGCGGCAACACAACAACGGACGCTCGTTAAAACTTGAGACGCAACCGCCATCGCTTACACTCGTACCTGCTACCGTCCGGCAGCCGTCCGGCCTCCGTCCGGTCACAGTCCGGCTCATGTGGCTACGTCCGGCCACGAGAATAGCAGATTTAGCACAAATATTGTCTGGTAACTCACAGTAACTGTGAGTTACCAGACAATGCGTTGATAGTATTTAGAAAACAATTGATTAGACACGTTTTTACCCGATGAAACAATGAAACAAAACAGAGTGAACCTCTTTTAATTACACAATTATTGTGTAAGTAGTGTAAGGATGAACAAATGTGAAGATTAGGAAACAGTTATCTTGTCTGTCACACTGCGTGACTAACAGTGTGGTGGTTAGTGAAATTATTTCCTAACCGTAACACCAGTGTTCTGTCACACTGCAGTGTGAATTTAATTCGGACGCGATGGTTCCGACTTCCGGTAAGTACCTATTTTGTGACGTCAGATCGTAACATAAAATGTCTAATCCCGAACTCGTCGTCATCTTGAAGATAAAAGATGTTAATTAGGTCTACTCGAGCGGCAGAGAATCGGGGGATCTGTTTTGATGACAAGTTTTACATTTCAAACGAGTGTATAATTACAGGGATTCAGAGCTGAATTCGAAGCTGCTGTTTGCCAGTTATACACCCTTGAAAAAAAACTAATATGAATATAGAAAGTAGGTTGGTCTGTAGAAAATATAAGTAAGCTACTCGTATTTAGATTGTATAAAAACAAACATTTTTAGTCTCTCACATTTTTATATTAATATGTATTTTTTGGTAAATCAAAAAGTACCTAAAAATCAGCCACTGACAAACTTGCGAGCATGTTGTATGATGGTATTAATATTTTTCACACAGAACTGATGGTGATGAATACCATCTAGTAATGTAATGATGCGCCGGCAATCCGTCCTCATGTTCGGTGAGTCGGTCGCCGCTTGCGTCTTTATTACGTTTTTTAATTAACATTTTTCACTCCGAACGCAAAATCCGCAAATGCGGATTTTGCGTGCCTGTGCGACTCCATTTATTATTCTCCTCTCTACCACAACCAGACAGCTCTGTAAGCTCTGCCACGCTTTCATTAAACCAAGTTCCTGTTTATTTACGCATATATGTTAGACGCTTGTTTTGCAGTAGGTGTTGGCCAAGCCATGCGGTCATAAACTAAACACAAGAGAATATCGCCTCGATAGAAATCAGAGATAGATTACCTACACATAACCTTAAACATAGATAAAATAAATCACTTAAGTTGGTTGTGAGTCAAACGTTAACACGATTTTTACTTGACTTTCGATTTGATACAAAAGGACCTTAACATTTTCTATCTCACCACGCGTGATATATTCTGTGAGTACAAGCAAAATAAAGCTCCATTCGTCTTTAACCCGCGGCTCTAAAATTGAGTTGGGACATTATTTGATCTGCAAATAGAATCCAACGGAACTCGATTCGGAGGTCAGGACTGTGCCATTTTCTGGATTTAGATTTCTTTTATACATGTTTTATCCTATATGAGTAGAAAGTTTACATACAATGCTATTGCGCAAACAAGAAACAAGTATTATTTTTTCTTATTCAATGGGTTGAATCAGTAAATCAATAAGTCGATTTATCTTCTAGTTATTCTAGATCTTCTATGATCAAGATAAATGAAGACCCAACATTATCAAACTCTGCAGCTTCGAATGATTTCCTATGCATCAGTTGATGTTATACGCTCTTCAGCTGGTCAATCTCTATAGGTGTGTCTCGGTGGGATCTCGATTATAACGTTATCGAGGCATTCACCGATCTCCGGCCACGAGACCACAGTACGGTGAATGGGGATGGAGATAGGATCGTGCGGGCCTCATCTGAATCGAACCAATCGTTAGGCAATTGCTCTTTGTTAATAATATATCCAGGAGATAATATTCCACAGGCTTTAGAATGTCTTGTAGGTATTTTAAGATGGTAGGGAATATTCTACAGGTTTAAGAATATCTTGTAGGGATTTTAAGATGGCATGGAAAGTCAGTAGGTATGAAACAATGATCAAATATAGAGGTAAAATACGCGATAAATACCCGTTTCTCGAATTAAAATTATCAGTAGGTATGTACGCTCATATCGCGAGTAGGTATATATTTTTATTGAAAGCATAAACTAAGTACTATTTGTATTTCAATGTTAGTTAATATTGTTTTTAGCTTCAGAGACCGTAACAAAGTATGATGTAAAATGATGAAAGAAACATGTTTACTAGAAAGGCACCCAAACTAGGATTTTCTACTTAGAATCGTAATGTACTTTACATTAAATCGCAGTACGCAGAATTTTATATACGTAAAAAGAGCATGGACCGGAATGCAATGCAATATAAAACATGCTATTAAACAGACATGTTGTTTCTGTGGAAAATTAAAATAGGTTTTGGAGTTTTCATTTAAACACTTTTGGGCCATATTCGCGAACTCAGCTTTTGGTAGCGAACCTGGCGCAGCGCGGCGGCTGCCGACATTAACTCGGGCATGCCAGGGCGTGTTGGATAGGGAGACTTTTCTATTTAACATTTTTATCGATATTCAAAATATAGTGATAAAACTGTATGTACACAGCATCTTCGTAATTGCCTTCAATTTGTATACTTGCGTATAAATGTTACAATCATAATTAGTTAAATCACAAATGGGTCCTAGTAAATGAATGCTGTAATTTATTTGACTACCAACAAACGTCTAGTCTACACAGTTCCAAAAACATACAAATGATAAATTAATGTTATAATGTGCTACATTTCCCATTTCATTACTTTATAATTTCAGCAATACACGATCCTCGTTGCACAGCATCAACTCTGGATAAACCCAACAAACTGAATAAAATCCAATTGTTTTTCATGAATTTGTTGCTATTGTTATTCTGGAAAGTGAAGTGCGGGTTCTGATGAAATAAATACAGTTTCGTCAAGGGTTCGTTTGGTTAACTAAATTTAAAAAAATCTTTTAGATTTATATATTTAAGAAAATATTTTGGTAGCGAATTCGTGGCCTACCTCTTTTCGTGGCCTCCATTCGCTCACCAACCTTTCTGTGCTCGAGATTCTTGTACCAAATAGTCTCGCTTACCTGTAACAATATAAAACACATTTTATGAAGATAATATAAAAAAAATTGAAATGTTAGTATTAACTTTGAGAAATATGATTGAAATATTATGTGCATTCGTTGGAGTTTCTATAAAAAGAGACTGACTCTCTTACAAGAATACTAGACTATTTCGAATCTACAACGTATGTAATTTCAAACATCAAAAATTTTTTGCGAAGAAATTTGTTACTCCTTGAGAATCGAACCCGGGACCTCTGGGTCTGATACTACTACTATACCACTAGATCACAAAGGTGGTTTAGTTGCGAAGTGATTGATGGTGGTACATACATTTTACATGATACAAGTTTAACAAGCCTCATAGCTCAGTTGGTACTACCAACTGAGCTTTGCCTTCTACGCTGTAGGTTGTGGGTGTGATTCCCAATTGACTAACATTTGTGTGATGAATATAGATGTTTATTCTGTGTTTAGGTATTGTATGATAAGTATGCGTAATATAGTTAGTTTTAGTTTCCATATACATAATACAAGCTACTGTACTGTAATATTTATTCCCATATATTAATATTCCCAATTTATACCTTGCTTTTTTAATAACTAACATTGAATAAATAACCTGTGCTTGCAAAGCAAAATATGTTTTGCCCATTTTATAGGTTTAACAAAAACTCGTGAATAATTTAAGTTTGCGATAAATATCTTGCTGGCGTCACAATAAACGTTATGATCCGGCAGCAACAGAAAACTCTGGCGATGATCATTATTCGGCAGCGTCAGAGGCTTTAACCATTGATGAACATAATAGTCAGAAAGGTCATTTATTTTCTTTTCTTTTATTTATTGGTGGTAACTCACCATTCGACCACCAGCTTAATTGAAAAACAAGTATAGATTATCTTTACTGGTTTTTCAGGTTAGATGCTCGCTTGTCTAAAAATAACTTACTCACTCTGGACTTGAAGACTCCAAGATTGTACTCGTGCGAGGGCAAGGAGTTCAGCGACTGTTTCTTACCAGTGTTCATGTTAAGGTAGAGGCAAGTCGATGGGTTCGTCACAATGGAACATTTACTATGTACGGGTTTGTAGCCTGTCGTACGTTTGTGAGTCCGGAGAATAAAAATATTGATATTTGGTATACCGTTTCTATACAATGTGCCGATGCTAGCTTTGTATTTAACTACAGACCTAAACTAAACTCAATCCGATTTTGGTAAAGAGAGTTCATGAATAGCACATTCAACTAGTGGATGAGGGATCAGTAAAATACCCCTAAACTTCATTTTACCACATGTGTTTTGTCAATATTGAGTAATAAATGATTGACTGAAAACCAATATTTTAGGCGAGGTATCACTCTTTAAATTTAAGTTTTTTAAATTTTATAAACCGCCTCTGTGGTCTAGTGGTTCAACCCACCGATTTCAGGTTCCAGGGGTCCCGGGTTCGATTCCTATGGGGAGTACAATATATTGTGCTTGGTTTGGTTGGTGGTAGGAGTTTGTTTAAGGCTGCCTGGCTAGCTACCACCATCTTACCTAATTCTGTCGCCATAATAACAATTCAAAAAATTGTTGTGTTCCGGCATTTAGAGGTAAGATAGCCAATTCCTCAGTTTCTTGAGGATTCCGGGTGAAGTGCGCCTCCACCTTCGGCCTTATCTCAACTTGTTACCAAGTAAGATGCAGGCCAAGTGCTTACCCGTCGTACAAAAAAAAAGACAGATATTAATTACAATTGACTTTAATTTATAAACTAGTATTGACAGCAAATAATGTAATGTCAACATCCTTACAGACTACTGAAACATCATTACATAATACTAAAAATAAAATAGGGCCTAGTATCGAACCTCGCATACGGACACGCAGACCACATACGGATTGATGGCTTACGGATCCAAGAAGTGGTCGCTGACTGGTGGGTACTACTAGAGTAAACAGAGACGCCACGATCGGAGTTTTACTACGTGATAGTATCCGGAGTGTGGGATACGTGAGAGAACCGAAGTCACGTAATTGAGGATTGAATGTATCTATAAGATACAAGCTCAGTATGCTTTAAGTATTATAAAAGTGAGAAATGATCGCTTCCCATACATTTTGTATGAAAGTTAAAAGTAATCTCATCCAATAAGGGTAATCCAGTGAGGTTCGTGATCCGGAGGCGGCGGCGGCGGCGGCGGCGCGGTGCCGACTCATTCAATAATGGGCCAAGTTGGCTCCGAACGTGTTCGCTCGTTGCCTTATTGAATGAACTTCCTGTCCCGAAGTTGACGGCGCCGTTCTTAAAACATGTGACTTTCCTTACGGTGAAAACACGATAATCAGCTTTATCTTGACCGTGATTGAACCTAGTATTTTTTTTATATTGTACGACGGGGAAGCGCTTGTCCAGCCGTGCTACTCTACAAACCGATAAACGATATATCGGGACAATTATCTTGCAAAAGGTACTCTTAGTGACATCGTTTGAACGATGGCTCGTCCGACATTAATTTCGACAATCGATGCCGAAAACGTACCCTAGCACCAAAAACGACACGATGATTTGAATTAGACCAATAACAGCCGAAAATTCGACCGAGCTTGACTAACATTGTAACTAAACATATTTTGCTATCGTGTACTTTATCGTTTTTATTTTTTTAACAGTGATTCCTTGTTTTTCTGCTTCAAATTATTTAAGTAGTAGGTATAATAGGTACCTACAATGTTTATGTTAATTTAGGTACCTACCTAATAAACACAAAAAGTCCAATCAAATTATTTCTGTATGAGGTACCTAGGTACAATGTTTATGTTTACTACTTAGGTACCTACCTAGTAAGCTTTGGGTTACATACAACTTCAAAAGTTAAAAATGATGGTGAGTTTATTGAATCCAATCATAATGTAAATGAAATTGGTTTCAGACAATGTTTTCTATCATATTATGTAAACTACATAGGTAGGTAGACGTTACCTCCAACGCGATTTCCTCACTATGAAGGTACTCCTAATTATGGTGAATAACATTGAACAAGGGTGTAGCCATACTAAAACTAAACGAATAACTTCACGTATCCATAACGACCATTTCGAAATAGCTATGTTTACCAATTGAAATGTGGGTCAAAATCTTCGGCTTGGCTGGATTAGTTTAGAATATTGATACTCATATCACAAAAATGTATAAAGCACACGCTTGTTTATTTACGTGATGGCGCATACATTGGTGATTAGACAGGGGCGCTCTACTATTCACAAGACCCCAGGGAGCAGTGTACATCGCGCGCCGCGCAGTCGTCGCCGGCGAGCCGCTGAATATTTGATGCGGAGGATGCACGTCGATATTTGTGGGGATCGTTAAACAGGTCAGTGAAGCGAGTCACAAGAGCAAAAACAATCTCACCTGCACAACTAAATGCGAAAAATATGGTCAAAAACATCTGAGGTAATCCGGAAATGTTATTCCGTAGCATGCTACGCTCATCGACCCCGTAGATCTACGAGATTTCGAGCTACGCGAGTAGAACTGCATAATGTAGGTACGGGATTTATGAATAAAGTTCTTATTAATGAGCAGTTAGTTGCTCGTGCGAGCACTACACTGTCGACTCGACTAGACTAAATCTAGATAGATAGTGGGTATTTTCGGAAGTCTGGTCCAGTTGAGATTTGAATATATTAGTAACTGTATCTGTTACAAATGTATTACTAAGTTAGTATTTTGTTACCTTCATTTAGCACCGCGGGAATGTCTTATAAATAATAATAATACATTTTACAGGACATTCATTTCACACAGCGCCATCTAGCCCCAAACTAAGCATAGCTTGCAATATGGGTACTAGATTACGACTAATAAATTAATATTAATAGACAAAGATTCTGGGAACGCCATTCTCAACTCCGAAATATATTTCGATATTCTACAACCGATTTTCAAAAATGTTTTGAGAATTGAAATCTATTGGATTTGAAGTCTAATCCGACAAAAAGTGATGCTTCCGAAAACGTTCTTGTAATTCTTGATATTCTTTATTGTACACACAATATGATTTAAACATGTCAAAGGAAAACATATGTACAGAGGCGAGCTTAACCCTTAAAGAGTTTTCTACCAGCAAACCTTTGAGAGAGAGAGAGGTGATACTCTGAGAAGGTAGAAAAGTAGAAAATAACGTTCCATGTGTTTTAGAATCGCTACACCGAATGAGCGTTTGTTTTCGATCTGTTTGTAGTCGGGCTTGTGATACGTTACCATATCACTTGTTTGTGTCAGGTGTTTTACGGCTTCACTCGTTGTTTCTGCACGATATTTCTATGTTTACTAACAATAGAGGCATAAAGCTAGTTGGCAATAAGTTCTCAACTTTGGTCATTAGGATCTCGCTGGGCTTTAATAGATAGCTTGTAACGAAGTTAACTATTGACTCGGGACCCATCATCTATGTACAACGAAGGTAAATACGTTATTAGGTAAATCAGGTTACTCTCGAGACCCACACGATTGTTTTGTTTGAAGTTGAAATCTGCAAGTGACCCACTTACTTGAAGAGTTTTTGGTTTCAACTATTTTTACTCTTATTAATTTAGAAAATGTGATTTTACTAGTGTGCCACGTCCCCGTTACACGTCTGTGATATCTGTTACGCCATAGGCGTAAACAATTAATATAAACAATTACTTTGTGAATTTTAAAAGGAGATGAGAGCAAATAAAGGGTATAGACGCCTCACCATCATCAACCAATGGTGTTGACGACCAAGTATCAACACCTACATAAAGAGAAGTAGGCGCGCTCCATCGTAGACCTTATCTGGTCTGGTATTGGTCAGGCAGATCTCGAGGTCAAGAGTATTCAAGATATTAAAACGTGATCAAAACAATCTGTTTGCATACCTTTTATAACTTTTGAATGTTGAACAAATATCAAATCCCCATTCTCCATTCTTATACCTACACATTAAGATAACAATGTGATGTAACAAGTTGTACCTTTGAGGGATTGACGAAGGTCAGCGAATATTGAGTTTGACATTTATCGATACGATGGTATTTGTTGTCGAGCTGAGCCTCTGGGTCTGGCGAGAGAACGCTGTGTTGGTATTAACTACCATTTACAAACATTAAGCTAGCTCCAACTATAAAATTATGGATACCCACCATTATACATAGGTAAACTTATACATTTAATATCTATGTACAAATATCGATCGGCGATGTAAGAGGAAAACTTTGGGTAAAAAATGTCTACTAAAACCATTAACGCTTAGAGCATATGGAGTTTTAAATGTAGTACCTTTTTAAATCTAGTAATTTTTTAAATTATACTTAGCTATTGTTCTATCGAAAGCGATATACGATTCAACATCAGGTTGTTTGGAAGAGATCGTTACCTAAACGACCACGAGGATGACCATAAACTGTAACGATACAATTTTTTTAAATAGTTTTTATTGTGTTTTCAACTATTAATTATTTTAATTATTCATTGTTTCTCCTCAACGAAAGAGCGCCGCTGTTTTTGTCGAATAACTGCGTAATACCGCGTTCAACAAACAGTAAAGTTATTTAAACACCTGGTTATGAACATTCCTACTTTGAACACGCTTGAAAATATCCTTTCTCTCGGAACTTTGTACCGCTGGCCTGAACATCTCGAGCTACTCACATTTACATAAAGGGCTGCCGGGGGGCAAGGGGAGGTACAGGTAGCTGGGGAGGGAGGGGGCACACGTACGATTTGCAGACTCACCTGTCGGCAAGGCTGGACGATATTAAACATTTTCTTTACACATGCCGTCATGCTTGCGTCGGCTAGAGTCTAAGCAAGACAGTATTATGTAAGCTCATACTTTAGTCTTTCGTCCACAAAGTAACAAATAAAAAAGCGTGATGCATGGTGGTATATGTTATCCAATGAGTATGGTCAAAAACTTGTTACACTAATTAAAACATCATATAAACATAGCTAATTGATTCAGGCGTTATTTTGTAGAAATCCATTGTTCAAAATAAATAATTTGAAAACAGATAGATATTTAGTAACAAATCCACTAAATTTGTTTGAAAAACACGTGTCGATTTGAAATTTTTCAAACAAATTTAGCGGATTTGTTATGTACTAAATATGTTTCTGTTTTCAGATTATTTATTTTGGATCATATTAATCATGTACCATCATTCAGATTTTTTCCGTGAGACAAATATAAGATATTTTGAATAGTATATTTTACTGAAGTTTTTTATATCAATTTTATTGTTAAAGTAAAAAGAGTAGAAAGCCTTACTTGGTGTCAAAGCGTCAAAGGCATTCTTGGGAAGGGTCCGGCCCTGTCCGCAGCCTGGCACCTTGACCATTATTCTATCACAAAGGGTAGGTGGAGGTTCCCAATGTAACGGTCAATGATGGCTGGTGTAGGAACTTACATCTGCCGCAATCTGTGAAGACTGGCTCGGCTTGCAACTTCGCCACTATTATTATTTTAGGTTTGACTTCAACTAGTTCATATTTTTTATATGCACTTGTCACCACTAAGGTGCCATCTAGGCTCAACTAGGCCTGAAATGGAAATGGGTAATGCAGAGAACAACAGACGTCAAATGGGACAAATAACCTTAACTGGAACCCGCGATACTATCTACGTAGATGAGGCAGACCACGACTAAATGGGATGACGGCATCGTCCGGTATGAACTCTACTTTGTACACAAAAAAACAAAGTGAAGGTAACACAGTGTAGGGTACAATGGGCGACCTTATTACGAAGAACGATTTTTTCCAGGAAAAACAAACAGAAAGTCAGATTTGCTGGCAATAACCTAAACACCTAGAAACAGGACAGAATGGAGTAGCTCGGAGGAGGTATATTACAATTAGTACCTATTAGAATTAGACGATAGTGAGCTAGGGAGACACGATATTTAAAATTCATATATATATCATTTAACACTACTGTTACATACCACATTGTTGTTATCTATTAGTTGATTTAATATTAACCGAAATAAGAACACCCTTGACAAATTTTAAAGCACTTAGTACGTTTAAAACATGTTTTAAAAACCCAACATCGTAGATTCTAGGGAATATCTCGACAGGCAGACTATTCCACAAGTTTATACTATAGTATGTAATTATGCAGTCGGATGTATGTATATGATATGCATGATTTAGACAGGTACATTACTATGTTCCTGTGAAATCATACATATTCATGAACAGAACATCCTTTGGACATGCGTCTATTTCACTTGAGTATTCACCACGTTGGTTGGGCGGATTGGAGATTACCTGTAAATAATTCGTGCTTCGTCCAGATGAAGAGTCAGCATAAAGCATGGGTCTGCACACGCGGCTACACAAGACTTTACTTTAGGAAGCGGCAAATACAGAGGTAAGAAAACGCCTTGTCTAGACAAAGCAGACACTTGTTACTGACAAAACACAAATTGTATGGTCTAGCCCTAGAGGCCATTGCGAGGTCTGCGATAAAGAGGACACTTAATGTGAATCGGTGTAACTTTTTGTTTACATAGTTCTATTGCTCGGCGTCAGAAGTACGTACTTATCTCACTTGTAGGGATATGTTTTCGCGGGTGATGGTTATCAAAGGAATGGGTGTTTTATCTTGAAGGATTATAAGGATAATCAGGTACCTAAACATTTGCATCATATCCTTCCGTCTCGTGTGAGTTGGTATACATCGCAGCGCAGTGTCACTAACGGTTATCTAACCAATGAGCACAATATAAGTAGATAAAAGATTGGACCTGCATGTTTTCTGCATATTAATTTGTGCATATTATTCTGTTCCTGGAATACGCAATTCTATAACCATTCAATTGAAGCCCATATACGTAATTAGCCTTCCATTATATCGCGGTAATGATAATTACGTTAGAAACACGAGCAGTTGTTTACCTAATAAGTAATAATATATCAATGCAGAACCTCAAATAGTTCATGCCAATTACAGTTGCTAGCGAGGAATGGAGAGAAAGACGCTGAATAAGTTTTTACACATTGTAAAAACTTATACGCCTCTAGCGTACAACTGCGCCTCTAGCGTACACAATGTGTACAAAATGACTAAAACGCATGTGTTAGGTACTCTGTAACGCAAAGCAATGCGCCGAATACGTTAGTGTTTAAAATTTGATTCTGATTATTTTTCTTTGTAGTTAACCCATTGACATTGTGATCTTACCAACTGTAATGGGATTGTTTCAGAAAATAAATAACAATTTGTAGTGAACTGTGAAGTCAACCCAGTAGATACTCTTTCAAATGACACCCCCCAGATCATAGATATTTTTGTCTCACACAAAATATTTTTCGCTTTTGATGAATAGGGAATTCATCAAAAGCAAAAAATATTTCATCAGTAAGTTACATGTAATCTGTGCATTTCAAAATTTTGAATTGATTTGTTCATCCATTGAAAATATATGGGCGAAATGTTGTTGTTCTTTTTACCCCAATATCTTAAATCAAAGTCAAAGTCAAATATTTTTATTCAGTAAGTTTTTTTTAGGATTACTTTGAAACATCTAATCTACCATTCGACGTATAACGAATTCGTGATCAGCACACAAGGAGAAAGGCGAGATCCACGGGCTAGTTTTATTTTATGATCTTATCTTCTAGGTTATTTGTAATTTATGATAGGCTTTCCTGGTAGCTTTTGTTTTACAAAATTGTATAAGTTTTCATAACTTGCAAGACAGGTGGCCAAGAGCTTCCCCGTATACAATAAAATATATTATTTTATATACGTAAATAAAAGTAATTGGTATAACATAGAGCAGGAAGGACACAGGTGTTCAATTTGCATCGAAGATGCAGTGCGTATGATCTGTTCAGTTGTTTGCAGTAGTTAGTAAGTTAGTAGTTCCTTAGTTTACTCTTCTAAGTTTTAATATTCTCCTTTTTAACGTACGGCTGTAGTACGTAGGCACCTCATGTAACGTATATATAGTTTGTATTTATTCTTAAGAAAGCTTAATAGCTCATTCAAAGTGTAATATTATGTAATATCTGAGGGTATTCATGTACAATGTTTTCTGTGGGTCTACCTGCATTCATTCATTCATTCATTCAATAAACCGGTCTCGTTCCAATGGTATTTTACTTTGCATCTCATACATTACACAAAGCTTGTGTAATTTTTCATTTTCTGTCTGTATTTATAAAATATAAATTTACAGGACATAACTTTTTCACAGCGCCATCTAGCCCCAAACTAAGCATAGCTTGTAATATGGGAACTAGATTACGGATAGAATACTTAAATACTTTGTAAATACAAACTTACTATATGATACAACACCCAAACACAGAACAAACATCTATATTCACAAATGTTTGTCCTGGGTGAAAACCACAATCTACAGCACAGAAGCCAGAGTTACTACCAACTCAGCTATGAGGCTTGTTATTATAGATGAATATGTTTTGCCCCTGTAAAATCACATGCCTCATTTGTTATTGTGACTGGTTTTACTGTGAAAAAAAAAATCTAAAATCAGTAATTTACTATAAATAATACGAAACTACACAGCAATTTATATCATCACAAGATCGACCACAATATCAATAATCATAAACATAAAACTAAGATATAAAGAACCCAAAGGAAAATTTCATCAGAATGACAGGAACAAAGTCCGCTAGTCCCAAAGTTGAGTTTCAGAGTACAGTGCCTACCGGCCAGACCCTAAGTATGTACAAGCAAAGTTAAATCACATTATGTTTATAAACAAACAGCTCGCTCGTAAACTTCTATGGCTACTTAGATGTCATCGGATTAGAGGAATAGAGGTCAGGGCTGGAAACAAAAATAATTGTGAAACAAACATGGTCGTGAACACTGAGCTTAGCTCGAGTTAAATATCCCGTTAGTTATGTTTATATTCACTTGATTGTATGTTTATATGTTTAATTTCATCTACTTTCCCCAAAAGGTCACAAAAGTCAAAACACACTTAGTGTCGTCCACTCTAAGACTCTAAGACTATCTAGTAAATAACAAACACAATCACGCACCAAAAGGCAAAGAGAAATACATCAAAAACTGAGCATACATCATAATGAGCGCAAAAGTCAAATAAAACAACACTAATTCCAACCGTACTGGAATCTGTTCGAAATCATACTCTCGTTCTAAAGTTAAAAAAAACTCCAAAGCACACACCGAGCCACTTGTGCGGTGTATTTCTCAACGTAATGTTCAAGACAAACATTTTCTAACATGAATATCTACCGCTACATTATTTGGTCCACCCGCACAGATCCTCAAGTCTTTTCAAACTTGATCGCTCATCAAGAGTTACATGCGATTGTACGACAGTGCACGTTCAATGCACGGCCTTCTTATCAAGTCGATGGCTATACGTCCCGGCCAATAAAACTCTCCCATTGTCAGTAGTTCTTTGATTTACTATCTTATTTGTTGGCTTCTGATATCACTTTCTCTCTGGCCGTTCCTTTTCCATGTTCGTAGTAATACCCGATCCCTTTACGGATATTCATGCGGTATTCATGAATTTGCTTTTCTTTAAGGAATGTGTTTCCAAAGGTCTCAAAGTATTCGGTGAATTGTTTATGATCCTGACGCTGAGTCCCGCGGAAAGAGGATTCTGTTCTATTGTGCCTCTTATCTCTACATTATTTTATTTATTTCCAGGTGTGTAGTTAGACCTTACTTCAAGTCTGTGCTCACAATGTTTTATTGTAGACGCATATTATACATCTATTACTACAGCTACTTTTAAGAATCGAGTGAAACCTTTTTATTTGTCAGATTTTTCAAAATAATTATTTATTTGTGTAACCGTAATCATCTTCTCTCGTGGTATTACAGATATTGATTAGTTTATAAATAATTATTTATGGGGCTTTTGATTGAGCAACACGTGACCCAAGGGCTGGCTCTTATTTAGGCCAACGAATTAGCATAGCTATTCAGCGTGGCAATGCAGCCAGTGCCTTGGGCACACTTCCGTCTGGTACTGGTCTGGAACAGTTGAGTTACCTATAGGCCGTTTGTAACGATCCTTAGGTAATCTGACTGATTCCTTTGTACATAGTTAGTTTAATTGTACTCTTTATTGAATAAATGAAATTTAATATGTAATAGTATATTATAACTCATGATGACATTTATTTTGTTAAAGGGATACATTTTATTTTTATTTATAATTTTTATCATGTTTAAATTATTATTACGTATTAAATTAGGTAGGTATGTTTAGTTTTGTAAATTTAAATATTTATTTATTCACATTTATTTTGTGCACCCTCCTACCATCAACCGTACTTTTACTATCTTCTCCATCCTAAGGTTGCCTGGAAGAGATCGCTTTTAAGCGATAAGACCGCCCATTGTACTGTTAACTTAAGTTTTAAAATTGTAAGTTGTTCTATATGTTTTTGGTGTACAATAAAGAATTTTCATTCATTCATTCATATTAGTTCACTGAAACATACATAACCCGACATAGGCTAAAGGGTGATCGTTGCGTATTTTGCAGGTATTCTACTACAATTTCAATTCAATTTTATTCACCTATTCATACAATCGACACAAGATCAAACATAGACACAAGATAGAATAAAAATAATACACAGTAGTAAAATAATGTCACGGTAAAGTCACGCAATTAATTACAAATTAAAAACTTTAAAAATTTAATTAAAAGCTACAAAAAAATATAATAACTTCCCTCCAAATCTCTAAACAATCTCCCGATTCAAAATTGATTAATCCAATCCTTTTATCTATGTTGGGTAATAATATGACAATGTTTTAACATAAATACTTTTTAATAATAATATTATTGATTTACAGAGATAAAGTTAAAACATAACACGAGAGAAAATTTACATATTTACATGAATGTAACTAACAAACTAACGATTTGGCAAATACCCGCGGTTCACAAGTAGCTAGCATTCAGGTTAGAAGACAGGTTGCAATGACGTCGACGGTAAGCAGTGTATGGAATATCAGTAAAATACAATGTAGCGGAGTGCGTAGGATATTTTAGTTTAAGTACAACTGTGTATTACTCTTGATTCCAGGTATTTTTGCAAACTGACGCGTAAACTTTGTTATCGCATATCTCGGAATTTACACAACTCGCATTGCTCAAAAAAAAATCTCCAAACACACATTTACAGCGACTTGCCAATAATCACGTGGAGCTGATGCACTAGAACCAGTAAGAAACCGAGACAGCGGTCTCGAGTGACGTGCTTGCATGTCACATGTCAGCATGCATATAGAGCAGACATTTGCATGCATGGAATGGAGACGTCGCATTTAAATATCAATTCACTTTTTGCTGTCAGCTCCAGTTTATTGCGTTGTAGACACGCACACAAGACGAGTTGTGTGTTCTATTGCTGTAGCGAGGCGAGGTTCTGCGAACTACTTAATATTATACGAGTATGTGGTTGAGGTGGAGGTACGTACGAGTACCTGTAGATGTCTATTATTGTGGTATGCATTTCTTGAAATTGACGCAAACGAAGCGCCAGGCGTTTACTATTTCAAATAAAAATGTTTATTTACTAAACTGGAGTAATGTTTTGTCGAATAAAATAAAGTAAAGAGGATATCGTAAATGGATATATTTATTGCTTTCCTAGATTTCCTCCTTAATTCTTTATTCAGTATAAGTCAGCTTAACATGCCGTGTTTTCTTTTTAATGCTGCCACAGCAAGATCGGACTATTTATGGAAGAGTCATTAACAAAACAAAAGTCGTTGTCATCATTCAAAGCATCGCTGCGCGTCTCCGCTCCGTGTCGAGAGCCGCTTCGGTTGTGTAACCGCGACTCCCGCACACCGGGAATTAATAGAGATACAAATGTCAAGGTTCTCCTCTTCTTCTATCGTAAATAGAAAAGCAGTAGCCTAGCACCACAATTAAAATATTAGATATAATTATTTGACATTTCTAAGGCTTCTTCCAGAAAAATACTCATATAATGATAATAGTGTCGGTATTCATCTATCTATCTTCTATCTATATCTATATCTATCTATACGTATAATAAAATCGTGAAAAAGAGTTTTCTTAAAAGAAAAGCTGTGTCTGTGCATTTAATATTTAAAAAAAAAATGATGCTACCTACTTAAAACACTTTTTGTCTGTTTGCCCGTTTGTCTGTTTGTCTGTTTGTTTGTGCACGCGTAATTTTGGAACGGCTTATCCGATTTGGATGTGGTTTTCAATGATGTGTTGTGTATGGCTCAGGGCAGGATCTGACGATCGTTTTTTTCGGAAAATTATGTACATAAAAAAGTTGTGTTGACTTTTAATAATATCTCTTGCATTTAGGTTTGATGCATCCATATCTTATTTATTCATGATTAAATTTTGATAAATTAAACGAATAATGTTAACCCAAATATTACACAATCTAACATTGAAAACCTCATTGAAATAGGTTTCGTAATTTCGGTGATTAGCGTGGTCAAACAGACGTTTTCGACGTGACGCGTGCAATGTGAACACACTTTTAACTTATTTTATATTTTATGCTTACTCTATGAAGTACTATGAAGTAGTGATGAGTTAAATACTCCTTGGAGATTTAAATTTTAACTATTTGTTTTTTTTATTTTTTATTGTCTACGATGGAGTGAACCCATGCTGAAAACATGCTGAGTGTATGTTGCCACTTATCTCTCAACTCTCAAGTCTCAACGAGTGTGACTGGGGGATTTGCCATAATCACCACGCTTGACAGGCGAGTTGATGATGGCAGTATTTTTCTTTAGTACTAACGAGTATTTTGCCTATCTCCCAACAAGAGTAATGGGAGATTAGCGTGGTGATAATGGTATCACTACGCTTGACAGGTGAGTTAGTTATCACAGTATTGGTGTCAGGTAGGTTCTTAGATGGATGGAAGCTGCTGCTCGCCCATTGTCTGCTAAAATCCCTTAGTCGAATCGAATTACATATACAGGCGGGTCAATAAGTGCCTCTGTCAAATACCAAGTGTAAGTCCCCAGGACTTACACTTGGTATTTACCGCGCTGCTGCCGCCACGAACTAGGAGTCTTGCATTATATAGGTCATATTTAATGTCAGTGGTGTAAAATTTCACTTAGTTTTTTTGTGGAGTAGGCAGGAGAGATCCAAGTTTATACGGAAAATATGTATTTACGGCGTCCCATGTTATGTGCGAGTGAAACTGCACTGGAACAGCTATAGTCTCACTAATAAAATACATCTATCATGATAGTAGTATCGGTATTAAGTAACATAAACATAAAATAGGTAGATTAATTCTGTAGTCAGTCTAATTTTAATCTTATAACATAATTATATTATCTACTAACTTAATCTATTTCCTGCGAAAAATTACATAGTATTAATATAAGTTATGAGAATTGACCGCTCTAACTCAACAACAGAAGCATCTTTCGGTGTTATATGTCTTCTCCACCATTACTTTACACCGATCCGTAATATTTCTGTGCTTATAGATTTAGGAGGCTCTTTCTAACATTGGTCATCAATGGATTATTGATTTTTCTGACTGAATGGTTGACCAGACCGCCGCGAAGAATTTGCGATAACATTTGGGAATAGTAATACGCCAAACAACTTGTACTGTACAGTTGATGACGAACAGTGGCACGCTCCACGCCGAGCATGTTGCATGAAATACGAGCCGAGTAAACTTTTGGATTTTATTAGAGGCCCGATTCTGGTGTCAAGATAGTAAACGAACAAATCTTTGGTGACATAAAAATAGGTCTAAGGGTTCTGCGGCTACAGAGGGAAATCACACCTCTTCTAACACAATTCAAATATTACTTCGATCGAGCGTAAGCCGAGTTTTGGTGTTCAACGTTCATATCGATATGTACCTACTGTATTTTCCTACCTTTTCATTTCTTTGAATACAATTTTAGGTAAGTATACCTAAAAATTGAATTCAAGGAATCAATGCCGAGTTTTCAATAAAAGTTAAAGCGATTCGACAAGTGTTATTCTAAATTTAGTTTAAATTCTTCTCATCACACTAACTGTATAGTAATATTTATAATATTGCAGTTTTCGGATGAATTTACCATTAGATAAGTTATTGTTACAAATTTCATATTTTTGCCCAATGTCTGGGGCCTTTCACCTGTGAAGAGTACACCTTATACTCCTTAGCCTTATGAAGCGGTGAGTCTAGAGCAAGATTAAAGATGCAGCTCAGTCTAGTTATTTAAATGAAATGAACACGATTCGCCGCAGACAGTTGGTTAAACGCGCCGCCGCCGCCGCAACACTAACGAGGACATTGTTACCAAACCTTATTCTGACTGCAAACACGCCAAATACGTAACAAATAGCTATGAAAATAATAAATTTAAAGCTAAATTACAAGGCACAATGTCAAAGTGATCGGAGGTTATACCTAGCTGGTTGGTTGTTGGGGTTGTGTACAAACGAATATTAATTAATTGAAGTTTACAAGGATTACAGTTGGCTATTAATATCAATCCTAAAGGCAGGTTACCACAAACAGCTTACTTGGAGTTGATTCAACTTGCTTCGTCGTTCAATAATGCGCTCAACACAACGTGAAATGTATCAAAGTAGAATACTTTTTGCGGTTTATTTATACTATATTGCATACACATATAAGCATACAAACATAAATCAAAAGTATGGCAAAGACGAGCTTAGCTCTAAAAATCTTCCAGCAAACCTGGATGACACTGAAACCAGCTGGTATGCCTAGCCTTGTGCGTGACAGCATTCAGCTAAGTCTGGGCCCATTTGGCTGCGCAGTATATCCAAACGGGCCCATCATACTGCTTGTATCTTTTATTGATTACGTGAATTCTTACGTGTTTATTTTATGTTTAAGCTTTATTTTTTATGTAAACATATAATTTTTACTATTGCTGTTGTGTGTGGCTGATAATGCCATACACAACAGCATGTACTATTTGTAATTGACATGGTATATTTAATTTTGATTAATTATTTGACATTCCTATTTGCAATTCTTACTAACCTATTTTTATATTGACATAAGTACCTACTAACATAATGGATGTCTATGTAATCCGAATAAATAAATTCTCAATTTCAAATTTTCAATTTCAATTTGACTCTGCTCTTGAAGGTAGCAAGCGAGGTACCAGCGTGGATGTCGTGGCAATGTGAGTTTATAATTTAATATGAATCCGTCGAAATAAGCTAAAATTAACGCATTTCTTGTCAATGTCTAGTCTTTCAACAAAAGTAGCACCCGGGGTAGGTACTTCGTTAGGTGGCGTAACGACCGACACCGCCAAATTTTACCCTTTAATAAAAAGAGGTTGCTAACAAGCGGGGGCTGACTGCCAGGATATAAATACAATTTCATCGCTGCAACAGGATTTAATTTGTTTGAAGGATTACTAAGAAATTACACCTTATACCCCAAACTGAAATCTCGCGATTGAATGACGCCTACTACCTTGAACTGAGATCTCGTGATTAAATAATACCTACTACCCCGAACTGAGATCTCGTGACTCAATGACACCTACTACCCCGAACTGAGATCTCGTGACTCAATGACACCTACTACCCCGAACTGAGGTCTCGTGACTCAATGACACCTACTACCACGAACTGAAATCTCGTGACACAATGACACCTACTACCCCGAACTGATATCTCGTGAATAAATGAAACCTACTACCCCTAACTAACAATACAGATACAGATAGTTTATTGGCAACTCCTAGTTACAAGCCAGTTTGGGTAATTACTACCTCATAATCAAATTAAATGTATTTCACAATTATTACAATAATATTGGTAATAAATAAAATTCATGTATGTCATAAAACACATATTCAAGCAACCACATTTTTAGTCTTGTTTTAAACGCCCCGGTAGAAGGTGCATCACGTATCGTGCTCGGTAACCTGTTATAAACAGAGGGTCCTATGATAAACACGGATCTGTCGGATTTTGACAAGTTATGCGGCGGTGTCGCAAGGCGGTACTTGTGATTATTGCTACGCATAGCTCTGGTGGGATTGATACCCTTACGCGGGAACGTATCGAGGTGTAGAAGTATACAGCGCTATTTGAAATATATGCTCGCATGCCAATGGTAGGATATTAAGCTCGCGGTGGAAAAATGAAGCAAACGTGAAACCAGGGGGTTTGTGTACTCCCTTACGACAACCTCGCACCGAGATATCGCACTTCCCACATAAACACCGCGCGCCACATTTAAAACTCCAAAACGACTTTTATTTCAGTAAGCCCGGGACGGACATTTTATTTTTGGCTGCATTCCAGCCTTTCTGCCTCACTGTGTCATGTTAAATATAAATAAAGCGTACATTGACGTATAATCGATAATGTTTTACCCTATATTAATACTTCAAGTGGGAATTTCACAAAAAATCCTTTGGACTCAGAACTGGGTCGAAGTACCCGCAATGGCCCAACGGAGCCTGCCAGCTTAAATATCGATGCATTTTCACTTGAAGTTATGTCCCTTGATATTCAAGAGGTACCTCAAATTCAGACTGGGTCTGAGTTGGTTCATGAGTTTATAATTTTACCACATTTTCGCACACAACAGCTGAAAGTTGTAGAACTTGTCTGTACAGATACAATCATAATTTACGTTCAATTGAATCAAGCGGCATAATAATAATGTTCAGCAAACGCCGGCTGTAAATCACAACTGTAAATCTCCTCAATCAGCCACAAAACATCGCATAAGCGCATGAACCGACCAGTTAAACAAAGCGCAATGTGTACCATTGTAACCATTGCCGTTTACCCGCAGCCGACCTTTCGTAACTTGTGACTAGGCTGGTAATGTATTGAACAGAAACGCAAGCTGTCGAGCAAAACTCGCCTCTTTTTATTACTCTCGCTCACGGAAACGTTAGGTATAATTTTCTTTTCCTCAATGCATAGTTTGTTTTGTCGTGTTTGCAGTTTGACCCGCCTGCTGAAATATTCACTCGGAGCCTTTTGTTGAAGGGTTCAGGTTATTTTTGTTCTAGTTTCGGTTTGGGCACATTTTTGGGTTGCACGTGGCTAAAATAATCTTTACATAAGTTTGCATAAAAAGCTTCAGAGTTTAATATGAGGCCCTGCGATACCGAGCCGTGTTCGTAGGGCAAAAGCTCACGGCGTGTTTTGTAGAAAATTGCTTGACTTTATCTTAACGTTGGCTGGCGGTAGCACCATTGCCGAAATTATGTAAATGCACATTTTATGATAATATTTCATTAAATAGAATCACTGGACCGACAACCGAACGTAAAGTGAGGCTAAGGTATCGAGATGCGGGTTTGGTTTAGTATCTGTTGCATTATTTATAAAGTGGCCTTTTAAACACATTTTTTACGTTCTTGCAAACACTGAGCGGCTCATTTGATTACAAAAACCATCGTTTCAGAGCTATTTGATGTATATCAGTAGAATAATCATCGTTTTAGAGCTATGAAATGTATATTCGATAAAAGACAAACACCCAAGGTGATACATTTGCTTATAAATTATAATTGATAGATGCCTACTTACATATAAAAACAAAAAAAATACCTCCTAAAATGTATCTCCTAAGATGTTCCCTTATCCCAATATCTAACGCTTTCAGAAATTCCACTTTTCTTACCACCATATTTGTAACAGGTCTATATGGAAGTAATAATGATACAAAAATTCACAACCCACGACGGGACTTGCATCTTTTCCTCAGGCCGGAAATTGTCATTATAACATTTGCAAATGTTGTGACCAAATCACATGAAATACAAAAATAATATAAAAAAGGTCTATAAATGCCTATATCAAATTGCGATCACATAAAAGATCTTCCGTTAGGATTTGATCGTTGGAAAGAAACCTCTTGTGTGCTTAATCACTCAAGCGATAACCCCGCAATCTTTTATAATCAAAAAGAAATATTAGCATGTATGTACCCAGCTGTTATCCTGTAATTTCTCACCATTTTTACACTCACTCTTGAAAATCTCTGCAATATTTCAACCGGCGCGGAACTAGCGATAACAGACCTCTGGAATCACTCCCGTGGACCTCCCGGACCCTCTCTGAACTCCATTGTGGCGTCGAGGCCTCCGCCACGCCGCCGCCGCCGTCGCTATCACATTCGGGTACGCATCAAATTTACTCTTTGATAAATGCGTCGTGGGATGGCGTGGGATGGCGTGGGATGGCGTGGGATGGCGTGGGATGGCGTGGGATGGCGTGGGATGGCGTGGGATGGCGTGGGATGGCGTGGGATGGCGTGGGATCAGCCGCGGAAGGCTCGCATTCGTGGATTTATTTCCCTGCTTGCGATTCAAGTGGCGCGCCTGGCTAGTGGCTGAGTGCCTTTATAAAGATATAGGGCCACACTCCTTGTGGTTAATGCTTTAGGGCATATTTATGGTGTTCGATGGTGTGGACCCTTTCAGAAACGTGTTATGCAAGCGGTTTCAATGGCAAAGCTTACCTTGAATATAGATTATAACTACATTAGTGTTAATAAAATTTTGAAATAGGCAAATTTTTGGCTGAGGTGTTCGAATCAAACCCTCCAACTCAACCCTTAGATGGCGTAAATGCCGACTACGGGATTATCTTGGACACCAGGCCAAGGGCAACAGCTTCCTTCTGTGTAATATCTACACCTTTACTACGATCACCGATCCGCCCGCCGAGCGTGGAGATTATGACAAAACCCTCCAGCTTTGGAGAATGCTCTGTCCAGCAGTGGACACTAATGGGCGGTTGTTGAAGTACTTGATAGCTAACGCTTGCCTGGAAATGACCTGGGCGAGGATGAGGTCTACTATGGAGACAGCTTTCCCAGAATACCCCTATAGGTACTTTTTTTTTATTTTACGACGGGGAAGCGCTTGGCCTTCATCTCACCTGGTAACAAGTTAAGATAAGGCCGAAGGTGGAGGTGCACTTCACCCGGAATCTTCAACAAACTGAGGAACTGGCTATCTTACCTCTGAATGCCGGAACACAACAATTTTAGAATTGTTATTATGGCGACAGAATTGGGTAAGTTGGTGGTAGCTAGCCAGGCGGACTTCAACAAAGTTTTACCACCAACCAAACCAAGCACAGTATATTGTACTCCCCATGGGGATCGAACCCGGGACTTCTGGATCTGAAATCGGTGGGTTGAACCACTAGACCACAGAGGCGGTTACTAGACCACAGAGACGGTGCTGGAATGACACTTCGCACCGACGGAACACAGCAAATTGCTTGGCGCCGGATTTCGGCAGGACGGTGGTTGCAAGACAGGCGGACCTAACGATCCTACCACCAGCGATAGGACCATTTACCTGTAATCGTAGACAACGAATACATTACCCGATTAGTGGGATATACCCCCCTGGTGGTCTACACCAGGGGCTATATCCCACTAATCCAATGAGTACGTGCTGCGTACACATTTATCTATTACTTAGTTGTAATGATGACAGCATAATGTATTACGTCGCTCTGACAAACGGCAAGCACTAAACATAAACTATGGACCTAAATCACTAGCGCCATTTGCTCCATCAGCTTACGATACTTACGATACACTATACGATAATGACGTAGATACGTGGTTACATCCCGACATGCTCGCAAATATACCAACGTGATACCGTGATCGTTGTTCGCTGCGTGTCTTTGAATCTGAATTTGAATCTGAATCTGAATCGGATTCTACACTCGCCTGTGACATGGTTTACTAAAGCAATTTTCAATCGTAGTTAATCACTTACTTCACTTTTAACCATATATATCACCAAAATAACCGCCTGATCATACACACAAAATAAAAACATAAAAAAGTGGCAAGCGTCGCCACAAGCAACTCGCATTTAATTCAGGCGATCGTTTGGTGATTGTACATATCTTAAGTACCGACTCAAAATAATCGTAAAATGAATGTACCGTATATACCTACTTGAATTAATTATTACACCACCGAAATTAACCTCTTGACTTACGGACTCACGAATTAAAATTCCAAGGTTAATTTTTACTAAATCGACGCGACGTTTATATTTTTGTCTTATAAATCCAATGAAGTCTGTGGGAAATTAGACATGAATATTTCATCAAGATTAAAAGAAAATTACGTAAATGTAATTCACCGTCTAATATATACAAAAGAAGAACCACGCAAATATACAAACAGAAAATGTATATTCGTGTCTCCTGCAATGAGCAATGTTGCACCGTTCATCTATCTTACGGTAATGGTATTTATTTATATCCGAGCTAATTAACCTGTTGCACTGTAATGAATCCAATGAGCGAGCAGACAAACAATGCACGTTGACGTTCTGTATAAAGTAGAGCTGACTGACTCCGGTGCAACCTGTAGGTACTTACGTGCCTGCGCGCGCTCATCGCTGGTATCTGCGCTTTTGTAGTGGAGGAGACTGCATTGAAGAGTTTATTGATGTGTCAATGAAACTCAACAATTCTGTTTACCTTACTTATTACTTCATAATACGAGTATTCCAACGGAAGCTACTCAGATATTTATCTGCATTCTTGTAAAAAACAAATGCAGCTTATTGATGTGTGTTGTTTTATTATGAGATTTTATTGATAACTAGATCTAAATTTTATGGAAATTCTTTTGCAGTTTTTGGAATCTTTATAGGTATTAGTGGTAAGTTCGAATCATTAGACTTTCTTAAGTTCCGCTTTCACCGGCCATTTTGGTTTCACACCCTGTAACTCAAAAGACGCGCTCGGAGGTGAATTATCAAATATTCTCAAAAGTTTGTTTTGTGCGAGTTTATTTCAAGTTACAACAGTACACACATTTGAATGCATCCATCCATACATCAATGTATTGAGTCTCAATACTAATATCTTACTCAGTTTTGTGGTATGCTAAAGTGTACACCATGAGGTAGAACACAACACAGGGTACTCTTTATTCGGGTAACACGTGGGCAAAGCCGCGGGACTAAACTAGTGTTTATAATTATGACGAGCGTATTAGAGAAAAACCAAATTATCATAAAAAATATTGATTTAAAGTACAAAGGATACGGAACTTGAACATTATTGCCAATCCTTACATAATGGAAATAAAATAAATGAGTCATTACTTTAGTGAAATAATAAAATGATGTCCATCTAAATAAAACGTAAAGTTGAAAAGGCGGTTCGTTGCAGTCATAAGCCGTTCAGGTTTACCATACGAAGATCTCATTACCCTAAACATGCAACCATACCTCCACAGGGTGTGAACGTAATCACTAAACTAACCGTTAGATGAGCTGTTTGCGTGTTCCAGCAGTAACTTCACCGGTGGTTTTGAGCGCAAAAATAATTATTTAGCTAAAGCTAGGCTTGCGTTTGGATGCAAATTAGTTCGGTCACTTTACGTGCTTTTAAGCTTCTAGCTTGTCTTCTCATAAAAAAGTAATTACTTGGTTGAATGCAAAATTTTAAAATGTTTTAGCTCGGCTTGTCATTAGCGTAAAGCTCAATACCCAGAGCTGAGGCGATGATGTTTTTTGCGGTTATTCAGCTTCTTTACATAATATTAGATTACGATAAAATACAAGATGAAACAGTACCATGCCTTTCGCTCCCTGAGTTCTCTCTAATAGGAACCTCAGATCACTGTTTAGAACATGGATCTTTGTGGATTACTCGAAATTGGATGGATTACAAAGTTACGTAACGCTTGGACATGTTAGGTATATGCACAGTTTGCAAACTGTTTCTTTGTTAGGAATAAACTCATCTCAAATATAATTATGTTTCAAGAAATAAATCGATAATGAAAGCATTGTAGTTACTAGGTACTTATCGGAAATACAAGAATAGAACTTAGGTAAAAGACCTGCTATTATAGCAGTCGCGCTTGTAAAAGAAGTTATTTTTTAATGTAGGTCTCTGAGACTACATTTGACACACGTGAACTCGTCGGCCGACCACAGCGCGGCGCCGTCACTGTCGCGCGAGATTGATGGCATCTCGTGCACGACACAACATTTGTGTCGCACTAATAAATGACGATATTATTTTAGTTAATCACCTTTGTACGGAAACAGAATCGGGGACAAAGGCCTCGGGTAAGGAACATGTTTTCTTTGTTAACTATTGGTTGACAACTGTTTGGGGTGAACTATTGTTTATAGATGAGATTTCATCGGTATTGTTTGTATGTCAAATCTGGTTTGTTTTCATTATTTATGTACAGTCGCCTGTATTTATACGTAGATTAAATTAAATGAAATGTTACAGGACATTAATTTTACACAGCGCCTTATATTTAGATACACCTACATTCCATATTTTTCATAATTATGTACACCATACAAATTTTCATAGTGATATTTAAAGTAAAAAAATCAAAACAATGTCATCATTCATTATTTGTGCCTTAGAATTAAAAGATGTGAACGTGCATATGTTAGAAAAATGTATCCAGCAAGTTTCAGTAATCCGTACGACATTTATGAAAAGTCGAATGGTTTATGATATTTCACCGATAATAATTTCCAATTACCTACTTCTGCTACGATACGATGCTAACACGATAGCCGCGCTGCTCCCTCGCTTGCTATCTTCAAGAGAAATGTCAAAGAGCACTAGTGTTCCAGATATATTTAGTATACCCTATATGTATTTGTAATAGGTACCCATGTCTTATCTTAGAGGTATAGTATATAAAAATATCTAAAATTTGAGTTATGTGTATAACAAGGTATTAACAAGAAAAGAAGTCTGGTTACTCGTTAGTCGGGATACTTCAGATACTTAAGAGTAGCCAGAGCTAGCGTCTTGCAAACCGCATTCCATAGCGCTCGACATACCTCCGAGATATGTAGGTACAAGCCGCTGCAGCTGAGTTCTCAACATACGATTAATAACGAGCCCCCGAATCTCGCCTCGTCGCCATTACGTCCCCATAATTTGATTTCAGATACTTTTCTATTCTCAACGCGTCTTAATTTCCCTAAGCCGTCTTAAAAGGGCGCTTCCGGGATAATGGCCGGCAAAGGTTAGATAATATGATAAAGAAACAGTGACCCGCCGGAGCCGGGATTATCTCGTGACAAACGACTAATTGCTAGATAGGACTAGACGTGACCGTCTATTGGACCGAGCCGGTCAAAACACGTACACACTTGCTCTCTTGGGTCAGTACTCGGTAGCAAAGGCCAGTTTTCATTGATGATTTACCAATACCACGGCAACTTGCTAACGTGAGGCTCAGCGCATGTAGACGAGGCTTTATAGGATTTTGTGTGCGGTCGGATTACAGCAGGCTTGGTGGCGGATACTATTAGATGTGAATGATTTAGAGGCCCTCACGTTTCAGTTTTGAAAACTTAATCAGCACCTTGCGGCATGTTCACCGTTTTACTACAAGCTGGTCGTGGTTTTATTACAATTTGGTGGATGCTACAGATACGTGAGTTTACTGACGTAATATGCCATACATTACATATGTTTTCACACATTGTTTTCTCTATTATTCTTACAAAAGACTTGTTTACATAATCCTGCGTGAAAGTGGTAATGGTACAACAGTGTTTTTCATACGGTCATGCTGAGCTGAGTGCTAATGCTAGTAAACCCGAGGAGCTCAATTAAAATCGAGAATACTTCAAAAAATGTACTTAAGCCACGAAATATATCAACAAAATTCAATTAACATGGCTTAGCACCTTCTGAAAACGCTAAGTACAATAATAATTACTAGGTCACAGCCATTCCAGGTTCAATTTGCACTGCTCCTTCGTCTAATTTGCTGAAGGGCAGATTATAGTGCTTATTTCAGTATAACAGTGAGGTCATTTGATTAAATCATTTGAGGATGTTTCATTTTATTTATTCAATTAATAAAAATATATTTGAATGTCACATTAATATATGTAAAGCAAAAATAATTATAATCAAAATTGAAGTCACAAATAAAAATTACAAAGAAAGTGCATGTCAAATATTAAATCTACGTTTGATTTAAGCCCACCTGACTATCATTTTGCTGAAGTCTGTCACCAGAAAAACAATGATATGTTGTTGTGTTCTGGCATTTGGAGATAAGATAGCCAGTTCCTCAGACTGTCAAGGAATTGCGTGTGAAGTGCGCTTCTACTATCGGCTTCATCATAACTTGAAACCAGGTGAGGTGAAGGCTAAGTGCTAAATATCTATAATTTTTTTGACATGCACTATTAATATTTTTCTTTGATTTTTTTAACATTTTAACTAATAATTTACATGTTTTTTGTTTGTATTATGAGTTTTGTCATGCGCTATTAATATTTTTCTTTTCTTTGATTTTGTTAAATGTATGTGATTAATTAATAATGTACCTTGACATTATTGTATTATCTGTTTATTATTCTACTTTGACATATCTCTTGACATTTTTAAAATATTAATTTATAATTTACTTTTGGTAGGTTTTTGTTTGCATTGTGCTGGCAGCCCATAGCGTTAATCTGTTTTCATATTCTGTGTAGTGTAGGTATGTATCTCTCTTTCATTGTTTGTATTGCGTATTGTTTATTTTTTTGTAAATGGAATGAAATAGAATTAAGTTATGTATGTAGGTATAATTTTCACTTCGCACACAATATGTTTTGTTTTTTGGAATAAATAAATGAAATGAAAATGCTTCCACGTCGAACAATAAATTTAATCATTAAAAAACGTCCAAGTAATCAAAATAAATGACACAATTTAAAAAAAATATTAATAAAATGTTAGACTGGTTACATTAAATACAAATGAATCAATCAAAAGTCACCATATGCGTGCCAAACTCATCCATTAAAAAAGCTCGACTCCGGCAAAAGTTTCAAAAGCTTCTTTAGCTTAGTTTTAAATATGTTGGTATACTCGATCACTTTCACATGTGTAAAATAGTTTGGAACCGCCAACCATTCATTGCCACATTGAACCTGGGAAGCATTCGACACTTAATATTTTTCCTTCTTGTATTTAGTCTCTCTGTTGTGCTGATTCGAAATTATGAGCGGGTGTCACACGATATGAAACACGACTATGTCTAGACTAAAAAAAGTTGTTTTTTTTAGTCACTTTTTTCATGCATAACTCGAGATGGATGATAGTTCGTATTTGTAACACAAAGCCCTTGTAAATTTTTTAATGACCCCAGAACTAGACACTATATCTGAACTTCGAATCTTCTATGGCACAATGTACGGCCTTAAACAGTTTAAGACTGACGTCAACAAATATTTTTTTATGTTATTAATCTAGTCGAGCTCTGTTTTTACCTCGGTCATAGTCACATGAGGATGTCACTGATTAAGGACACTTCCTACTAGATCAATAACATCCTTAGGTGACTATGAGCAATGATGTAAAAAATATTAATCAAGTAAATATTCATAATAGCGTTCTAGCCTACTCCCAGCTACTACCAGCCAAATGCCAACTTTAATCGGCTAAATCCATTACCGAACCCTTAAGGCTAACTACTTTGATCGTGTTATGTTATTGTTTAGAGAAAGGGATGACCTTAATTTTGCTTGTGAAGTTTAAATAATAAAATGGATAAACATTTTCGGAGGCTTTGTTCTATAATGGAATCCCACACGGACAATGGTCAGGAAAATGTGAAAATATAATCATAGGGAGGATTTATGTGGGTGGCGGTCGCGCCTCTGAGCTTCATTTGTTGAATAGTTTTACAACAGAGAGATTGACCTCATAGCCATATCCTCATGATAAGAAGATACTCTGAGAAAATCATTTGCTCTTCTAGCTCTTATATTAACTACTAGCTTTACTCGCGACTTCGTCCGCGTATTGGTTTTTTGAAATAGGTGCAAGTATTATATTATTATAAATATATATATTTGTTGGATATCTGGATAAATTTGACCGATTAGCTCCTACATGGTGTGCAGACACGCACACCGAGGGTTCTGACCCACATTCCCAGACAAAAAATGCAGGCTTTTTGAAGTTTTAGTGTCGGTCCGACTTACATTTGGTCCGATTTTATTATTCATTTATTTATTTACCACAAAGTAAGCACTATATACTCACACCAACTTTGTTATTATACAGGTCAAAAATAACAATTTATAAAAATGTTTCATGTATGGGAACCTGTTTTTTTTTGTTTATTATTAGTCAGGTCTGAATATTGTCCAATATTCAGACCCCACCCTTTATTTCTGAAAATTATTAAAAACCGAAAATATGCCATAACTTATTCCATATGGGCAATCAGCATACAAATGTTCAAGTACCTATAATTTGTGGTTTCAGGGATATGCTACATTTTACTCTGAACTTTGAACCCCATTTTGAACCCAAAGGGTGCGAATTTTCAAAAATCCATCGCATAAAGAGCACTCAAAATACACCAGTTTATTATAGAAACCACGTGTACATCGCGGTTTTTCTGTTAAATAACAATGTTTTTTTTTTCTAATAAAAGGACCCTTCAATTATTAAAAAAACAAAAAAAAACATGAATCACGTTCTTATATATTTCATATGAGGAATATATAATGATAATATTGACCTTTTATCACACACGGTTTCAGAGTTAGGGCATACTTTTAATGAAAACTTTCAACCCCTTTTTGAACCTCTTAGGGTACGAATTTTCAAAATTCCCTTCTTAGCACTCCTTTTCGCATCAAGACAAACATACCCTCCAAATTTCATGTCTCCACGATTAGCCGTTTAGGCTGTGCATTGCTATCAGTGAGTCAGTTAGCATTTTATATTTTTACTAGCTTTTGCTCGCGGTTTCGCTCGCGTTAAGAAGTATTATTATTAATTAAGTATGGTTTTTGCGGCTTTACTTTTGTTTAGCGTGTGTAAAAAATTAGGGCCTACAAAACATAAAAAGGCCGTACATTCTTCAACTTCTCCATTAACGTTCAGATTTTCTTTAGCCATTTAAAAAAAGTCTAACCGACAAAACCTATACCTACTTAAACCAAACGAAAACAAAACAAATGCCAAATACAAAGCAGAGTCTATAAGTAAAACTACTAAACCGAAAAAAAACAAATGCAAAATCTCAAAATCCTTTCTTAGGGGATGCCTACATCATAGTAGCTTTATGCATGCAAAGTCTCAGCCCGATCGGTTTAAAATTGACATAGTTTCATTCAAACTTAAAATTGACAAAGTTTCATACAAACTTTCATAATTTATCCCCTTGAGGGTAGAATTAATCAAAATCCTTTCTAAGCTTTTCTTATGCCTACGTCATAACATCTACCTGCATTCCAAATTTCAGCCCGATCCGTCCAGTGGTTTGGGCTGTGCGTTGATAGATCACTATGTCAGTCAGCCAGTCACCTTTGAGTTATATATTTTTAGATAGAAGAAGAAGATATTAGTTTTATAAGATTACCAAGTGATGTGCTAAGCTTGTAAATAATAAATTCAAACATTTTTTAAAACAAAAGCTATCCAGGAAAGCTTATTATCAAATTTCAGATCACCTAAAAGATAAGAAAGCCTGGCATTAAAAAATTAATATGCTCCAGTGAATAAATTGTAATAAGTATTAGATAACTTAAAACTATTGTTATGGATCATAAAAAAAAAACTAGCCCGAGGTTCTTGCCTTTCTCCTTGCTACCTGATCGCGATTCCGAACAGGCGTTATATTTGACGTTTCAAAGTGATTGTAAAAAATCTTACTGAATAAAAATATTTGACTTTGACTTTGAACTCTGGTCATAAGTTACACAGTAATAACATAATCCTTTTCGTCTTTTATAATGTAAATGGTTTGTACTTCATAGTTAACACGATAGAACACATAGGTGTTCACGAAAGGTTCGTGCGAGGGTACATGGAAGGGTATCCTCCCGCGTCAGGTAGCTTTATTATTTTGATAGGATCTTCAGGAATCGCTTTAGTTTGGGGATTCATCTCGGGCGCACTCCAGGGCATGCCCATGTGGCTGCGGGTATCAATTATGTAATCTTCTTCGCCGTGGAAATAGGTCAAGTATCAGCACTTTGGGCCTGTAAGATGGCGATCCCTACGATCCCTATGGACTACGCATTTTCGAAGGTATTCAAATGTATGTATATGTAAGTTTACAAGCTGCTACATGGTCGGTACATGGCCGTTTTTAGGTCACCCTGACTCTTAACTAACGTAATTTGATATCTTAATCATTTTCATATACGTACATAACAACAGTTATTGTACAGCACAGACTTGCCCTAGCGTGGAGTCCGATACGATTACCTATCTACCCGTGTGTACCTTCGGTCATATAAAAAAATGTATTGTTTAGTTTGTTATAATTCTATCCTTAACCTAGTTCTCATGTTACAAGCTGTGCTTAGTTTGGGGTTAGGTGACGCTGTGTGAAATGAATGTACTGAAATAATTTTTTTTTGTATATTAAAGAATGTTTATTATAACCTTGAGAAGAAATTCATGAGTAAACCGCAGGCAAAAGCTAGTATAATATTCATAATGCAGTAGACTACAAACATTTACGCTGAAATTCTCTTTTGTAATACTTGTTTGCTTCCGTCTGGTACTGATCTGTTACCGATAGACTATTTGTAACGGTCCTAAGGTAATCCGTCTGCTTTCCTTGTAAATCAATTTATCACATTGTTTAAATTGTTTGAATAAATATACCGCTTTTGTAAAACCAGTTCTTCCACACTCATTAATGATTTGTATCAATAATAGCGAATGTTTAAAAAAATATTTTGTGTTCTTTTAATCAAATTATTGTTCAAATCAGAGATGAGATTATTACTTAGTGATAGAAAAATCTCTGATTCATCAATCATCATCTTCTGATGTTCTTGGAATTGTTGATTGAGGTAGTAGTTAGTTAAACATATCAGATATTCTGAACATCAATGGTCTCCCATTTTGTTTTCAAAACCTGCTATTCAGGAAGAAAGGAAGAAAGGAAACCGTTGATGTGCGGAAATGGCTAAAAGTTGTAGCTGAGAAGTGTTGATTCTTAAGAAAGAATAATTTACAAAATGAGCCATGATTATATTATGTAGTTTCGCTGTAAATAATGAGCACGGTACGTTGGTATAGAGGTACCTGCATGAGGACACACTTGGTTATGTGAGCGGCTGATGGCCGCGAATTGGAAAATTACGTTATCTTTTGAAGGTAAGTTATTAATTCATCGAATCATTTGACGTAACGTAAGACGTGAATTAAGTAATGAATAGACACGGTAGGTAGTAGTAGGCAGATTATAATTAATATTTTTTGTTACTTAAATACATTTTGCTAAAGGTTTTTTATTTTGCTTGACTAAAGTTTTCCACCTTTAGGATAACCTATACGACTACAAATATACGGCGAATATAAATTCGCCCATACTTCCATCCACACATCGTAGTTTTCTGCAGACAAGTTCCATTCCTTATCGAAGTGGTCGATGTCACAATGGGGATAGTCGATGTCACAATGGGGATAGTCGATGTCACAATGGGGATAGTCGATTCAAAAATAATTGCATTCTTTGAAACTGGTTCAGGCCGACGACACACGAAAAGAGTATTTTCATCAAATCATACATGCATGTTGCACTACAAGCAAAACTGGAATTTGTTGGAATTGTTCTGTTTCAATTACAATGCCGTGAGCCGCGATGTTCCTGTACCTTAATGTTACGGCTGAGATTTCGTCAAGATGGATCAGCCCTTACCCTGTCGTGGAATGTAGACAAAGGTCTTGGAATGACAAGAATCTCCGAGCAGAGTGAAAGGAACGAATCACCAAGCGTGGAATGTGAATTTAAATTACATAGAACCTACCTGGTATCGTCGGTAGGACTTACTAACATCGAGCCAAAGGCACACTTCCTTGATAAAATATTTTCCGCGAAAAGTTTTCTAAAATGGGCAGTATGTGATAAGTTTGATCTATAATTTTACCTTCAGTAGAATTAAATAAATATTGTAAAACCCATTTGAAGCAAAAAAGTTTTTAGTTTTGTCTGGTCGTGCATGTCGGCTGACGGACGCGCCATATTTTTTATTCGAGCAGAACGCAAACTTCGCAACTATTAAAACGTGAATACCGAAATCGCACGATAACTTTAATTTGTGCACTAAAATGCTGAGTGGAAAAGTGCTGTTTGGATAATTTTACGGTGCTGGTACAAAATGTGTTAGTGGCGACCCTGAAAATCTACTAAAAAAACATGGTTTCTGCCTGTTAATGTGCAGTTATAGTTAAAATCAAATTGGTTGCAGTTGTACTGTAGCATCAACAAAACATTCCAACAAGCTTTTATAAAAACGTAACTGTTATTTATTTTACCTAGTGAGTGAGCTTGTACAACGTGTTTACTATGTGGTGAAGCATTTGAACAAAGGCTGTTTATTGATGCTGCAGGCCACTGTTGTCCCAGATTTGTACAACGTGTTCACTATGTGGTAAAGCATTTGAACAAAGGCTGTTTATTGATGCTGCAGGCCACTGTTGTCCCAGATTTGTACAACGTGTTCACTATGTGGTGAAGCATTTGAACAAAGGCTGTTTATTGATGCTGCAGGCCACTGTTGTCCCAGATTTGTACAACGTGTTCACAATGTGGTGAAGCATTTGAACAAAGGCTGTTTATTGATGCTGCAGGCCACTGTTGTCCCAGATTTGTACAACGTGTTCACTATGTGGTAAAGCATTTGAACAAAGGCTGTTTATTGATGCTGCAGGCCACTGTTGTCCCAGATTTGTACAACGTGTTCACTGTGTGGTGAAGCATTTGATCAAAGGCTGTTTATTGATGCTGCAGGCCACTGTTGTCCCAGATTTGTACAACGTGTTCACTGTGTGGTGAAGCATTTGAACAAAGGCTGTTTATTGATGCTGCAGGCCACTGTTGTCCCAGATTTGTACAACATGTTCACTGTGTGGTGAAGCATTTGAACAAAGGCTGTTTATTGATGCTGCAGGCCACTGTTGTCCCAGATTTGTACAACGTGTTCACTATGTGGTAAAGCATTTGAACAAAGGCTGTTTATTGATGCTGCAGGCCACTGTTGTCCCAGATTTGTACAACGTGTTCACTGTGTGGTGAAGCATTTGATCAAAGGCTGTTTATTGATGCTGCAGGCCACTGTTGTCCCAGATTTGTACAACGTGCTCACTGTGTGGTGAAGCATTTGAACAAAGGCTGTTTATTAATGCTGCAGGCCACTGTTGTCCCAGAATTTTGCAACGTGTTCACTGTGTGGTGAAGCATTTGAACAAAGGCTGTTTATTGATGCTGCAGGCCACTGTTGTCCCAGATTTGTACAACGTGTTCACAACGTGGTGAAGCATTTGAACAAAGGCTGTTTATTAATGCTGCAGGCCACTGTTGTCCCAGAATTTTGCAACGTGTTCACTGTGTGGTGAAGCATTTGAACAAAGGCTGTTTATTGATGCTGCAGGCCACTGTTGTCCCAGATTTGTACAACGTGTTCACAATGTGGTGAAGCATTTGAACAAAGGCTGTTTATTAATGCTGCAGGCCACTGTTGTCCCAGAATTTTGCAACGTGTTCACTGTGTGGTGAAGCATTTGAACAAAGGCTGTTTATTGATGCTGCAGGCCACTGTTGTCCCAGATTTGTACAACGTGTTCACAACGTGGTGAAGCATTTGAACAAAGGCTGTTTATTAATGCTGCAGGCCACTGTTGTCCCAGAATTTTGCAACGTGTTCACTGTGTGGTGAAGCATTTGAACAAAGGCTGTTTATTGATGCTGCAGGCCACTGTTGTCCCAGATTTAACCTGTCAACAGTGAAAGCTAGACCACATATCGAAAAGCAGAAGAATTTGATCAAATCTTATCTCAGTGATAGGGCACAAGTCACTGAAATTTCTCGTATCTGCCAAACTACCAAAATAATTATCGTTATATTGACTCTGACCTTAATGTAAGCTATCAAGGACAAAAAATAAATCAAGTTACAACCATACCATTTTTAGGTTTAAATCTGGACAATCACTTAAATTGGAAATCACACACTAATATTTTACGTAAAAAACTATATCAGTTCTCATATGCGCTATTCATGCTTAAAAGCCCGCAAATTTGTCTGCGGTACTCACTGCTTACCATGCGGAGTCTGTAATGAGATACGGTATCATATTTTGGGGCAATTCAACTCTAAAAGAGCAGGTTTTCACTGGACAAAAAAAAAATATCAGATCTATATGCAACCTACACACGGAAGATAGCTGTAAGCCTTACTTTTCAGGACTAAAAATACTTACTTTAACATGTATGTATATATACGAGACAGCTTCATTTGTTTTCAGTAACATGGATCTTTTTGTGAATCGAACAAGTAAACGGCACTTCAATAAAATATGTTTTCCTCGCAATAACAAAGCTCTGTGTAGCAAGAGTATTTTGTGTATGGCCATACGCATCTTTAACCACCTTCCTCAAAGTATTCTTGCGGCTCCCAGTTCATTCGTTTTTAAAAGTAGGCTAAAATATCTGTTAATAGAAAAAACATATTACAGTACTCAAGAGTTCCTAATTGATAAATTATAATGACATTGTATATTATACCGATTTAATGACTTACTAACATTTTTTGACATAAATTGATGATACTAACTTTCTTTGGAGTACATTATTGTTTAACATACATCAATAATAATATCAGTGCTTTATATAAAATGTAAGTTTGATTTCTAAATGCTCAATCTGGAATGTATATTGCATGCGTGTGAACGCTGAGTATGGCCAAGTCTACGTACTATTACTGTTACCTAGCCATATTACGCAATAAATGAATTATGAATTGTAATTTGCACATCGAATTTCTGCGGCCTCTGCCGTATTAGCATTAAAGCATTTTTTTAAGTATTTTTTCAGATAAATGTACTTTCCTACATATCAAAAATATTAATCAAACTAATAAGCCAAAAAGGACGTCGAATCATAGTACCTCTTCTACATTTCAAACAATAACTTACCGGGAAAACACATTCTCCGCCAAATATTTACTTGCGAGTATCTGTTTTATTCTGTGGAACTAGCAATTTTTCTGGAAGTTGAGATGGAGTAATCAATCAAGCTTCATAATATTAGCATGGAGCGTGTACCTCTATCGTCCCCAGCTACCGGCTACAGTTCTTACAAGATGGATGTATTTCATTATAGAGCATCGTTCGTTTCTTGACTACCGTTCCCCTAGCTACAATAAAACACATTTTACATTATAAACTGACGAGTCCTGCAATAGATATGCAATAGAGAATAGCTGCGCTATAATAATGCTTGCAACATTGGTCTCACTCGCCATCAAAAGAGTTTTCTAAAGCTTACATAAACCAAATAAAAATTGTGATGTATCCTATTTCTATAAATAAACAGGCAAACGTTGCAAGAGTCCAACAGTTCGATGAAAGTTAGAAGCCTACCGCGAGTGGTGTAATAAACCGTTGTTAGTTGTAAGCCTCAATCGCGGGCCGCATCAAAACAACAAAAACATTCTCCCCACTAATCCCCGATCCCTGAACCGGAACCCACTGCCATACTCCGTGGTCAAGGTAAGTACATAATTAGCTACATTCAGAAAACGGCTCAAAGGCTTCGCAGGAACTTGGAAAAACTTTCCGGAAACTTAGCGACATTAAGTTGCGGTATCTTCCGAAACATGTAGTGAATAGCCGATTTATGTATTAGGTACATGTAATGGGCTCGCACTGATTTCTTGTTTTGTTTGTTTTGTGATATTTTGTATTTTGATTTATTATTTTGTTGGAGTACTATTTAGCAACTACGTAAACAAATCTAATATCACAATGTCACGCTATCATATCATATCGTATACAAACATGTTTAACCTTGATTTCGCTTGAAATGTTTGGCATTCCTTTACCAATAACCGTAAAAACTAGAGTTACAGTAGTGTATCCGAAACCCAAAACCTAATCGCAGTAAATTAAGTATTCCAGCCCGAGCAAACATGACGGAGACCCTACTTTATCGCTGTTCAAAACTTGTTTCGAGAGGATTTCGTTACGGCAAACAATCCGCGCTGGCCCGCTGGCCCGCTGGCCCGCTGGCCCGCTGGCCCGCCGGCCCGCTGGTTGGCTTTAGAATACTTCGGCCACCCTCACGGGAACAGGCCTAAAACATGTTTTAGATAATGCTTCGCTAAATTCAGCATACATATTGAAGTAAACATTTTGATTTTGTTACTGAGAATTTACATTTTGTTTGGGGTCTTTGATTTGTTATTGTTTTGTCTGGTCATGGAAATGAAAACATTATAATTTTCCGGTTTTATAGAATATACTTTATAGCACCTTTGTGATCCGACACACAATGTAACGAAAAAACGACACCAAAATGAGACAATCTATAGGATTTAGCCTGCGAGAGAATGATATGAAATACAGATACATCTATTTATACGCGGGGTAGTAGGTATGTGTGAGGGGGTAAAATTCTGCGTATTGCAAAGCCTTGGGAAAGGTCTGTGGTGTCTTTGTGAATCTATTTATTAGCATTTTAAAAAGTTTCACTTCTATTGCGTGTGCATATGTTTTTGTACGACTAAGGTGGCAAGCAAACACACAACACAACTGATACTAAGCAGAATCGTCTCCTACGGAGGTTCGCAGTACCAGAAGCATCACTTATGTGTTATCGACTTGTTAAGAATATAAAAACGCCCTCATATCGCCATCGCCATGAGTCCACGGGTCTCTAGGGAAAACTTCGGCACTTGAATGTACTGCTGCAAATAACGGATTCAATTCATTATCACTAATACAGTGCTCGAAACAGACGTGATAGCACACACAACAAGGTACGTACGAGTAGATCTTTGTGTATGTGCTGTGATTACGAACAGGCGATAGATTTGACGTTGCAAAGTGAAATATTACTGAATCAATGCGATGTCGGTATCTTGGATGAATATTGATATGAGAATTGATAAAATGTCTGTATCCTGGATTTTGTCTTTTGAGATATTGTAGGTCGCGAATCAGCAATCAAGGTGATGAAAATGTCACCCATGGGGTTTTGTGGAGTCTGGTAAACCCACTGGATGCACCCACACCAAGTATCCAACCAAAAGAACTCCCCATATCAATAGTAAAGAACACTGGCTTATCCATACAACTTGTGAAATATAACTTCTCAATTATATCTGAGTACATAAACTTGAGCAGAAAAGAATATGGATAACTATTGACTTTTCCACTGAAGTTAGTACAAGCTTTTACTTATCACGAGATTGGCCGTAAAGTCACTCGACTCACACCGCATTTATAAAACTCCTAAGGACGGTATTCCTTCGAAAACAACAGAATTGATCCTCTATCAGCTTATTTATCAAGAATCATGCTCGCTTTACACTAGTATAGCCACTATCCTTCAATGGCTGTGGTACCTATTATCGTTCTGACCTACTTTTGTCTAAATAGCATTTCACTAGTCTAAATACACATGGCACAGATGTTGTTGTCTAACCGATGATCAAATAGCTTTCAGAAAGTTCATTATCATAATTCACATCCGGTAGACTAAGTGATTTATTCAGTGCTCGTTTAGCACCACTTACAATATAACTTGAACTTTTACAAACAACGCCATCTAGTCTCAAACTAAGTTAAGCTATCAAATATAATAATGATAATAATCTGCTGGTCTGAAACAGTTGAGTTACCTATAGGCCGTTTGTATCGGTCCTAAGGTAATCTGACTTATTCCTTTGTACATAGTTAATTTAATTGTACTTTTTATTGAATAAATGAATACCTTCAATGAAATAAAATAAAAGTTAAGCTGTATATATTTATATTTATATTTATATCATATACAAAACAACCACCCAAACACAAACAAAACAAGCAAATATATTCATAAAAACAAATATTTGTCCCGGGTGGGAAGCAAACTTACACAGCCTGCAGCGCAGAATGCTAAGCTACTAATCAACTGAACTACTAAAGCCAAATACTTACTCACAAGCCACTAGACTAAAAATATCAACCCTGGCTTACTTTGGAGGAATAATAAGTATAATGTTCATAAACTATCAAAACCATTGTTTTTTTTTTTATTGTACGACGAGGGAGCGTTTGGCCTTCATCTCATCTGGTAACAAGTTGAGATAAGGCCGAAGATGGAGGCGCACTTCACCCGGAATCCTCAATGAGGAACTGGCTATCTTACCTCTGAATGAAGGAACACAACATTTTTTTTAAGAATTATTATTATGGTGACAGAATTAGGTAAGATGGTGGTAGCTAGCCAGGCGGACTTAAACAAAATCCTACCACCAACCAAACCAAGCACAATACTCAGTACTCCCCATGGGGATCGAACCCGGGACCTCTGGATCTGAATTCGTTAATTGTATAATCTAATATTATATTAATCTATAAAAAATACATGTATAACAATCCTATAAATATACAACGAAACAAAAGTATTTACAATAAACGAGAAATTACGATCACGCTCTTCCGGTTTTGAGCTCCATTTTTTTCCAAGTGTTTATTTTTTTCACTGACAAAAGGTTTGTTTGAAATGTCACTGTTCGACGTTGTTCAGTATGTTCGGCCATTATTTCCGCTTTCTTTAAAGCCATAGACACAAGGTTCACAAGAGCCACAGGTAACAAATGAAATATATTTTTCGAACGGTCGACCCTGTGGGTACTGTGGTACCAACGGCGTATGTTGACATAAAAAAAAATGGTAGTACATGACCCATGACCTATGACCGTTCAAGTGGGTAAGGCACATGTGGCAGCCACAGTGACATCTGCTGGGTGTACTTCGCCCGGTATTTCGCGAAAACGATCAGGACCAGACTCCGAGACAGTAGCTCTGCAATTTCTGCTAGATGATAACATGCCTGCCTTTACCCATAGCTTGCATTATGCAATTAAGAGGCACATGTATGATAGATTTTTGTGAGAATTATGAAGATGTACAGCAAAAAGCACATAATAACACATAATGCGCGGCAATTTTGGATAAGACCCATCATTTGAAGACAAGCGTAGCACCAATGTGCCGTCAACTAGCCTGATCCTATCACTAGTCCCAGTTATTGTCCTAAACAAACGAACTAAAAGGCTTTATCCAGTCAACGTGCCGCAGTGTAGGCAAGAGCAGTAAAACAAAACTATCGGGACATAAATCCGTCGGTTTGGCAAGTGGGGCATCGTAAAAACGAATTAGCTAATACCGAGTCGTTTCGAATTCGCATAAATATTATGTTTTATTTCGCGAATTCTCTTTGCGTATGGACGTACTTTTGTTTTACGGGCGGATGTTAAATTACCTTAGTAGCTGGAATCTACGTGTGTGTAAGTTTAACCGAATGAAAAATGTCTAATTAATGAAACAGAGTAGACGATAGCACTGTTCTCTATGAAATCGATTGTTCGGAGAGAATTGAGTGGAGATTTAACGATTCAAACCGATCCTAAAAAATATATCGAATCAAACGATATTTGATTTGATTTGATTTGGATGGAGCTAGTTCTTTGATAAGTTTATAAACATACTGACATACTGACACCAAAATAGTTTTACAAAAAAATATATATTTTAAATAAGGTTAAGAGAACAGTGGCCTGTTATACTGACCGATATTATGGTATATGTACAATTTAACTAATTCTACATATTTTTTGAATATGTTGTATCAATCCTTATAGTTTAAGATGCTTAAGATTTAGAGAACAGTCTGGGGTATATACGTGAGTTAGGTGGGGTGTTAATGTGACCTATTATTTCTCTATTTGTTGTAGGTATAGGATACGGCCAGTACTTCACCGGCACAGGGTTCAGGTGGTCCTTTACAAGGGCTACACGAGGAAATGGGAATGTATCGACGAGCGATATGACCACGGCCATGTCCTAGTACTGCATGTCCCGTATATCTGGCCGGATAGCACTTGTGTCGCACTTTGAGAGAGATTTACACCGGACGCGGCAATTGTGGCCAGATGGCGGCTGTGGATCGCGTTGGCGTTCATTTTGCGGTTTATACACACGACTAGGAATCTCTAGTGACGATACAAACACGATATTTAAGTTTAAACTGGGTGCGACTGACTTAGGTAGCCTTTTAAGTAATATTTTTTTCGGGCAAAGTCGAAGTCAATATTTTTTTATTCGTTAAGATTTTTTTGATTATTTTGAAGCGTCAAATCTACCACCGTTTCGTAATCGACGATCCATTTATCTTTTAGTTATACAGTTTTAAATAACATTCTAGGTACATCATAAACCTAAATACTTAATACTATCTTATAACATTGATTATTACCAATCTCCCTATTGGGTAGTTTGTTAACATTGAGAAATCAAGAAGGTATAAGGTTATTCGGTTGGTGGTAGGACTTTGTTGAAGTCTGCCTGGCTAGCTATCACCATCAACCTAATTCTGTTGCCATAGTAACAATTCTAAAATTGTTTTGTTCCGGAATTCAGAGGTAAGATAGCCAGTTCCTCAGTTTGTTGAGGATTCCTGGTGAAGTGCGCCTCCACCTTCGGCCTTATCTTAACTTGTTATCAGTTACCTTGTTATGAAGGTCAAGCGCTTCCCCGTCCTCGTACAAAAAAAAAAGGTATAGCAACATTGGGCCACGCGTTCTTATCGTCGATATAGTCACTTATTCTGTAGTAGGCACTTTATTTCTAGTATTAACACTGTGTACATCACTACTTTTACTAAACTCATCAATGTTTCTGTGAGCGTGTATTAGATTTTCATAAATGTATTGGGGGCTGACTGTAACTGGGCTCGTCATTATTTCTGAAATGAGTAAAAAAAAACGTAGTTTTTCGGAACAGTCGATGTTCTCTTAAATGTAATGTAATAAATGCTTTTTTTTATTTTTTTTATTATCATTGGCTTTCAAGCTATTGAAAAAAAATGAGATTCTTAGAATTTTCTTTGGAAATTCGCATTCCTCCTGAGCTTTTCATACTTATTAATTTGTATTTTACAGAAGATGAATAACTGTTCACCTGGCCGTGCTTTAAGCTTTCATATATCTGACCTCATTCAACAATCACAACCTCTCAATCACGAGCCCCTATCCGTGCATTCAGTACAAATCATCGCTGGCCCGTTTCGTGTAAACAACCCCTACCCCCCCACGCTTCACCCCCCTCTCTTCTCAGCTCACTGCAAGCCTGCCTCGAATACAAGGCATACCGGCCCCAATACCGTCGTCAGTCGTGAAGGTGACCTTTCACGTTTAATTAGATAGTTATAGGTAGCAGTACAAGTACAGATACTGAACACATTGAAAGTCAGCCTTCGTTATATAAAGTAAAGTATTTTATAAACGCACATGTATCGCTCAGCTCATTTGACATTAGTAACTCGACGATATCCGCGCTAGTCCCTCGCTAGTTATCTTCCTGAGAAAAGTCAAAGAGCACTACCTCTCCATCTAGATTTAGTGTATATATGTATTGTATGGGTATTTGTAATAGATAGGTACGTATTGTATTATATGTTATGTATGTTTAATTAGGTATGTACGTAAGGACTTAGGTAGGTAAATTATATTAACAGTATAATTATATTTACGAATAATATTATTTATATAATAATTACTTTTAAGAGTAGTAGATCCCCTTGAGAAACAATTTGTCCGGGGAAGTACTACCACCATACCTATTTCAGCCGCCAAGCATTGCTGTGTTCCTCTTTGTAGGGTATGGTTGCCGGTGAAATTACACCTTAATACCTCAAGTTGACGGGCGCAAAGCAGTGCCGTGTAGGCTATGTTCTTTGTGGATGTGACTTACGCAGTAAGGCATTGTTATAGGCAAGAGATGCACTTACGAGTAACATCACGTGGGTTACTAGCTTGTTCCGCCTCCTAGTTGTAGTAAAAAAAAATACAATCACAATTATATTATGTACCTATGCTATTTATTAATATACTTTACCCTTATATTTAAAATCTTGTTTCTGCCTAGGCTTGCTGGAAGAAAACTCTTTTTAGGGTCAAGCTCAAATTCGCCTTACTTTTTAATTATTACTATTATTTCGGTGTGTGTGTGTGTGTGTGTGTGTGTGTGTGTGTGTGTGTGTGTGTGTGTGTGCAATAGAGTATGAACAAACAAAAACAAAATTAGTTTATTAACGCAAATTTATCCACAAAATTTACAAGTTTCTATAATAATACCATCGAGCAGCGTTCGTGAAAGGGCACCTTGCGTAGTATGTTGGCTCTGTGGATGTACGTCATCTCGACGTGCATTGATTGGCTGCTCTTTCTGAATTCCAATGATATTATTCGCAGATACGAGTTTGTCCAAAGGAGGTGAATCCTCAAAGGGAAAAGTCATGAGTCGGTTTTTTTATTCCTCGGAGTAGCTTTAGACGTTAGACGCCAGGTTCCCTCGGCATTTTCTCATACAGCTCCTGTTAGTGCCCCGAAAAGACGGACTGTGATATTGCTTTGCTTCATAGAAAAGGGTATAAGCTAAATGAATATGCTGAATACCGATGAAAGCATTTGATTTCAAACTCATTGCAGGAATGTTTACCTTGCATAGTTACCTTTAAGGTAATACCAAGACATTCATTTCCACGGACTTTGTGATATTGAGGTTCAAGTGTAAAATACAATATCTATGGATCGTCAAAAGAGGTTATTGAAGTCTGAGATGTTTTCTCATCAAATATGATATTTGAATAATATATTCTTGAATTGAAAGCGGTCTCTCTTTGCTCTTATGAGACTTCGTTTTTGTCTGAAGGTCCAAAGCCACACATCTCATTTTAACCGCGTCTGTGCTCTAGTGATCCGCCCACCGGTGTCAGATCCAAAAGTCCCAGGTTCAATCCCCAAAAGGATTACAATATTGTGCTTGGTTTGGTTGGTGGTAGGACTTTGTTTAAGTCCACCTGGCTAGCTACTACCATCTTACCTAATTCTGTCACCATAACAAAAATTCTTAAATTGTTGTGTTCCGGCATTCAGAGGTAAGATGGCCAGTTCCTCAGTATGTTGAGGATTCCAGGTGAAGTGCGCTTCCATCTTCGGAATCATAACTCAATATAACTCATCTTTATCATAACTTGAAAATCAGGTGAGATGAAGGTCAAGCACCTCCCGCTGTTGACTTTGACTTTTGCCCGAAGTGTACAATAAAATAGCATAAAAAAAACGGTCGTTTTCCCACAAACATTCCACGGGCACATATTCAATAGATTAATAATCGTACAAAGAACAACCATTTCTCGGTGATTATTTGAAATGATCAAAACAAAACAAAAATAATGAACGAAACGATACAGATTGTGATATGTTGTGCCCTGGAGAACAAACTTGGCCGTTTTTATTTGTTTGACAATAATGGCTCCCTTGCCGTTCGGATAAATCGTTCATTTTAATATGAATATTCATTTGTTTGTACCACTATATACGAGTATTGTGAGATGGTTCTATTTAAGTTTTGTCAAAGCGCAAAGGCTTTTTCTGGTTATTAAAGCGAAAATTGGCTTGACATAATATAATAATTTATAATATATATATTAATTTCCAGTAAAAACTTAAAACATTAAACAATTAGCCAGTGTCTTGGGCACGCTTCCGTCTGGTACTGGTCTGGAACAGTTGAGTTACCTATAGGCCGTTTGTAACGGTCCTTAGGTAATCTGACTGATTCCTAGTTAGTTTAATTGTACTTTTTAGTGAATAAATTGTAATAAGTATTAAATAATTTTAAGCTATTTTAATGGATAAAAAAAAATAGACTTAGTACTAAACATGCTTATGTAGGTAGGATTCACTATAGTTTAAAGTAGGCATCTGTGTTGGGAGTTCCTCGCTCTAACTAAGTGAAAACTTGTATGTAGATGCGAGGGCTCTTGCTCTGACTCCTGACTGAGTGACACAAAAAAGTATTGAGTAGGTACATCACTAAAGATTTGCCTTCTCTTGCATACGAAAAATAAAAAAGTAGTTACTGAACTTATAAATATGAAACCTAATCCTTGTTATATAATGTTAGTAAAGTAAATATGTAGGTAAATCATAAATTATTTTTATAAGGGTTAGTGTAGGGAACTAAAATAATGGGTAAGTATTAAAGGAAGTACTGCAACAGGATCTTATACGACCATATGAAATAAGTGCTCTGTTTGGTCGTACGTTAGGGATTGGAGAACAAGTAAAATTGGCTTATAAGATTATACATGATTATTTATTGGATTATTCAGTGAGGAATCGATACTAAAATTTACTAGAAAGATGTTTTTTGTATCGAAGTCGCGGGCCTAATCGAATGCAAGATGCGTATAACCGTGGTGGAAGGAACTAGCTGAGCTACTTCCTGTTTCCTGGTTCCTTTCTGGAGGCCTGAACTTTTTTTATCATGTACTTTTTCTAAGTTCAGGGATAGTTAGGTTAATTTAAAGTTATTCCATTTTTCGATCAGAGAGGTGTGATACTCGTTTAACCGAGGAACACTATGCGAACTGTAACGGAAAGAAGTTCAACTGAGTCAGCGGCCACGGTGGCCACGGCGGCGCCAGCGATCAATAACGGGGCCAATGTGACGCCATCAGATGCAATGTCGGAATCAGACTAATACTTTAAACTATTTAATCCTTTGTATTTTGTAGTTGTGAAGTTACATTGATACCCGCACACGATGTACGTTATTTTTATTGTACGACGAGAAAGCATTTAACCTTCATCTCACCTGATTTAAAAGTTATATTAAGTGGGTGCGCACTTTACCCGGAATTCAAAACAAACTGAAGAACTCGCTAACTTACCTCTAAATGCCGGAACACTACAAACTTTGAATGGTTAGTATGGCGACAGAATAAGTTATTTTAGTGGTAGCTATCCAGACAGACTCACAAAGTCCTACCACCAACCAAACCAAGCACAATATTGAACTGTCCTTGGGGATCGAGGATATCCCCAGAATATCCGATAAGAGTCTCTGGGTCTGACACCGGTAGGTGACTACAGAGGCGGTAAGATAGAACACTTGTCTAAAGGAACTTTCAACTTTGGACTTGAATTTAAAGGTGTTTCCTTGATTTTGATTCGTTAAGCGTTCAGTAAAAGCAAACAGCATTTCATTTGTTATTTGTTAACTCTAGCTACTTTTGCGTCATCGTATAAAACGTTCACCACCCCTAACCCATAAAGTAATCATAAAATTAGCATATCTTTAGTACAATAAAGCGTGATTTATGTCATATTTAATTGCGAGTACCCACGAACGGTTATCGTGTCGTTTGTCAATTTGTTTGTCACACCCGCACCCGTAACGCAATGCCCCTGGTTACTTGTATCTATGATACCAAGCCAGCATGGGCCACAAACCAAATGTTTATTAATCGTGTCAAATTTGTTGAAATATGTATTATTAATCGTAATGTACAAATTACTCACTTATGTGATATTATATCAAACAGTTACCAACATTATTTAATATAATTTGGCAATATCCAATGTATTTTTGGGAAGTCCGCGAACTATCCACGTCCACTGTACTTTATTCAGTTCAGTAATACTTGTCACAGCACGGTAAGCCGACACTTCTGTCAAACTGACAGCTTTCAACCTGCGGTCCTACTTCGCAGTAGGCTTCAGCTCTCACCCGCAAATATAATGATAGATCATTCTCTGAACTGCGAAACTACTCTGATTATGCCCCGGTAAAATAGACTCTGTGCTATTGGGATAAAAGCTATTTAGAGCTGAGAATTATACAGTACATAAAGTTGTTACGGACAGCTTAGACGAGTGCATCACAGTTTCACCTACATTTAATTCACATGGTAATGTAAATACAATATTTGAGTGGAGAGCCGTGAGATGGTAAAGCTGGCTCAGATGTTTATGTAACTGCTCGTTAGCCGTAAACGTACCAAGGTTCCTTCCTTACTAAATAAAGGCTGCTTCATCAGACATAAACTTATAAAACTTTTATGGTATCCACCATACATTTTGAAAGAAAAATACATACTATTACTCGTAATAATATACTGCACCATCAAGAAAAGAGTAAATAGGCATGTTTGTCGAAAGCTTGCACCCTAGAAGACATTGGCCATGCAGGTTATGTGGCCAAGAGCTGACTCAATTAAAACGAAAAAAAATATTATGGTTATACACGGCTAAACATTTACAATTAATTTCAAATAACGCTTTTCTAAAACCCTTTTTAAACTATTTTTAAAATAACGGCGACTTTGCGTTCTTATTAACTAACTTTAAAAAAAGCAGATCTCAATTCGTCGTTTTTTTTAATATATGGGAACATATAAACTAACAAGCCTCATAGCTCAATTGGTAGTAACTCTGCCTTCTGCGCTGTAGGCTGTGGGTTCGATTCCCACCCAGAGCAAACATTTGTGTGATGAATATAGAAGTTTGTTCTGTGTTTAGGTGTTGTATCATATAGTACGTATGTATTTACAAAAAGTATTTAAGTATTCTATCCGTAATCTAGTTCCCATATTACAAGCTATGCTTAGTTTGGGGCTAGATGGCGCTGTGTAAAATTAATGTCCTGTAATATTTATTTATTTATTATATTATTATTATATATTAAAAAAAAACGATTACTCGAAGACGCCTGGACCAATTTGGAAAATTATTTTATTGTTTGAAAGGGAATACTTCACAGGTCCCATCGTCACTAGGTCGAGATCTGATGATGGGATCCTGGAGAAATCAAGGGAACTCTTCAAAACATATAGGCACACTTGAAGCAATTTGGATATTTTTATGGTGTAATACCTCAAAGGTAAGGAAAAAACGGACCCCTTAGAGGATCACGCGTCTGTCTGTCTGTCTGGCCGTCAATATGTCATCAAAATAATTGGAAAAAAGATAAAAGATAAACTAAACAGATAAAATAAATTGTATCGTAATTATTCATTGAAGTCGGTTTCTTTTTAGTTTTTAAAACTTAATTACAGGCAAACTATTGGACTATCGAAGAATTCTGATTTAATATTACAAGAACTTTATACTCGTATTAATCTCTTTGAACGAAGTCTCGTGTAATTATTGACAGCTAGGAACGGAGACGCCTTGCCATGCATACAATCTCGATTAAAATCAAAACTTCTTATAACTTAGTAGAGCGTGCAGAGTGGTTCCATCTAGGGCTCCGCTATGAATATTAAATTTTACACATATCTTTTTCTCTCTAAAATATCTTTAGTATGACTTTTTGCACTCATGACATTGTGTGAGTCTATCCGTTATATATGTTCATAATATTCTTTAGTGGAAATATTCCTTTTTATTTGGTTTATATAAAAAAACAGTAGAGAAAACGAATAAAAATATTTTTTAACGTTTTTTTGCTCAAGATACTCTTCTCCAGCTTCCAATTTGAACAATGTTCTGTTTGTTCTGGAACATCAAGTAAGTTAATTGGCAGCGGCTCTCAAACAACGGTTTCAGACCAGCTCAATATTTAAATCATAACAGATCAATTCTTAAGAATTTCAAAAGTTATACTATAAATAAAGTCGTCTGAAAAGTGTTTATATTTGAATATTTCCCAAGCTTAAAACTAACGAGTCGTCCAATGTAAGTAGTCCTATGTCCGTAGTATCTTACTAAAATGTAATGTTCATTTAAAAGGCGTGCATAATACCCAAGCAATAAATTAACAAACCGTTGTAACCGCATAAGGAGGCACGTACACGTGACCGCAAAAACGCAGCACGTTCGTGTGGCATAAATAAAAATGCAGCGACAAATGACGCAGGCCGCTGCCGCTCGCGTGACAACCGCGTTAAGTAATGTGAAGGCATGGCCTACGATTTATAAGAGCCGCGACCGACACGCTACCTCATATCCCGTCATAGCGAATCGCCCTATTTATAGACCCTTTTTATTGCACCATAAAAGCTCCGTAATTAAAGTTTATGAAACCGTGACGCAAGCGATGCGTTCCTGACAGCTCACTCGTCAGTGTGTTAAGGCCTTTATGGCTGCCGACATAAAAGTTAGCCTTTATTACTAAGAAAAGTTATAATCATCTGGAAATTTCATCGCTAGCTTTCGACATATTCATAACACTTAAATCAAATTATTAGATACTATAAAGCTTTGTAGTATCTAATAATTTGATTTAAGTGTAATGAATATGTATCTAGCTAGATAAACAAAAACAATGTCCAAAAGTACAGAAGTAAAGTGTGTTGCCTACTAAACATTCAAATTCGAAAATTAAGCGAAAATTCTAGAAAGTACTGACGTAATGATGAATGTAATCGACCTTTCGCGAATATTTTACGATAAACAGTAAAACTTGTACATACCACTTGTGTATACCCGAACTCCGGGGAAAATTTAATGACGGACGAACACTCACCTGAAACAAACCAAATAAATTGTTAAGTTAGACGGTGGATAAATCTTAGGGCATGTGCAGGCCGGCGACATCAACGTCGCGTGTTTATTTATAGCGCCATCTGGTGGCGAGGCGGCGAGGTCGTCGTGTCACACGTGAACAGTCTCTCCTCTCTCCTGAGGGATTGGAATTTCGTTCAATTTATATTTAATGGCTGACTACACCGAGGTACACTGTTTGCCTCGCGCGGTCAAGTTCAGAGCAGATTGCGTGAAATGTTTTCTAGTTCAGTTTCGTTCTGGATAAAACTATTACCGACCAAAAAAGATTAATTATAAATCTTTTTTGGTCGGTAATAGTTTTGTTTCAACATGTTGCGATCGCATTGATTGAATATAAAAGCTGCATCCTATCAGCTTTTATATTCAATCAATCTGCATGGATTGCAATAACCTTTTTAGGTTTATCCTAATTAATAGGTATGCAATTTAGGTACGCGTTTGAAAGTTTTTAGTACATTCAAATTCATTAACAACATTAATGAAATTATTGAATTTCATTAATGTTGTCAATGAATTTGAATGTACTAAAAACGTTTGAAACGCCCGACTATTTCATTGTGTAATCCAATGATTAGATTTTTCCATATCGGTTTTTCAGACGAGCAAACCTTGCTCGTAATTAAGATTCAGTCAGTTTTTTGAAAACACAATGAAATAGTCGGGCGTTTCAAACGCACTTTTGTTTATTTTTAATACCGCGTAAACTTTAGAATGAACGAAACTTTTACTCTTAAGTGTGAACAATTCTTAGGTAAAGTAAATAAAACTCGTTGGATTCCTCAAGTTTTATCGTTGAATTTCGTTTCTACAATGAAATGTTTATTTTCATTTGTAAATGAGGCTCGACGGCGCTACTAACCTCGTAAATTCAAAGAGAATTGAGAATGACATTAAGGTTGCCAAACCTGGTAAAGCCTGGAATATTAGTTATCAACTATCATTGAGCTGTATGGAGATGATCGTTTTGTTTAGTTTAGTTTAGTACTTTATATTTAGTTTGCAACACATGAAATAAAGTACTAAACCAGCCCGTCTATTACTAACCGACCACCCAGGCTGTCCACCTAGTTAGTCGGTTGGTATTTTTTTTTCTTAACCGACAACCTATCCAGTTTGTTCGTTAATAATCAACATTTTAATTACTAACTGACCACCTAAATTTAATTAATGGTTTTTTGGTTGATAATATATGAATCTCTCTAAAAAAATCAAATTGACACGTGTTTCGCCTCTACACGAGGCATCCTCAGGAAATATAGTCTTGCTGCTAACTGACTAGCCCTCTGTGGACGTGTTGTCGCTCCGAGCTCTGCGCTGCAAATGCACTTACAGCAAAGAGCTCGGAGCAGCGTGTAGAGTCAGAGAGATTTGGCGGAATTATCACTGAACATTTTTTATGTTTTCAGATTTTATTTTGAAATATGGATCTGCGCAAAATAATGCCTGAATCAATAAGCTATCTTAGATTTTATATATTACTAGCTGAAAGTAGGTACTCGTGCTTCGCTACGGTGTAATAAGAAATTAGGAATGGCTGTAGATACCTGGTATACAGCTTGTACTAAACGACAGGGTTCCTAGTTTCTACACGGCCCGTCCCGATAATTCTGAAATCTTATGTCCAGATCCAATTTTCAATTTTCAATATTTCAACTCGATCGGATCAAATATAAGTACACCTCCATACGAAAAGATTTTCCCCGTTTCACCCTTTTATAGGAATAATCTCTTAAGTTTTTTTTAAATTATTATTTAGATTATTTATATAATTTTTCTGAATTTTTCTGATATCATTTGTTAGCTATAATCAACACAGGTACAAAATTTCAACTCGATTGGATCAAATATAAAGATATCTCCATACAAAAAGTTTTGCCCTTCTTCACCCTTTTAGAGGAAGAATCTCAAAGTTTTTTTTTCATAATTAGCATTTTTAAGTAATTACAAATACACATACTAAATTTCAACTCAATCGGATCATAAATAAAGATTTTTACATACAAGCTACTTCACTCCCTTAGGGGAAGAATTTCCTAAAATCCGTTCTTAGTGAGCACCTACATGTCACAATTAACACCCTGGCAAAATTTCAAGTCTGTAGGTCTTATAGTTTCGGCGCTAGCGTGATTATACCTACCTACCTACCTACTTACCTACCTACCTAACACGTCATTGGTAAATCGATTTTATATAATAGATGATATGTAATAGTTTCACTAGCGGATAATCCCATTCTCGTGGGAATATCGGGATAAAAAGTATGCTACGTCCAGAACATGTCTACATCCCAAATTTGGTGGCCGAACAAACATACACCCAATTTAACAATATTTTATTTCAATAGAACTTACTGGATAAAATTTTCCTTATTTTTTCAACTTTTGCAAAGTATTTACAAATTTGAAATACCTAATTGTATTAAAAAAACAATTTATAAGTTCAACGAGTTGAACTTTAAGTTTAACTTAGTGGAATAGAGACATTCAAAATAGCTGAGGAAAAAAAAAATACCAAGCGGTTTTCCTCCTCTAATTTAAACGTTGTTTTTTTAATATAGTCCCAGCCATACAGTATTTTATAATGGGTCACTTAAATAAGTTGTTCAAATCTTTCAGCTCAGAAAAGACTCAACGTGACCAGGAAATTATTGTAACTGCGCAATCCGCAACTAAGCTACGAATTACTAACAAACGAACCAGGTGGTCGGTTAAGAAAAAAAAATATCAACCTACAAACCAGGTTGTCGGTTAAGATAAAAAATTACCAACCGACCAACTAAGGTGGACAGCCTGGTTGGTCGGTTGGTAATAGACGAACCGGCCAAGTGCAATATATCAAATGACCGTGTCGCGTCCATACGTTAGTTAGCTATTTTAGCTAGATAAGCTTATAGTAGTCAATAGCTAACCCATTATTAAAAAAAAACGTGTGTGTTATACTTCTCTATACATAACAAAAATAGCTACTTAATAATTTAGTTGGTAAAAACATAACAAAAACATAAATGCCGAACCCTCGTACCCCGTAATCAGCTTCATTTTGTTTTTAATATATTTACATTCTAAGCAGCCTCATATTGCTACTGCGTAGAAATAAAATATATCCATCTTTACAAAAATGATGAGAAGTCCGTTTGAAGAAATAGGAAATACTTGATGTATGAGACCATTTCCGGTTCAGCTTCGGCCAGCTGCGCCGGACACCGAAGATGACCAATGATTGGAACTTCTCAGAAGCCACACTCTACACATTCATACTAATCGAGTTTTACTTCTGAGAGAAAAACACTCGCTGAAAACCCACGTACCTAGTGTAAGCATCATAGCTAAGTTCCAATCCTCAGTGGACTGGGAAGTTAGTCATTGACTACATTATACCGACATTGAATGCAGCTGATTAAAGTGCCTTGTACATTATTTTATTTTATTTATTTATTTAAAAACAATTATAACACCATAACAGATAAAAAACCCAAACCGGTGCCATAAGTAAAACAATAACAATACACTTTAGGTAGGTAAACATTCTAGTTACAAAAAATAAATTTATGTAGTTGTTTCTAAGAGAATCTGTGCCAGGATAGGACTTTCGGCAGGCTATTATCTAAAATATCAATATTATTATTCGAAACTATGTTAATTAGTCTAATGGCGCAAGACATCGGTGCAAACTTGAGTAAATTAGTCCTAGCTGTAGGTAGTCTAAGCATGGGGGACTACCACGTCGTCGGGGGCGCACAGCCGCAGCATCTCCAGTACCTCCGGGTGGTGCACCAGGCCCCGTAGCACTCTCACCACGTACTTGACCAGGGTCATTTGTCTCCTGACAGATAGACGACAATATCCTACCATACCTAACACAAATAGGCTAGGGTACATTAATGGATAAAAAGGGTACAATCCGTATGTTTTTAAGTACAAAAAACGCGTAAATTTGTTTTGAATTTTTTCTACCATTAATTTGTACTTATCTTCATGGGGATTCCATATAATTGCATTAGTTTCCAAGTGGCTCCGCACTAAAGCATTGTATAAAATTTTAACAACATTAGTGTTGTTAAAATTTGTACTCTGTCTCAAAATAAAACCTAAATTTCTAAAAGCTTTGCCACAAATGCTTACAATGTGCTGCCGAAAATATTAATTATAATTATCTTTGCATATATACATTTTCTGTACGTATGTGATTTAATGATTATTTTATTATTATTTTTTCAGTTCTGAACAGGTATCAGAACTGAAAAAATAAGAATGAATTGTTTCGTGTGTGTTTGAATTGGATAACCCTTGATGGTTTAGATTCACAATAAGATCCGGTGGATGTTTCGCTAAAGGTATCTTATCATATGTTATTCTGAGAAAATACGAGATGGCACAGACATGCCATGTTCCTGTAACTGGGTGAATTGAAATATCGCCCAATTACAGAACGGGATCGTGTTCTAACATGGATACAGATATTTGGGACACATCAAAAATAGTTATGAGACTATGTCCCTGTCAAAAGCAATTTTACTTTTGTGAGTTATCTCAGGGATAAATATTATTTGATTTTCATGGATCTAAAAGATCTTAATTAATAACAAAAACGGGTCTTCATCGCGTACCTTATTATATTCGCGACAGTTTCGACCGTGTTACAACAGCAGGTCACGGGTAGACGGGTAGTTTTAAAGATCTATTGTAAATGTGTAACTTTTATTTAAACTAACCTCAATTAATATTTGATCGCCTTTTTAAATTATTGGTCTTCTTTTGTAATTATTGGTATTCTTTTTTAATTACTGATCTTTTTTAATAATTGGTCTTTTTTTATTTATTGGGCTTCTTTTTTATTATTGGTCTTCTTTTTTAATTATTGGTCTTCTTTTGTAATTATTGGTCTTCTTTTTTAATTACTGAAATTCTTTTTTAATTATTGATCTTTTTTATTTATTGGTCTTCTTTTTGAATGATCGGTCTTTAAATTACACATGACCATGATGATAGGGATTTTATGGCGGAGTACGTCTGTAGGAGGTTAGATTTGTTTTTATTTTTGCACAAAACCGACACAACAAGGAAAGCGCGGCCGCCGCGAAGTCCAGCCGCAAGACCGACACGGGGACAGATTGTAGTGTAACCACATCATTTTGATCCAGAAGTATCTACTTTGCTACCACTTATTTGCGTAGCTCAAAACAGATAAGCGATTGATTGGATTTATTTTAAATCTTAAAGAAAGAGGATCAATCATTTCAAAATGAAAACACGCGATCGATTGTAGATACTGACGTTAGTGTTAGCTGATTTACATTTAAAAACACAGTCTAGTTTTCAAGAGTTCACTCTAAAAAATGTGGTTTCAGCTTGTTTATAGACACCATAATCCTTGAATTCAATTAAAATATTTATGTAAAATCTCCATAAACATTTGAAATGAACGGCGACGCCAAATATTTACATTTCGTCTGGACAATATAAAATTCTAAGAAACAGTAGTAAAGTGCGAACTTTATCTATTTAGGAGCCGACAACAACCCCAGAGTAACCACCTTCACTGAAATTTATTTAGATTCTCCTAAATCGGAGATGTTCTAATGAAAAACCGGTCATAAGACCTAATCCAAACCAACTGTGTGTAAGAAATAACGTAATGAAGCAAAGGACCGTTGCTTCCACCTACATTACATAACATTCTACCGTGTATCATGTCATGTAGCAAGACCTTTTCTAATTACAACTGAGGAAGCAATCAAGCGTCTGGCCCACCTGATGGAACAAACAGGCATGCGGCACACCTGATGGAACAAATAGGCATCCGACATAAGTCCACCTGATGGGACAAACAGGCATGCGGCCCACCTGATGGAACAAACAGGCATCCGACATAAGTCTATCTGATGGGACAAACAGGCATCCGACATAAGTCCACCTGATGGAACAAACAGGCATGCGGCCCACCTGATGGAACCAACAGGCATCCGACATAAGTCCACCTGATGGAACAAACAGGCATGCGGCCCACCTGATGGAACCAACAGGCATCCGACATAAGTCCACCTGATGGGACAAACAGGCATGCGGCCCACCTGATGGAACAAACAGGCATCCGACATAAGTCTATCTGATGGGACAAACAGGCATCCGACATAAGTCCACCTGATGGAACAAACAGGCATGCGGCCCACCTGATGGAACCAACAGGCATCCGACATAAGTCCACCTGATGGGACAAACAGGCATCTGACCCACCTGATGGAACCTATAGGCATGCGGCCATAAGTCCACCTGATGGGAAGCGACTACCGTCACCTCTCGCTACACCTGAAGTATCACTCGCAGACTGCCGACCCTCTTGACTTTGACTTTGACAAGAATTATAAGACTTTTTTTTAAAACGAATTACTGTAGCTACAAGGGAAAACCTTGGCAAGACCTGAAATGTTCCAAAATTATCAGAAAAATGTCAGTATCTGTTCTATTCATTACCTTTTAGTTCGGTTCAGTGAAATACAGGTGCATAGTCGACCGATCAATGCTTCCATGGATGTCCATGGCTATGTAGCCGTAAAACGATCCATTTTCGTTGAACCGATAATGTGCTTATGTTATGGTTGAACAATTATATTTGTATGTACTTTAAATAATCATATCATAGTATGCTTGTAGACAACTTGACATAATTATCACACCATAAATCTTAGAGATTCAATGATTCGCTGAAAGAAAAAAAAAACTGTACACCAAACATCTTCGAGCACAATGATTCGCTGGAAGAAAAAAAATCTGTAAATTTATACATAAAAATACATGTTTCCTTTGCTATTTGTTTTCAATAAATGTAGAATTAAAAACTAATGATTTTTATATCTATACATTATATTTTACAGATAGGTGCAAAAGTTAACCGCTAAATAAATACAGATGGCTCAGTAAGTTCTGTTGTGACAGTCGCACAAACTTGCCTTAATGCCAGTGATTCCTCCCCGGGCTCGCTTTTAATTTAACTTCTGAGGGAACTGTATTTATTCGGAGTTACGACGGAGATTCCTGATTGACCAACTTTTAGGAACACTATTTGTGTTCTGCTTTATTAGTTGGGTTTCAAATAAAACTGCAATGAAATAAGCAATAAAAGAGGATTGTGTATACGTTACAACAGCAAGGACAGAAGATTTAAATGTAGTTTTGCAACATCGGAGTGGTCTGCTACCGATTACATAATTATATTTCAGAAAGTCGACCAATTTTTTTGTTTCTGAGCACTGGTTTGTGTGGCTGCTTAACTCCAATAATGCGAGACTGCACCGCACCTAACGAAAACAGATATTATATTACTACATCTAGCTCTCCAATCATGTGTACTTAGTTTGTTGACGAAACATTAGAGCAGCATTTTTTTTGTACAGCCATAGCGGAGCGAGGTCAGTGAATTATTTGTATAATCAGTAAAAGGCCAGCATATTTCTTCTTTTTTTAATGAGTTATCGACCTAAGTTTCCCAATAACATATTTACTTAGACTCTTTTTTCCCATTTTCTGCATTTGACACTTTTTCCCCAATCTCAAACATAAGAGGCACAGTTTCCCCAAAAGTAAGTTAAGTAATAACTCGCTCCTCATAGAGCTCCGCGGAGCTCATTTTATATTTGTGGAGTTTTCAACTTCAGACACATCACGAAATGATCGAACTAGAACAGACGAGTAAACCTCATAATGCCGAGACGACCCACAAAATTGTCGGCATATCATCTGAAACGCAATAATTTAATTTATAGTGTAGAAGTGCATTAAAAAAGGTTATAATAAAATGACCACTGCAATGTCCAGGTTATTCAGTAGATAAAGTAACCTCCACTTAAAAACTCATAGCTCGAGACGAGTCGGTGCAGCGTTCGTCGCGAACGGACAGGAGCGGACAGGAGGCAGTAACGGGCATCTGGCGGGCGGCTCACGTGCGCTCGTTACGGCGTGTGTAACGGAGCGACACTCGGAGCCTTCTAGAGTTACGCCGAAAACATTAAGTCCTACGTTATAAGAACAGTTTCATTGAAAAGTATTGCCGAAGAATATAAACTTATAAACGGCTAAGAGTAGTCGTTTGTCAGTTAGAACAATTTAAAATAACAGAATTCTTTACAGAATTATAAATGTTTTAACATTTATATATAATACAGCACTCTATAGGCAGGCTCTTGATGAACAGGATCGTAAATATATTCTGTTACTTTTAAAGGCCATCATTTTAAACATTTTTTTAATCGCCTCCGTAGTATAGTGGGTCAACCACCGGTGTCAGATCCAGAGATGCAGGGTTGGATTCCCATGGGGAGTGCAATATTGTGCATGGTTTGGTTGGTGGTAGAATTTTATTTAAGTCCGCCTCGCTAGCTACCATTTTACCAGAGTATATCGCCATAACAACAATTCTTAAAAATTGTTGTGTTTCGGCATTTAGAGGTAAGACAGCCAGTTTCTCAGTTGATTGAGGATTCCGGGTGAAGTGCGCTTCCACCATCGGCTTTATCATAACTTAAAAATCAGATTAGATGAAGGTTAAGAACTTCCCCGTCATACTATTTAAAAAAAACGATCAGATAATTAAAGCTTCATTAAATTATCGCGATTATTATACATAATTAATAACAAAAATAGGTCTTCATCGCGTACCTTTTTATATTCCCGACAGTTTCGACCGTGTTACAACGGCCGTGGTCACGGGTAGACTTAGTTGTAACACGTTCGAAACTGTCGGGAATATTAAAAAGGTACGCGATGAAGACCCGTTTTAGTTATTAATTATTAAAGCTTTAATCTGCTCCTAAATTATTTTTTCAGCAACAAAGTCCATAAAAAAGCATGATGTTTCTATGTGCAAAAAATAGGTCCTAGAATCTACCTGAGGTACTTTGGCGGGTTTGGCGTATGTTCAAATTATATGCTGTCAAAATTATCTTGTTGCTGATTTTTTTGCTAACCAAATCTAACAAAAATTACATGTCATTTTGTAGTAGCTTAGCTGGAAGACTTTTAGGTCTGTTGTGTAGTGTGGTGTTGTGTTGTTTGGTATGGTGTGGTGTGGTGTGGTTTGGTAACCCGTACTAAATTCCAACGTGCGCGGACAATCAGCCGGCAGTCGGATTAAGGCTAAAAATACAAAGAATGGAAGTGCGCCTGACGAGGGTGGAGTGGAGTGGAGGCCCTTATCTGGCAGACTTTGTTCAATTGACAAAGAAACCGATTCACACTGCCGCTGCACAATGCGGGGATTAGCTGTGGTTTTTACCGTTCCTATTATTAATTCGATTTATATGAAAGGAAGTAATCCCCACGCATCTGTAGGTACACTGTAAAGAGGTAATTAAAAACACACGACACAATTGTGACCATTGCACACAACAATAAAACTGAATACACAGAATAGTAAAGACAAACGATTGCTACACCTTGCTTAGGGAATATGACAATCTTCGATTTCGGCAACTGTATTTTTCATTATTATTCATTTTCATCAACCACCGTTCCATTTCAGTTCCTTTTAAAAACTACTTATTTCATTCGACTAAATAGGTCTGAGTACAGTTTTGTTATCCAAGTTGGTATAGCATTAGAAAGGATAATAAAAGAATTATATTACCAAGAAGTAGTTTTTTCAGAGCGAACCGTTATAAATCATGTACGGTGTGGAAGCAGGAAGCTGCGGCTCGTGGAGGCCGAATCGAGCTTGAAAAATAAACATTTTTATGTTCACCTCGCGGGGTTTTATAGACACTTTTCATCAAAAATCTCTGCTGAAAATTTATGGCAAAGTCACAGTCAGAAATGTAATGCAAGAACTGAATGTAACGCTAATAGCTTTTGCCCGCGACTTCGTCCGCGTAATAGTTGTTTAAAAAAGCGCTGGATAGACTGCTAGGGATAGCTGAATAGGGATTTGGAAATCTAGAATAATCTAATCTAACAGAGGCTGTGCCTTAATTCCAGACCATTGTCAGACCAGTCAAGTGCGTCAGTCACACACACCTAGGGTTGCGACTTTGCGACCCACATTTGCACGCAAAAAATGCAGGTTTTTTTAGTCTTAGTGCGAGTCCGACGCACGCTTGGTCAGTTTTTATTATTTAATTATTTATTTACGTCAAAGTATTCACTACATTCACACCAAGCTTAATATGTAGGTAGGAAATAACAAATTATAAAAACGTTTCTTGTATGGGGACCCCCTTTTATTCTTTTATTTTTTATTTGATGATTATATTTTTGATTATTCGGTGTGATAATACATATTCTCTGAAAATTTCAACCTGCTTCCTATTACAGTTCAAAAGATAAAGCTTTTTTAAGGTTGTTTTCATAAATATTCGACCACCTACACTTTAATTTTGAAAATTAAAAAAAACCCTAAAATATGCCATTTTTTTTTATATGGGCAATCTACATTCGAATTTTCAAATGTCTATCATGTACGTACGGTTCCGGTGATATGCAACATTTCACTCTGAATTTTTAACGCCATTTTAAACCCAAATTTTCAAAATTCCTTACTTAGCGGCCTACATACCATGACAAATATACCTTCCAAATTTAGCTAACGGTTACGGCTCAATGATCGCAACAATGTAGGACCCTCATAGATAGATAGATAACTCTTTATTGTTCACCATTTACAAATAACATAACAAAACACAGAATATTGGAAACTTATATAAACTCATAGGTCCACCTGGGTATCGAGTACCCTCCTGCCGAAGTCTGACGCCTAACGGTTTACCGGGATCCTTCGGTACGTGGAAGAGCCAGTGCTTTCTAGGAAACCTATTTCTACCGTAGACCTCCTTGCTCTATATAAGCGTAGAGGTCAAGAGCTAACCCATCATTTATAAAAATAAAACACAATGTATGAATATCAGAACTCCTAACCTCATATATAGGTAAGTACCTACAATAGAGACCAGCAACTCTAAATAAAGCTATTCGAGAAACCTCGTGGTAATCATATGAACGGAACACTAAAGTTTCGAATTCCAAATCCAACGATATATAACTACCTTACAAGTATCGGTTCCACTCACTCGCTCGGAACACATCAAGAGGCAGGGGGGTAGGGGTGGGGGGGACTCTAGTCTAGACAATGTGACGTGTCCTAGTACCTAGGACATCGGAGTGCTGCAAAATTGGATAGGTACTGCATGTTTGATATAATCGAAAATTCTAAGGAAACTGGCAATAAACTTATACGAGTGTCAAGGAAGGAGGTCGTCCCACCCTCGAACGAGAACTTTACATATTCTTTGAATTCGCGCATGAAATGTTTTAGATCATTTGGAAATTCATCTGCCTTTCAAATTAAGAGTTAATAGAAATGCTTTGGTCTTAATAATTATACATATCAGTATTTTTAATTGATTCAGTTTATGAGACTGAAGTAGTCGTTTTGATCATAATGACACCAGCCACCGATTTGACTGTATTTTAAACCGACTTCAAAAGGACGAGGTTTTCAATTCAGTTGTATGTTTTTTTTTTTAAATGCTTGTTACCTCAAAACTTCTAAATTTCTTCAACATTTTTTTTTTTTAGTTTTAATGGATATGATTCCAGATTGGTCCCATAGAAATGTTATCAAAGTCGGTCGAGTAGTTTGGCTTTAAATCAAAAAACAGGATAATGGGAACGAAAAATCGTTCCGACTATCCTGACATAGTGCACCAGGGGTGCACTGCGTCATAGTATAAACCGATTCTTAACATTTTCTTTGGCCATCTTTAGTTCCCATCATTTCGTAGATTTTTCCCAGAATTCCCCCGTATTATTGCACCTTCACACGGCTTTCAAATAGTATGCCATCGTGGTGTCGTAGGTTTTTTACAACGGAAAAAGCTAAAAATAGATTTAGGTACACGTCTAAAAAAACTCAAAAAAAAAATGGAACTGACTTCACCACTAAAAACTTAAAAATAACTCATAAAATAAGGGTGAGTTTATGTAATTTGAAGGCGGTGCCATACATAAACATGTTGTTTTGCTTGGCAATTCGGCACCAACTTCAAATTATATGAACTTACACTTAGAGATTTGTAAGTTTTTAGTGGTGAAGTCGGCTTCATGATTTTTTTTCAATAACAACTGTTGACAACAAGGCGATCTCAACTTGCCCACTTAGCCTGACAGTAATGGCAAAACCCAAAAGTCTTGGTTATACCTAAATGTATATTGTTATTGTACGATATTGTGCTCTGTTATAAAATAAGCAGTAAAGTACACAACTGTTGATGGTGATGTGCCCCCGGGAGGGCGACTTCCAAACTTGTTACACTGATGAATGAACTATGAATATACAGAGGGTTCTAGAAGCCCTTCAATGTAACGATGCACGACTGTAGGCGGTTTATGAGCATCTGCATTATGCACCACAAGTTTATTAGACATTCTGGTCGTAAAACCTTTTGATATTTTGAATGGCATTCGTTTTATAGCGTGAATACTAAAGAGCGGTGGTTTTCTTATGTTTAGGTCTACGAAGTATGAAACAGAATACAACAGAACCTAGAACCTAGAGTCCTCATTAAATTTAATGATACATTGTCATTTTGCGTTACGTTTATTCTTGGAAAACTTGATTCTTATCCACGCAAATGTCTAAATCAAGATGTCATTCATACAGAAAGTATTTTTTAGTTTGCGTCGTTAACAGATAGATATATTTGAGGATCAGGGAGCCGTGCTCATGAGCTCAGGTAATTCACTGAAAGTGCAGTTTCTGTCAGCTCCGAGATGAACTTAACGACTCTATAACGCTTTCGAGAGTAAAGACTGGATATTGAAATGTTACTGGGTCGTTTGTGATCTCCAATGGAAGAATTCACTCAGTAATTTTATTTTACTGATTCTATCGTCAAGATGGGTACGTTTTAGTTAAATATATAATATTGCTCTTATTTTGCGCACACTACTATATATTCTCGATTTTTCTACTTTGAGAATTGAAGCTTTGACCAGGGTGTCGATCTTTTTAAAAAAAACTGCCAGTCTGAGGGACACCAGTCGTCAAAGCGTTTGTTGGGTATATGATAACGGTTTGCAATTAGCTAGCATTCAATACGTTGGAGTGGTTACCCCATATAATAGAGACACACGCCATTCGGATTGTTGGTCCTAGGGACATCACGGTTTCCTCTTGACGTGACTTTCACCGTCAGAGTATGTGCATGTGTTAATTGCAAATATAAGTTTTCTGACAAACCGAAAAATATTTATGATCAAGTTCAAAAGCACCCAGATGAAAATTAAAATGTCATCGGTCACTGATTAACTAGGGGCCTTTAAGCTAGACTACAAACACCATGCAATTAATAAGTTGGACTAAATAGTTACGACTAAATTCCCATAAAGGTGCACATTTATCGTTGTCTCAATATTTCTGGTCATAAACTCCCACTATCTAGTTATAAACGCTGTCAAGGTGGATGTACTGATTAAACTCATACGATATTCGATAGCGCTGAAAACTTCGGAATTGTCTAGAAGCTGCCGTAACCGAAGTAAAACCACAGATAATATTTACTTTGATAAATAGATATAGTACGTAGGCAGTTTATGAATAAACAGCATCCGGATTTCAAAACTTCAACGGGATTATTCCCAGTCAGCTCACATTTGGGGAATATAATGAGGGTGAGAGAAAGCGCGCCCCAGATCTCGGAAACCTCATTAGTATTTAGGAAGATAATGTCAAAACAATGTGTGTACCTACAGCTGTACAAGGTAACAGCTTTGTGCTTATTCACGTTTTGTATGAGACATGACTTCGACTTGATTCAGAAGTAGTAAAACCAATTTTAGAATTTCTAGTGTTGTCGAGAAAAACAGTGCTCGCTTTCTCATTTACTTTTGGAAGTAACGAACCAATTTTAGGACGCCTTGTAGAGTGGAAAGTTTTCTTCACGGTTGAGCTGGCAGTGAATTGTTTTATTTTAATTTTCAGCTAAAATCAGTTGAATGCTTCGCCAACTTTTAAAATAATGTAAGATATTGAGGTGTTTGTGAACTCTATGGAAACTAGGTTAAACATAATCCGATACGCTTCGACTTTTCAAATCTTACAATGTGATATCACATCATATTTAAATAATTCTTTAATTCTGAAAACATATAGTTATGTAATTATTAGCTATAAACAAACATTTATGTGAGTTTTACTATGAAAGGGTTTCTAGAAAATGTTAAAACAAATGAGAAAGCCGATAGCACAACATTTATAAAAATGTATACACTCATAATTCAGAACCTTTTTAACCGCCTCTGTGAACTAGTGGTTCAACCCACCGATTTAAGCTCCAGAGACCCCAGGTTCAATCCCAACATTTTTTGGCTAACGGTCCAGTAAAGTGGTAAGACTTTGTTTAAATCCGCCTGGCTAGCTACTACCATTTTACCTAATTCTTCTAATAAGTTTTTCTAAGGACATAGGTATACCGAATACCCAACAGTCCAGACATCAGTTGCTCCTGAGATATCATTAGAATATTGTTAACATACATGTTTAATGAGTCAGTATAAGAAAACGGCTGTACCGTTTTCTACCAAGCATTACATATAACCATCTCAAATTAACAAATAGGAAAAATACCGCATTGAAATCGGAGCTCTACTTTCGGAGTAACTCCACAGACAGACAGACAGACAGACAGAAAGTTATCAGTTCGGGGTCTAAATAAGTGTCTACAACGTGTCGTTGTAGTGATCATGGCCCACTGCCGTGCTACTGCTGCAGCTCTATCCACATTCAAACTGTAATAAAAACTAGACTACGAATACCAAAATAATTAACTAACATTACTAACAAAAACCTTTTTATATATACCTAGGTCAGGTATTTGCAAAATGCTACGCTAACCAAAATTACTGAAAATTTATTCACTTTAGAGAGCATGATTTGATATAAAATATCGGATATGAAATAACTCAGGTTATACAATATTGTAGAATGTAGAGTATAGAATGAGCATATTGAATCGAGCTGGAAAGCTGTAAGGTGTGGAAATGAGGCCTAAGTGGGCTTCATATCCGGTGACCTGAATACTCCCATAGGTAGGAATAGGCGGCGGGATTACTGCGCGCCGGAAATCGCTAACGCATTAACATTTTGTATACCTAGCATAATACGTAATTAATATTAGTATAAAACTAGGCTAATGGGAATCTTGATTCGGAAATAGGCGAATAGCCTAAGGTTAGGATAAGAATGAAACAAAAAGAAGAACTAGAGCTTTTTGTAGTCGAAGATTGAGTTTAATTGGAATTTGAGTTGAAGTTGGTGAAAGACAAGAGACATTGAGTTATCTTGTTTTGAACTTTCTTTGTCGATTTTTTTTTTCTGTACGACGGTGAAGCGCTTTAATCCAAGTTACTTTATTAAACAGAAAAAAATAGTTTCATCAATTTAAACGCTTATTTCTAAGAATATGTTTATTCAAATAAATAAACTGTTTCAGATTATACGAAACATTTTCTCCATATAAAGTAGATCGTCTCTCGTCCATGTGTTTAAAATGCATTTTACAAACACTATTAAAAATGTTAAAAAAGTTAATTCAAAACGCGATAAGCATCGTTAACACGGAAATCATGTCAAACAAAAAGCGTTGCATGTGGGGGTTCTATTTACCCCCCTCACCCCTCACCCTGGGCCGCTTATCACGAGCACGGCTCAGAGAGTGAGCTAGCGCACTTTGCTACAACATTGCAATTTAGCTCGTCATCGCTGCCGCCGCCGCCGCCGGTAACATTAATAGAGTTCGCTTGTCGGAGGTATTTGTGGAGAAGAGGGATTCTATGCTGGGACATGATGAAGTAAGTGCTTTCTGAGTCGCCTTATGCCAAGCTTTGTACCTAACTGCGGCATCACGTCTATCTCTACCCATGCGCAAGTTCTTTACAGACTGCCTTTGCAGAGCAGTTTCAATACAATTATGAGGCATGTTTCAAATTTAACGTTCCTTAATATATGTTACATTGTTCACAAAAATAACGAGCAAACAAGATAAGGACTGCCAGATAAATAGTCTACGTATTAATGATCCGACCTCATACTGCACTGGCGCGTGTGTCGTAGTTGTGCCGCTATGCAGTTTATCACGGGCTTGCAATTTTGTTTTCATCCATCGAATTACGCGAGGCGGCCATTTGCACGCGACCGAGCCAACACAACAAAGTTACAGACGCAGAACGCGCCCCCAGGTCGCCAGATATGAGTATTAAAAATCGTACTACTATCCTACTATCGGCCTACCCATCCCGTACTTTTTCTTTCATCATTATAATTTGTTTAATCACAAAGGTTACCTGCTAGTGGTGGATCGTGTAGCTCTCTATCCTCTCCGGATCCTGGGTTCTCAGATAGGACATATTTTTGTGTTGTGTATTCCCAGTTGGTTTGGACTTTGCAGACTTGAATCACCTGATCGTCCAATATGTCAGACCGGTGGTCTCGGGCACTACATTGTAGGTCGGTAACATCGCCCTGATCAAGTTACAAAAAACTAGAAGTTATCGAGGTGTTTTTTATATTCGTATGTTATCTTATTTTCTTTATCTAGCTCCAAAAAGGACAATTAATTGCTTTGGTGCATTCACCAATCCCACCCCTCTCGATATTATTCTTTGTTTGCTGGGATTTATGATATTCGCCGAAATGCCTCCTACGAGACTAGTGAAAATGTGGTAACATGAAAATAATGCAACGCTCAACTAAAGTTTTGAATTGATCATAGATCACCTGTGTGAGCAATAGCATCCAGCGATTCATGAATAACTATTTAGATTAATACGTTTCCTACGTCGCATCTTAGTTGTTATCTATGTAAACAGTTTCAAACTGGGTCCCTTGACGGCTTAGATTCACTATTAGACACAGCAGGTGGCGCTGCAATTACCACGGGATTATGGGTACGAAGCCCGGGGCGTTCCACTAGTTTTTTATAAAAATAAAAATTTGCATTCAAATATCCATTGCTCAAGAAACCAGATGTACAAACAAAATCAATTAAAAATGTTCAGACGTTGTAGGAACTACTTTAAAACTTCATGCAAATATTAAGATGGGGTGAGTCGTTATTGAAAAACAAAAGTCTGGTATAAGACAAGTCGATTCGAGATTAAAAACTACCGGCCCAAGAAAGCAGCTTAATTAAAACTTGTGAGTTGATACAACACTCAGCCCTCCTCGAACCTCCCTCTTCGTAGGGAGTCACGCACAGCTTATACCTACAGATCTTTTAATTAAGACTGGTGCGGCGGCTGATTCGGCCGAAGATCACACATATAGTGGTCTCGACAGAACTGGGGCCCGTGGGGAGCCGGTGCCCTCCGGGTATTAAAAATCTTGCGGGACATTTGATTGAGGTGACACTTATTTAGGCCAGCGAATTAGCATAGCTATTCAGCGTGGTAACGGTCCTTAGGTAATCCGACTGCTTCCTTTGTACATAGTTAGTTTAATTGTATTTAATTGTATTATATTAGTAGTAGCAGTGTTTTTAACAGTTTTCATAGGATTAATTTCAATTGAGAGAATAAATGATGGAGAAATAATGAATTTGATAGCAAAAGCAAAACAACATTTAGGCATAGTAATGCCTTAATATTACGATGTACATGCTACAAAGGAACTTGAACACATCCACCTTCGGCCTTACCATAACTGACTCCAGGCAATATGATGGACTTCTTGGAATATGAAGCGCTTCCCGGTCGTATTATAAAAATAAAGTCTGCGCCAGCACGTTATAAGCAAACAACGAGAACAAAACTAAAACAAAGCAAAATACCTTATTTCTCAGCAGTTTAAAAATGTAATACCAGAAATATCTATATATTTGTATAACAAGCGCAGCGAGAAGCTATCAGCTGGAATCCTCGGGGATGTAACGAGATGGCATGCACGTGCCATACTGTCATAGTGTTCGCAGAGCTGGGCCAAGTTACTATGTTTTCCTTGAACTAGGGCTGCGGCAACACTTTTCTGACAGGTAGATAGGTACTGTAGAATTTAGTCATCATTAAAACACGAAGATATTGTGCAATTTTAACTTAATATTTTCTTAACTTTAACTTTTTTTTTATTTTGGTTGGTGGTAGGACTTTGTTTAAGTCCACTTGCCTAGCTACCACCATCATACCTAATTCTGTCGCCATAAAACCAATTCATAAAATAAATGTTGTGTTCCGACATTTAGAGGTAAGATAGCCAGTTCCTTAGTATGTTGAGGATTCCGGGTGAAGTGCGCCTCCACCTTCGGCCTTATCTCAACTTGTTACCAGGTGAGATGAAGGCAAAGCGCTTCCCCGTCGTACAATAAAAAAAAGCCGTCGTCATTGTTAATTTATATAAGCATATTTGTTTTTGTCTGAAACTTACACTTACGTAATCGGATATTCGAGCAAAACTCTGACTACAATAAAAGCTCTTTATTGTAACAATGTTAATAATTTGTAAGTGAGGTTTGTTTTTATCGCCTTCAGCTTATAATACGACACGTAAGATATTTCTGCATCTTCAGCTCTGCAAAATGCAAGCTGGCGGCAGATTTACCGGTACATAGGGAGATAGGGAGATAGGGAGAGGTAAACATGTCAACAAAATGAGAGCCGCGTTCACACTACAGCGCGGTAAGTGTTACTTAGCGCACTTCGCGTACGTACAAACATTTCCCAGGTTATAACAGAAAATTCATATAAAATAACCGTTTGATATTGGTTTGTGTAGATGTAGCGCCAAAGTTGTGTGCCAATAATTTCGTGTAGCTGTTGATCCTTTCAGTGCCCACTGTTGGACAGAGCCTCCTCCAAAGCTCGAGTGTTTTGCCATAATCACCACGCAGGCGAATTGGTGATTGCAGTAAAGGTGTAGATATTATACAGAAGGAAACTGCTTTTCTTGTGGTGAGATCCCTAAGTCATAGATTTACGATATCCATGGGCTGAGTTGGAGGGGTCCATTTTTAGACCGCGACCGCCACGGCACTAATCCTACAGGTTATCCGTAGACCACATGATTTAAATACATAAAAACATCATGAAACTGTCTGACTGACTGACTAACCGTCAAGGCTCAGCCCAATCTTGAGGTCCTTTAGTAGTGTACCGGTGAGAAAGCAGCTAAGGAAGTAATTTAGGAAATTCCCACGAGATGACGAGAATACGTACCAGGTATTTTACTAGTTTAATTCTCTACGGATAGTATAATAGTGTGATATGTTTGTCTTTTTGTGTCTTAAAAAAATATCTAATTCCAGACCACTGATTTATACAAACAAAAAAATTTGGCAAAAAGTTTAATGAATGTGAGCGTGAGTACCTAAAATAAACAAACCAAATTACTCAAACCCAGTTTCTTGGTTCAATAAATTTTTGGATCTGTCTCGTTCATTTTCATTATGAAAATTATAATACAAATTAAACAGAAAACTTACTTGACACGTTTATTTGAATTACAAGTTCAATTATAAGATCTTTGTCTGAATATACAAAGTAAATAATAAATAAGAGGCTCTATGTACATAGCCTAGTTATATGTAACAGAGAGCATGGTGCAGTTTGGCAGCAAGTTATTTTATGAGCTCGCTCGATAAATTATATCGTTTTTCATTTAGTTCGCGAAAATACGAGATAAATCAAAGTTAGTGCCAAGTTTTTCTAGATTTACAGAGTTGAGTCATTTTGTAGTTTATGAGCTAAATGTTATACGTGAGGAATTACATGTCATACAGGCTGATGCTCAAAATATTGATGCTGGTCTACACACACACACACACACACCCAGAGAGAGAGAGAGAGAGGGAGGACTTCTACACAAAATATCACGAAAATACGTTTTAAATAGAGAAGTTAAATGCTACCTATAAGACGTGTATTTGTGTACATAAGACCTGTATTGCCCTGAGTACGCATGTAGACGTACAAACAAAATGCTGTTGTTTGTTACTTTAGATAGAGATAGATAGAGAATATTGCTAATTTAGAAAAGGTATATTAGCGTCATCCGCTATTATAAGATATGATATCAAATGATTTATTTGAAGCCCAGCTCCACATCAAACCAGACATAGAAATACACATCGCCTTGCATTTGCATAGATTAATACAAATTCAGAGAACGAAGCAAATCCTCAATCGAACAGGTCGAGAGGTAGCCAGGAAAGTTTCATTGTAAATAACTGCGAGAGATCTTGCCGCATTGTCCTACCGAAGTCTCTATAACGGCTTACTCTATCGGTTTCCATTCAAACGGATTTGAACTCTATAACTTACAGTATAAATTCTATTGCAGTTGTAAACGGTCCGGAGTTAGTGGACACATTTGTTATTGAATGCAGCGTTTTGTTAGTTAAAGTTGGTATCTTTAGAATCTGCGGTTCAATAGAATTTCTAGAATCGTATATGTACTTACGTGAAATATTTGGGCTACGACTGTGCAAGTATTTTAGTATTAAAGGATCAAGAATGTTTATATCATACAATCTCTACGTGAATATTATTTAGAGCGAATTATGTAGAGGATAGTTTATTTTGTGATATCCTTTAGCTAGCTTTTTATGGGTAGGTAAACTACAAGTTTGCAACGAAATTGCATAACTTTTATGTGCTACGAATGTGCTACAAATGTGCTACGGTTGTCCTACGAATGTGCTACGAAAATTCCGAGAGTAAAATAACCGTTACCGATAATTCTATTAAAAAAAAATATGTATTTTTTAAAAACGATATATTGAACGTTGATTAACTTCCTAGGATTATTGTAATCAAAGACTTCCATAACAAAGCAGTTACATAGAAACTTTTTGTCACAAATCTGACGTTGCTTTTCTAAAATGTGTGGTAGGTATTTTTTAGTATGCTAAAATGGAATCTAATTACAGTGGCCTTAATGTTATAATCCTTAAACTTCAAGTCTCTCATTCCCTACTGGTCACGTTCACCTGGCAGCTATTTGGTGAATGAAGGTGTAGGATTGATAGGTCCGCTCGAGTGTTCTTCCTAAAGGACGCCCTTTTTGTAGACGTCCTTCCTGCAGGACCGTAATTAGAGCGACGCACGTGACTAGAGTTCGTAAAGGTCGTTCCCAGTTTTTAGGAGAAGTTTCGTGAGGTCAATGAGTGCAAAGGCTTGTACCTGTTCACTTTTACTGTTCAAATGGGATTAAAATTTTACTGTAGCGCTTATCTTCTTTTTCATAGGTAACGACCAATTAACCTAGGTATCAAGGCACGTATGTTTTGCTGAATTTTGACATAAGGAATACCAGTACAACAATAACATCATCCATAGACTCGAAGCTTTGAAATGTTATATCTATTTGCTTTGATCATAAGAAAACTTTTTATTGTAGCACTTTCTAAGCAATCCTGGTGTCAGACGATACGAGACATGGCTCTCCTGGGACCGAGGCGAGGGCCTAATGTGCCCTAAGGTGATTCAAGTCTGCGACGTCCTGGCCATACTGGGAACATCACAAAGATATGCCCCACCGGGACTTGAAACCAGGACCGAGATCGAAAGCCCTACCTCAAGTAGCTCTTTGAAAAGTTCGTTTTTAATCGATTACAAGATTTCAACAATTAAAACTAACTATTAATGATAGTGGTCGGTATCTAAGTTTATGATTCCATCAACAAATCAGTTACTTATATTTTGTTGTTTATTTTGTTTAACTATCTTGCCGACCTCAATCTAAAGGTTATTCTGTAAATTAAGAACAACTTACAGTTCAGATAGTGATCTGAGAAATGCCGGTTTTGTACTCAGCCGAAGGGTGTTGTGTTAAAGTTTTAGAGATACCATTTATGACGAGATATAAAAGCAAACATATCATTTCATCTATAATTATAATATAGGCTATCATTTACGGTCAGTTAATGATATAAGCGATCAGCTAATTATTTCAACTCTCAGCTAATTCGTGAGGTTAATATCAGCATAAAAAGTGAATTAAACCGACAATAATGAACGACTCCGATAAATCGAATCCAAAAAGCACGTTTTTCTCGGCACAAAAAAATCCTAAAATCCTTTTGACGTACTAAGCCATAAGATTCGTCTTATCGGCCGTGTAATATCAACACGTGAGTGACGATGTATTTATTGTAATGACAAAATAGCTTTGCAACCGTTTATTCTTGCATACCAAACATTTAATAAATATTACATAAGCGACAAAAGAAAATCAGACATCTGTATAAAGGTTTTCATAGTGGTTAACGAATACAGTACTACGCAAAATATTGTTTATAATAATATATGTAGGTATACTCAATAATATATAATATATGAATAGATAGCTGCGAGATGGCGTTGCTGTCATCGTAAACATAAGCTCTGCGTAAATAATGAATTAAAATTACCTAAAGCGTGATTCTATCATCAAAAACTTGCATATACTATGTATTACTTAATAACTGTATGGTACAAGTGTTTGTGAGGCGATTCTAGAGTGATCCCAGGAAAATATTATGAGGAAGATATCAAAATAAGTGAATAACATTATAAAACATTGTGCACAAAAACGACAGTTGACGGCGTCATGTCGTTCAAAAGTTGAATTGTACTTTCTGTTACCACCAAACAACTGCGTGTAATGTATGAATCATTCAAGCCAGCCAACTGATTGTACAAGATTCATAGTCTACTACCGTAACACTAATTTCCCTGCGACACTTAACATACTCGATAGTCGAGTGAAGTGATCCTTAGACTTGCAAGATCTGACCCCGAGTTTGAACCACAACCAAGCATCGTGACTTTTTGTACATAAAAAGTTTAAATCAACAAGTTGCGGACATCGCGATAGCATTATAGAGGGCGCTACTAATAACAAAATAGTTGAAGATTGACGTCGTTATACCGCATCATACAATATTATTTTCTTAGATAATATAACATTCAGAAGAAACAAAACAAAATCAACCTACCGAGTGACGACGATGTTTCATGATGATCTCATGTTTCATTTTGATAAACAAAACATTGATGTCGACGTTCTGTGCATAACAGAACACTTCATGAAAACAGGACGTGAACAATTTTTGGATGTACAAAACTATACTCTTGCAGCATGTTTTAACACAAATGTAAAAGCGGAGCATGCATATTAGTAAAAAATACCCACAACTGGAGATAAATTCAAGAAGTCTAAAAACTATCGATGGTCATGGCATTTGAATGCTGTGCTATTGAACTATTGGATTATAAATTTTCATTATTTGTGTATACAGAATTCCTTCTAAAGATAACTTGAACACATTTTTTAATAAGTTAGATAAAACTTTGACATATATTTCTGCTGCAAACCATTATTTATGAAACACAAAATTCTAACACTTCCGTCCTTATATGTCATAGAGGTAGCATAAATAATGATAGAATGTTAGAAATAATCTTCACCTGTTTCCACTATTGTCCGATATTATACTATGTAACAGACGTGAAGATAGACTTTGTCGATTTGGATCAAAAACTGCATTATTACGCAAAAGTATTGTATGTATGGCATTAACAATATACAATAAAATACCAGAAACCTACCAGAAACTTAACAATAATCAATTAAAAAATAATTTTAAAACATATTAATTGAAAAAGGCTACTACAGCATTGACGATTTCCTAAATAATACATTTTCTAATGTTTGATCAATATCTTAGGATTACTAATTATTTTTCTATTTGTCATTTATTCGGACATTTGATTGTATTAATTCTACTTACCTACTTAATGTTGTTAACTAATAGCATGCCATTCTCTAAGTTTGCACACCGAAATCGGTAAAACATGTTGTAACATAAATTACCATTATCACCTAATCTTACACACACGTTTATGTAAATAAATATTCTTTACCTTCTTTATATTTATCTTTAATACGTGTATTCTTAATGGTACTATTGGCGAGCTTGTTTTACGAGAAGACAGGACATCATTTTTATATAGCACCAAAATAAACAAAGCTTGTGATATGGGAAATATTTTATAAGATTTTCACACTGATAAGTAGTTTTTTCTGGCGACGGCGCGACGGAAAGGCGACCACAACATTGCAAAAATGTTGTTCTTACATAATAAAATTCATATGATGCTTTCTAATATTCATAACTAGCTTTTACTCGCGACTTCGTCCGCGTATTGGTTTTTTGAAATAAGTGCAAGTATTATATTATAAATATATATATTTGTTGGATATCTGGATAATTTTGACCGATTAGAGTCCTACATGGTGTGCAGACACGCACACCGAGGGTTCTGACCCACATTCCCAGACAAAAAATGCAGGCTTTTTGAAGTCTTAGTGCCGGTCCGACTCACGTTTGTCCAAATTTTATTATTCATTTATTTATTTACCACAAAGTAAGCACTATACTCACACCAACTTTGTCGTGACACAAAACGTGTTATGTATGGTGACCCCCTATTTTCTTTTTGTTTATAATTAGTCAGGTTTGAATATTGGACACCCCACCCTTAATTTCTGAAAATTATTAAAAACCGAAAATAAGCCATAACTTTTTCCTTATGGGCAATCAACGTACTAATTTTCAAGTGCCTATCGTTAGTGGTTTCAGGGATATGCAACATTTTACTCCGAACTTTGAACCCCATTTTGAACCCTAAGAGTGCAAATTTTCGAAATTCCTTTCTTAGCAGGCGTTACACACACACGTTACATACCACGACAAACATGCCCTTGAAATTTCAAGTCTGTACGCCCAGCGGCTCAGGAAAGAAAAGAAAAAAAGAAAGACACATTTATTTATCCCACATAAACTAGATTATATAAAGGTAGGTATAAGCAGAAACAATTAGGTAACGTAGGTACCAACCAAATAGATTCCTACATAATTAATGAAATAAACAAAAAACACACTTACCTACCTAAGCGTAACAATAATTATATGTGGGCTAAAAAGGTCGCTGTCTCAGCATTCAATTGCGCCGGGGTTAACGGTGCAACGCTGGTTTTCAGACAGGACCCAGTTTGGGAGTGACTACATCACGAGAACCAGCCATGATAGCCATGCATACATACTATATCTAATAAATTATATCTAATAAAAAAAAAATACACAGATGAGTAATTATAGCATTCATACAACATGATAAGAATTTAAGAATTGATGTCGCGTCTATGGTCGAGTCATCATTCAACTCGACCACAGAAGCAACACGTTCTGAGTACTTAGCCATTGTATTCTCTCTTATTCTCGCTTAGGCTGTGCGTTGTATCTAGTTGAATCAGTCAGTCAGTCAGTCAGTCACTCAGGACTTTTTATGCATTAGAAAATTACTGTGTATCAAGTAGTCAAGTTACATTAGTCAAGGGTCGTAAAAATAGTCACGTCAACAGCCCATTTATATAGTGGTTAATTGGATATTGGACAGAGCCTCCTCCAAAAACGGGAGGGTTTTGCCATAATCACCACACTTGACAGGCGGGTTGGTGATTACAGTAAAGGTGTTATGTAACATGCAGTATGGAAGCTGCCACTTCCTCCGGTGAGATCCCTTAAATTGGCCTTTACGACATCCGCGGGCTGAGTTGGAGGGGTCGATTCTTAAGCCGCGACTACTACGGCCGGATCGGATAAACAAAAAAAAAATTGTCGTTGAATGCCTCGTTATACCGATTTCAAAAATTATAACCGCCTCTGTGGTCTAGTGGTTCAACCCACCGATTTCAGATCCAGAGGTCCCGGGTTCGATCCCCATGGGGAGTACAATATATTGTGCTTGGTTTGGTTGGTGGTAGGACTTTGTTGAAGTCCGCCTGGCTAGCTACCACCATCTTACCTAATTCTGTCGCCATAATAACAATTCTAAGATTGTTGTGTTCCGGCATTTAGAGGTAAGATAGCCAGTTCCTCAGTTTGAGGATTCCGGGTGAAGTGCGCCTCCACCTTCGGCCTTATCTTAACTTGTTACCAGGTAGGTAAGCATGACGGCCAAGCGCTTACCCGTCGTACAATAAAAAAAAAGCACGACTATATCTATATATATCATGCATTATTCAGGAGTTCCGCTGTCATCATCGTTAGACCCTAGTTTACATGGTTCGTAGAAGAGAATCACACATACAATCATTTTCAATGCGCAACGCTCTTAATATGTGTTACTGTTATTTACTGAAAAAACCCCTTTATACTGATTTCACTCCATCATCAGACCTTGGTAGTTTTGACATTCATCCATTGCATAAAGAGCACTCAAAATACACCAGTTTATTATAGAAACCACGCGTACATCGCCTTTTTTCTGTTATCTTACAATCTTTTTTGTTTTTTTTTCTAATAAAAGAACCCCCTGCCTTTCAATTATTAAAAAACAAAAAACCATGAATCACGTTATTATCTATTTTGTATGAGGAATATATAATGATAATATTGACCTTTTATCATGCACGGTTTCAAAGTTAGAGTATACTTTTAGTGAAATCTTTAGCCATTTAAAAAAAGTCTAACCGACAAAACCTATACTTAAACCAAACGAAAACAAAACAAATGCCAAATACAAAGCAGAGTCTATAACCAAAACTACTAAACCGAAACAAAACAAATGCAAAATCTCAAATTTTCTTCCTTTCTCAGGGGATGCCTACGTCATAGTAGCTTTATGCATGCAAAGTCTCAGCCCGATCGGTTTAAAATTGACAAAGTTTCATAAAAACTTTCACCCCCTATTTTAACCCCTTGGGGGTAGAATTTATCAAAATCCTTTCTTAGTCGATGCCTACGTCATAACGTCTACCTGCATGCCAAATTTCAGCCCGATCCGTCCAGTGATTTGGGCTGTGCGTTGATAGATCACTATGTCTGTCAGTCAGTCACCTTTGAGTTATATATATTTACAAAAGATATAAGCATAAGATAAGTTAAGAGGGATTCATGTACGACTCATAATCACTTTTATACAAAAATCACCTTCCCGCACAGACATCTTATAATCATCACTTGCCATAATGCTAGATTCTAATACATTTTGATTATTATAATACTCTTTTTCCCGAATGATCTTCAGCTATAATATAGCAATACATAATATTCACATCTCCGAATTTCAGTGTTCCTAAACTCATATACCTTATTGATGATATAACATAATACATAGTATTCCGAACGATAAAAATTATAAAAAACGAAATACTAATTATGAAACCTATTTGGTTGTATTACGAATTACAAGTATACTTAGGTGACAGATCTACATTTTCATAGTTTTTATTTGAGAGCTCATCAGGACTGTTTGATATACTAGCAATTGATTTCGTTCAAAATGAATGACAAAACCGACACGGTGGGTCCGGAGCTAGAAGCTCACATAGAAGGTTCTCAGAGAAGCAAGCTCGTGAAACAAAGTGCAACGAAGTAATGAACAAATGACAGAACCGACGGCCAACCCCGACTCTACCTGGTCTTGTGCGTGACATTGGGGTGTGTTTATAAATAGGCGGAGCCAGAAGCTCGCAAAGAAGGTCCTGAGAGGAAGGAAGGAAAGGCCCGCGAAACCTAGCGAGGCGAAGGGAGAGGTGGCGAGCGAAGCGAGCCGCTAACCTCAGTAGCATAGCGTAGGTTGAGTTGGTGAAGTGATTATCAGGGGCGAAGAGTGAGCTTTCTGGCGGGACCTCGTCCCAGAAAACATTGCATGCTTCTTGCATGCTGCTTGCATTGATTGCATTTTAGAATAAATTATTTGTATACAACATGACTGTTATGATAAACCAAACTATAGATAAAGTGTTTATCACTTTTGAATATTCGGGACTATGTCAATTATGATAAAACAATTTCGGAATTTTGATTATTACAGAATTAATTGCAATACGTACAAGTGATGTTAGGTAAAATGATATTCGACGAAATAGGTTTCGGAATTTTGATTGTCATGGCAAAGGTTGTTATGGATTGCTAAATTCAGATCATCAATTTTATGAGAGATAAGAGAGAACCAAGATAAGATAAGATATACTTGTATATGAGGCCGACGACGGTGGAACCTTCTGCCTTGTCAATACTTAAAACCATGTGAGTGGATGGTCAACCGGTCCCCCGGCTTACAGTAAAGAAATAAAAAAAATAAGATGTGGAAGTTTTGTTGCAATATCATTAAAAGTTAATTAAAAGGCAAGTCAGTTTTATAGAGCGCTGTGTGATTATAATGAAACATGGTAAGTAGGTGTGATCAGTATTTGCAAGTATCTAATGATGGCCGCCTCGTTACGTGATCAGGTTGAGGCCGGGTGCTCGCGGAGGCTGCACTGGTTTAATTACGGACCCTCGCGGCGGCACTCCGGCACTCGACCCGCCCTCCAATCGCAGGGGTGACACTGTATCTGTATACTATTTTGTTTTTCTGGCTGTTGTGTTCACGGCTAAGCAGCTGAACATATCTTGATTAAATTTGACAAGGAGATGGGCAAGTGTTTGTTTTTGAACAAACTTTTTATTTGGGGCATGCAGAGAAAACATGCTCTACACACATTTAGGCGTAATTTTATAAATTATTCCCAGTTATTGAGTTCGTGCAAGCAAAGCCGCGTGCGACACCTAGCAATAATAGTTTTATTTTAAATGTGCTAGCTAAGTTAAATTATATTTTAGATATAATAAAATTCAATTTACATTTTTATAAAATTTTCATGCTCTTTTAAGGCAGAGCATAATTGATAACACCTATAATTAAGATCTATGTTACATTATGTTCGAGCAAATAAAAATATCTCTATCTTTATCTTTAAGCCGTTTCATTTGAAACTCAAAACATCATCAATGTTTTTTTTTAATTCATGTCATTATCCATGGACCCTAGAGGACGCCATATTTAATTTACTGCAACGTCACACAGCTTATTATTACCTATGATAAATAGTTTAGAAGTTATGGGATCAGATGAACATACTTACATACATACCCTTATACATATAATACATACTGGTCAAAATCATAACCCTTCTTTTTGCTTCGCCGTAGATGGGTAATAATAAATAGAGTATAACTGGTTCACACACAAGTATTGTATTATTGTGTTTTGTTTGTACATACGATGTTTCTACTCTTGACCTAAGCTGAATAACCTGAAACCACGGAACTTGCTTAAGCAGAGTATTTACAAAATGAAGAGTCAGTTAATAAGTATCAATATTTTCTATATTGTCGTTCCTATAATACAAGCTTTGCTTGGTGTGTCCTGGAACTATATGGCACTGTGTAAATGTTAAGTTATTATAAATATATTATATAAAGATATAGACACAATATTACAGGACATTATTTTTTACACAGCGCCATCTAGCCCCAAACTAAACATAGCTTGTAATATGGGAACTAGATTACGGATAGAATACTTAATTACTTTGTAAATACATACGTACTATATGAATCAACACCCAAACACGGAACAAACATCTGAATTCATCACACAAATGTTTGCTCTGGGTGGGAATCGAAACCAACATCCTACAGCACAGAAGGCAGAGTTACTACCAACTGAGCTATGAGGCTTGTTAAATCATTTATAAAAATCTGAATACACAAAAGAGATAAAATGAATAGCATTGCATAAGTATTGGGTGTTGGTTTCGGTGTCAGCCCTACTACCCCGACAAACGGGTCGGAAAACTGAAACCTTGCACTTTGATACAAATATAAACCGGAATCATTACCAGCCGCGGGAACTAGCTCACGGGCTCAAGGGCAGCCTCTCATCCACCCTCTGCGGGGTGAGCATTAGTGCGGTTAGATGGCAGCAAGGCCTCATCCACCATTGAGCATTAGTGCGGTTAGATGGCAGCAAGAACTCATCCACCATTGAGCATTAGTGCGGTTAGATGGCAGCAAGGCCTCATCCACCATTGAGCATTAGTGCGGTTAGATGGCAGCAAGGCCTCATCCACCATTGAGCATTAGTGCGGTTAGATGGCAGCAAGAACTCATCCACCATTGAGCATTAGTGCGGTTAGATGGCAGCAAGGCCTCATCCATCATTGAGCATTAGTGCGGTTAGATGGCAGCAAGGCCTCATCCACCATTGAGCATTAGTGCGGTTAGATGGCAGCAAGGCCTCATCCACCATTAAGCATAAGTGCGGTTAGATGGCAGCAAGGCCTCATCCACCATTGAGCATTAGTGCGGTTAGATGGCAGCAAGGCCTCATCCACCATTGAGCATTAGTGCGGTTAGATGGCAGCAAGGACTCATCCACCATTGAGCATTAGTGCGGTTAGTTGGCAGCAAGGCCTCATCCACCATTGAGCATTAGTGCGGTTAGTTGGCAGCAAGGCCTCATCCACCATTGAGCATTAGTGCGGTTAGATGGCAGCAAGGACTCATCCACCATTGAGCATTAGTGCGGTTAGATGGCAGCAAGGCCTCATCCACCATTGAGCATTAGTGCGGTTAGATGGCAGCAAGGCCTCATCCACCATTGAGCATTAGTGCGGTTAGATGGCAGCAAGGACTCATCCACCATTGAGCATTAGTGCGGTTAGTTGGCAGCAAGGCCTCATCCACCATTGAGCATTAGTGCGGTTAGTTGGCAGCAAGGCCTCATCCACCATTGAGCATTAGTGCGGTTAGTTGGCAGCAAGGACTCATCCACCATTGAGCATTAGTGCGGTTAGATGGCAGCAAGGCCTCATCCACCATTGAGCATTAGTGCGGTTAGTTGGCAGCAAGGACTCATCCACCATTGAGCATTAGTGCGGTTGGTTGGCAGCAAGGACTCATCCACCATTGAGCATTAGTGCGGTTGGTTGGCAATAAGGACTCACCCACCATTGAGCATTAGTGCGGTTAGTTGGCAGCAAGGACTTATTGTTGTTCCATTATAGCTGGTCAAAGAAACAGGCGTATCTGAGGACCACCTCAAAGTTGCCTGTTTCCATGAACCATCCTACAGAGTTTATATAAGTCGAACGAAGTGCAAAGATTTTAGTGAGTTCTCTTATTTATATTCAATCATTATCTTATTACAGTTTTGACAATGGAAGATGATATAATGTACTTAGTACTTAGTACTGAAATATGTTACCCCGTTAGCTATAATAAAATTTGTGAATTAGTATGTCCTCAAAAATATTGTTATATTTATATACAGTTTCATGCTAATTGTTTTAAAGTATGTTTATATACTTTGCTTGGTTATTACGTTAAAATGTAAACACGACGATTTATTATATTGTAACGACAAAAACCTAAATCACTTATTTTCATGCACCATTACTCCCTGAGTAATGTAAACAAAATATAAGTAAAATAAAGATTTGTTCATTCTCGAAACATCGACGGAAATCATACAATATCGACTTGATTATTCGAGAGCTCAGAACGAGCGATCCTGCGAATGAAGTGTTCCGCGAGCTACGTGTATTTTCCCGCTCGAATATCTCCCAATTTCCCCCAGAATTTCAATAAACAAGTGAAAAAATAAACCACGACCGCCAGCTCCGGAGTTCCGCACCTTCCGTTCTCTTATTCCACCAGGGAACCATAAAAAGCGAAGTGATTTAGATGAATCACGGTATACAATAGACAAAGGAAATACATTATCTGGGCCGCAAGGACAGCCGCAAACACACTACCTTTTAGAAAATGTTAAAACTGCGTGCTTATTTACCTAATCTAGAAATTTAACTCATTTAATAATATACGAGCTATATGCATAAAAAAACTACATTTACAGGAAAGTACCAGACATTAGCATGCTCAAGACACTTACTACTACGTACTTAGCTTTACTGCTACGTGCAATCCAAATTTTGGCGTGGACGCTGGCCTAAATAAGAGATAGCCCTTGGGCCACGCGTTGCAGTTATTACTGAGTTATAATTATAATAAGTAAACGCATAATCGTCGTGTGACGTGAGTGTCCATTGTTGTCCAACAGAGGCCCTTTTCCCACTTATTTGTTTCAACTTGTAACTTACCTACTCAAAATGATTCAGTTTAGATTCGTATATTCAATATGCTTAATAGATGCTTAAATCTAAGAGAAACTCAATGATACACAATAAAGAGAGCCAAATTAAGAAGAGGATCCAAGCTAAGTACTATAGACAATGTATTATAACCCTTTGACTGATCAAAATATGAATTTGTCTAAGCTTTAGACAAATTCATATTTTGATACTGAGCTGATGTTCGATGGTAAAGTGCGCGCGCGACCTAAAGAGGTAAACAACCCTGCAAATATCCACAGTATAGGAAAAATCTTGGCTTAAAACAAGGACAATGGCCTGTGTGAGCAATTAAGGTAATGTTCACAGTTTACGCGGAATTTATCACTGAGCTTTCACCTGATAAAGCCATGGAGCAGGGTCACGTGACCTTCCTTGGGAGCGAAATGCTGACACAAGGAAATAAAGAGAGAGGTGTTTTATTTAACGTGCTTTTAGGGAAATTACAAGTAATAGTTTTTCGGAATTACAAAACTACATATACATATACCTAAGGCTCTTGAAAGACTAAGGAGTTGTACGAGTGGATCTGAATTGATTCAGTAGCTTTATTTTCGTTTATGAAAAACTTTATTATACTTTTTTTTGTGCAATTTCGAAACTAGAAAATTTCAAGCTTACAGAGGCTATGCTTAAATTGTCAGACCAGTCAAGTGCAGTTCCGTCACACACACCGAGGGTTCAAATAATTTAGGTTTTATGATAGTGTAGTAGATAGTGAGTGGTAGCGCGGGTCCAACTCACGCTTGGCCAGTAATAAAAAAATATATATTTACCGAAATAATGCACAAAATTTACATCAAGTTTGATTTAGGTAGTAAATAACAATTAAAAAAAAAATCGTGAGCCCCCTTTTATTTTTAATTTCTTGTTTAATATCTGTCAGGTCTGAAAATTAAAACCTGCTTCTTGTAACAGTTCAAACGATATAGCTCTATAAATGGGTTTTCCATAAATATCGGACACCCCTCTCTTTATTTTAGAAAATTCTTAAAACCCTTAACACATACCAAGACACACCCAGACAAACAGACCCTCTAAGTTTAAAGTCTGTATAACCAGCGGCTTAGGCTGTGCGTTGATATATCAGTAAGTCGGACAGTCAGTCATGACTTTGAAGACAATGTATACCAATTTTCGAGTCAATCGACCCCGAGAATAAAGAGTTTCATGGAAAATTGAACCTCCTTTTTCCTTATTTTTTATTTTGAAAAACCCTTTCTTAATGGATCACATCACAAAGACCACACCCTCCAAATTTCACGTATCTGGGACCAGCGGCTTAGGCTGTGCGTTGATATATCAATAAGTCAGTCAGTCAGTCAGGACTTTGAATTTTATATATATATACTTTATATACTTTGGTGTGGAACAAACAGGTAAGACGGAGCGTGAACAAGCTGCCACTGTCATATTTTAAAGCAATGTAATACATTTTATTTTAACGATTATATAAACTTTCGTGCCCTGCCCTTAGATAATTTATATTCTTCGTAGCTAAAGCCTCAGCAAAGTCGCTGTACAAGAACCAAATTAAGTTATAAACTAGCAAACGCCCAGGACTTCTTTCCCGTCATCCTGCGCCAATTTATCAAATGTCATTCTTAGTGCACCCCCATATCGTGAAAGGAAACTACTCAAAAAAATATTGTAGTATTTTTATGATTGATGGGTTTATTTTGCGCGGAACTTTTATCATATTTCAAAAATGTAAGTAGCCCAAGCTACTCCTTATTACATCAACTATCTGTAAGTGAGAGCCCCATAAATATAGGTCCAGCCGCTCCAGTGATTAGCCAGAACAAACAGACAGCCACAGGGGAAAAAAATAGAAAGATTTTTTATAGAGGTACCATCTCTTTAATTTGTATTAAAAAAAGCTGTAGAAATTACATATTTTTCAGAAAAACCAATCAAACAAATAGAAAAGACATCAGAACACAAGTATATAATAAAGATATAAACTGAACAGAAAATAATGCAACGTAATACGTAGATGGGAATAAATGTAGAATGCGGCTTAGCAATCGACCCGTCCAACGCAGCCCATGGACATCGTAAAATCCGAATAAGCCGCTTTGGATGAGGCACTGTCCAGCAGTGGACAATAATGGGCTGTTGATGTGAACGTACAAACGTTAAGTATATGAGTCTTATAAAGAAAATTAAGAAATATCCGTAATTTAAGCCGACGACTATTTGATTACGAAACCTGTTACCGATTGAGGCTTGCTTCCCGGTCAGGACTCAGGTCGTCTCGGTAGTTAATAATCCTGGCAATAACTTAGCGTCTTGTAGAATGCGTGTAGCACACACAACAATAACTCCTCACGTCACACCTACACCTTGCAGTAGGTACCGTTGCAGGTATACGTGGATACCAGTACGTAGGTAGACAGTGCAGCGACGTTTGATTTATAGGCGATGCATCACCGATTATTGCCAACGGAACACAACGTATAGAGTACCTAACTTAACTTAGTAAGGGAACTTATCTCATCAGGTATCTGTTGCGGTAGGGGTATCAAAAGTGTCCAATTATTTACAATGGAGTAACTAACTCCAAAGTTACACTTATCATCTTCATCATTATGGAAATCCTTGCGTTTCTTAACAAGAAATACTCCATGAAAATCAATTGCGATAGCTGATAAAACTATGTCTATGTCACTAGAACCAAATAAACACAAAAAGCAAAGGAGCAGAAAGTGAGAATTTGATTTTTAATTGTCAAGTATCGGCACTCAGACTACTTGAAATAAGTCTTAAGTATCAAGAGATATAATTTGCTAACTAAGGCGTAAATTCGAGCTTATACATACTTCATCGCTTTTGAAAGGTACAAGTTTGAGTCTCGATTCACTTTACAGTTTGATAGAATAACTTTGTTAGTTTCCGTCTAGACATGAAACAGTGGAGGTTCTGCAATATGTTCTGTGGCACTTAGCTCTAGTCATTTATGTTCCGGAGCTTGGTCAGCGGATCAGTATTGATGACTCGGTGCTACTCGCCGCCGCTGATGGATTCATTGGTCTCTCTGGCATCAACAGTACGAGAAATAGTCATCTGATCAATATCTATAAGATACTTTTCTCTTTAAAAAACCGTGCAACTTTCACTTACCTGAAATAAGAGTCAGCAATGTAGCTGAATGTACTGTATCTCAAAGCAAAAGTTACACAGACAATAGCGAAGTTAATTCTTCTGCACAGTATCATGACAATTGCAAATCGATACCGGAATATTTATGTCCAATAAGATGAGATAGATAACAAAGCCTCAGGGCGGCAAAAACTTCAACTTCCGAACTTAACAATAATATTGTTAAACAAACAAATAAAATTTAAAGATCGGACTGACATTGTTAATCATTCAGTTGAAAAGGAAATTGAAATAGCTTGTGTAGAGCTGGAGCAATTCATTATCATAAGTGTATACAGCCCACCTTGTGCCAAATATTCAATTTTTGAAAATGTTATGGAACAAATATTGTTTAAAGTGTCACAATCAAAAAAACAATTGATAGCTTGTGGAGATTTTAATATTGATCTATTGACCAAAGACACATATAGCAAAAAAATTACTAACCTGTTTAACTCCTTTAATCTAAAACCTATGTTTATGGAGCCTACTAGAATAACTGAAACCTCAGCTAAATGTATAGATAATATATTTACAGATGCCAACATTGTATGGAAGAGTGTAATAAGTAAAATAAAATCTGACCATCTAGGAGAAATTATTAAAATCGAAACACAATGTAAAACTAATATAAAAAGGAAAATTAATTTTGTACCACTGACAGCTGATAGAGTGGAAAAATTAAAATCAGCACTAATGTCTAAATTACCTGTTTCATATAATGGCAACTATCCTGATTGTTTATATAATACATTTTTTACTAAATTTAGCAACATATTTAACTCAATATATACATCCAAAACAATCACAGTCTCTGATAATGCAACATTTAGTGAGTGGGCAACAGCGGGAATACATAAAAGTAGAAGAAAATTGTATGAACTTTATGGTGAAAAACAGTACAACTTTAGTGAAGAGTTTAATGATAAAGTAAAAAAATATTCTAAAATCTTTAAGGAAGTTTGTGTGGCCGCTAAATCCCAATACTTGAGAAAACAGATTGTAAATAGTAAAGATAAAATTAAAGCTACTTGGAAAATTATTAATAGTGAGACTGGAAAAGGGAAAAGCAGCAACACTAACGAATTTAATTTAAAAATAGGAAATCTTAACATATCCCAAAATATTGATGTTGCAACAGCTTTTGAAACGTTTTTTACTGATATACCTGTTTCTACCACAAAATCATTGAACTCTTCAAATATTATGGCAGAGTCAATACTGAAAAACAATGTACCATCATGTAATAAACCATTTTATTTCAAATATGTTAATAATAACGATATTATTAAAGCATTTAAACTTATAAATGAAAAGAAGACCTCTGACCTCTGGGGCATCTCTGTAAGCATTGTTAAACCTATAATAGGCGTTATAGCGCCTGAATTAGCTTTTATTTTCAACGAATGCATCGACTGCGGCGTATTCCCTAATTTAATGAAATATAGTAAAATAACTCCTCTTTTTAAATCTGGTAACAGTTCTGATCCAACAAACTTTAGGCCGATATCAGTACTACCGACATTTAGTAAAATCTTTGAGAAGATTATTCTTACACAGTTACATAGTCATTTTTATGCTAACGCCCTATCATGACAAACAATTTGGATTTACAAGAGGTCGCTCAACTGCTGATGCCGGTATTAGTTTAGTATCGCATATTTTCGAGGCCTGGGAGAAATCACATGATGCGTTGGGAGTCTTTTGTGATTTGTCTAAGGCTTTTGACTGCGTGCACCATGAAACACTGATTATGAAATTAGACCACTATGGTATCAAGGGTGTTGCACTAGACTTACTCACGTCTTACCTAAGTGATCGCATACAGCATGTCGACGTGAACGGCCAGCGTTCTTCAGGATCTTTGGTTACCATGGGTGTGCCGCAGGGTTCTATATTGGGGCCTTTCTTGTTTTTAGTATATATTAATGATCTGCCCCAAATAATTAAAGATGACCATGAGATTGTTCTGTTTGCAGATGATACGTCACTTCTATTTAGATTGAAGCGACAAATGACTAACTTTGACAACGTAAACAATGCAATCTCAAAAATTGTTAACTGGTTTAATGTAAATAACTTAGTACTCAATCAGAAAAAGACCAAATGTATTCGATTTATTTTACCAAATGTAACTGAAGTTAAAGCTAATGTAAAAGTTAAAGAGGAAAACATAGAATTAGTCAAAACCACTGTATTTTTGGGATTAACTTTAGATAATAAACTTCAATGGGGCCCACACATAGATAAACTGGCGAAGAGACTTAGTTCTGCAGCATATGCTGTAAAGAAGATACGTCTTCTCACAGACGTTGCTACAGCAAGACTAGTTTACTTCAGTTACTTTCACAGTATTATGTCATATGGCATAATACTGTGGGGAAGTGCTGCAGATATAGACACCATATTCGTTTTGCAGAAGAGGGCTGTTCGCGCTGTTTACAAAATGGGTCCCAGAGATTCATTAAGAGACAAGTTTAAAGAAATAAATATATTGACTATGCCCTGCCAATATATTTATGAAAATATTATGTACGCGCGTAAAAACATAAGCTTATTTGACAAAAACTGTGATAAACATAATTATAATACTAGAAATAAGAATAAACTCGCTGTTCCCACAACTAGGCTCCATAAGGTTAATAAATCGTTCATAGGGCAAACTGTACGCTTTTATAATAAATTGCCAAGTGATGTGCTAAGCTTGTCAAATAATAAATTCAAAAATTTTGTAAAACAAAAGCTATCCAGGAAAGCTTATTATAAAATTTCAGATTACCTAGAAGATAAGAAAGCCTGGCATTAAAAAAATGAATTTGCTCCAGTGAATAAATTGTAATTAGTATTAGATAATTTTAAGCTATTGTAATGGATCATGAAAAAAAAAAACTAGCCCGAGGTTCTTGCCTTTCTCCTTGTGTGCTGGTCGCGATTCCGAACAGGCGGTAGATTTGACGTTTCAAAGTGATCCTAAAAAATCTTACTGAATAAAAATATTTGACTTTGACTTTGACTTTACTTTGCAACTTTTTGCCAAAAAATAAGTCACAAATATCTATGAAAACTAAATCGCACAAATAACCATTGTGGAAATATGGCAATCGTTTTCTCTATTCGAATATTGGATCTATCCATGGGGACAGTCAATACATAACCGTAACGTACACGCTCCGGGCGGCTTTTTACTTCCTTTCGATATCCCGAGTTAACTTACCTTATCGATAACCTGTCTTACTATTTCACAGTACGTACCAAACAGCTGAATCAAAGTTATCAAAAATGGTCTAGCAATTTGTTTGTTACATTTGTTTACAACGGGGAAGCGTTCGCCTCTAATATAAGCTGGTGTCAAGTATGTGTGAGGAATCCTCAGCAGACTGGAACTGGTTGATTTTTTGCTATGGCGTCATACTTCTGTAAGTTGTGGTAGCAAGCTTAAAACAATCCCAACCTACCAAACCGAGCATAAATTTGTACCCCCATGGGAATCAAACCTGCAACCTCCTAATCTGATATCGGTGGAACAACAGACCACAGAGGCTGTTAAAATGTCCTTAAAAGTAAGGGACATCGACACTATCTTTTTAACATGGTTTGGTAACTATCATATAATTTATTCTCTGTTACGCTCAATATCTATTTTTGTATTCACAAACAGTATTTAAGTAATCTAGTTACTATATTACAAGCTATGCTTAGTTTGGGGCTAGATGGCGCTGTGTAAAATTAATGTCTTGTAATAATTATTTATTTTATTTATTATTTATTTATATAATTCCCTTGTAGAATTTTTTTTTTGTCATTATTCTAAAATAAACTTAACATACAATGACAGGTTTTTCGTAAGACCAATAATAATAGATTTACATTTTATATAAATATGATTTTAAACACATAATCATGGAGAGAATATAATAATTTTGCTGTAAAAAATAAGACTAATGTTTTGTTATTATACATACTGTGAGTATGTGTAATAACAAAAAATAAATTATTTGAAAAAGTATACCAAAGAGTTTATAAACATATATAACATAATTTAATAATGAATAAGTAACTAACAAAGGTAAGTTAAAAACTTAATTAATTCATAAATACATAAACAGATTTATATTGTACAGAATTAATCAATATGTAATATATTTCAACACACTTGCTCATAAAGTGGCTTTATGGTCACCGCAATTAGGTACAGAATGACACCCATAATCAAACTGTGAGTTTTTCATTGCCTTTCATTGCACTCACTAGTGAGTTATAGATTTTTTTTAAATTTTATTGGTTAATTTTCTTTGTTCTTAAAAAAGTTTTTAATCAAAAAAAATATCGTGTTCAATAGAACAAATAAATTAATGTTCCTATTGCTTGCTCATTTCAAGCAACTTCTTTAACTTGTTTAAATAGATAATTTTTACTCGTACGTGTTTAATATATAAAACTTTCACTCAAATATAACTTTTGTTTTCTCTATAATAGAAGGAAAACGTTTAATTCCCCATTTTGTACGTGGCAGAATAGGCGCAAACCCTATGCGCGGAAAATAAAAAAACCTCACTTATTATTTTATTCACGAGTGTGTTGAAAAACGTCGTATGATACACGTGTGTATCGATGATTACCGTCCTCGGCTCTCTTAAGACTCAATGACGCCTCGGTGGTACTATTAATTATTGTGTAAGTGTACTACTGCTTTACTTTCAAAGCAGTTTCCTCATCCAATATTTTAACAACATCTCTTTTAAAGAGATGCGATTTACTTGCCAGTAAAAAATAGATCATTCGAGTCAAATCTTTTCTTATAAACTCTTTGTAGTTTGGGTATAATTTGTTGATGAGTGCAAAACGGCCAACAATTTGGTATGTCTTGTACGTTTAATCGGGACATTTATACATAACTAGCTTTTGCCCGCAACTTCGTCCGCGTAATAGTTTTAGATAGACTGGGATTTATAAATTTAGAAAATTCAAATCTTACAGAGGCTGTGCCTTAATTGTCAGACCAGTTCAGTCACACATTTTTGCGACCCATATTTGCAGGCAAAAAATGCACGTTTTTCACACCAAGTTAAAAAAAAGTAAAGAAGAAATAACAATTTATAAAAATGTTTCTTGTATGGTAACCACCTATTTTTTGGTAAAAATTTGTCGGGTCTGTAAATTTCAACCTACCTACTTCTTGTTAGAATTCAAAAGAGCTCTCTTTAAAGGTTGTTTCCTCAAATATTTGATCCCAACCCTTTAATTTTGAAAATTCTTAAAAACCCTTGAGCATGCCATTGCTTATTTTACAAAGGCAAGCTACATACAACTTTTCACACGTCTTAGTAACACAAATTCGATTGATTTGAAAAACATTGCACATCTACGAAACCGTACATGATACGGTTTCGTAGGTGTGCAATGTTTCACTACGAACTTTGAACCCCATTTTGAGCCCCTTGAGGTGCGAATTTTCTAAATTACTTCCTTACCAGGCGCCTACAGACCAAGACAAACATACCCTCCAAATTTCTAGTCAATACGATCAGCGGTTTAGGCTGTGCGTTGTATCTAGTTGAATCAGTCACTCAGGACTTATCCTTTTAAATATGTAAGAAGATATCCTACTAGCGAGTTCAGGGCAGTCTATGTATTCGCTACATTATAACGTGTAGAAAATTTTCAAGACTTGCAAGACAATAAATAAGTAAACCTTATTTATGATAGAGTATACCCGCTGTTCTCGGGTCCCGAGGGTGAACAAAGCAGAACTATCAAGTTATTCAATTCGAGCAGTAAACACTTCCGCGTCATCGCTAGTCGAGAGCGCGATATTTCCACCGAGAGCGTCCGTCGATCACCGGTTATCGCCTCCACAATCATCCACTTTCCAAACGAACGTGGAACAAAACGCAAACAAAACGTTCAATTAAAAAGAGAGAGGTCGAAGATACCACAGAGAGTGACGGACGATAGCGTCACCACATTGTGCCCTATCGGGCCTATCTCGGCTTTTGTTTCATTTGCGGCCTTTATTGGTTGTCGGGCTGTAAATGGATAAAAGTGCGAATGGAATCCGTGGGATGCCGGCCACGTCTGCAGATAATGCGCGAATACAAAGTGTACCGCACTACCACGCTCAACCTCCACAAAGGCTGGGCTGGAGCTCAGAACGGCTAATGATTTTTAATTATAGGTAAATCAGTATAACAAAAAGTATCACAATTTTCGTGTACTATTGTTAATTGAATTGAATGACTGTGTAGAATATTTACGTATGTTTTTTTATATATACATAGTTATATTACCAAATTATAAGAACAGAAACTACATATATGTAAAAAGTAAGTTATTTACAAGAGAGTCAAGCAGTAAGGTCACCTTTAGCTCATTATGTTATAGCACATGTTACAATACAACTTTTTGTTCTGGGAGGGAATCGAACCCACTACCTAGAAGGTTACTACCAGAAGGCTACTAAACCAACTAAGCTGGGAGGCCAAGTTTTTCTCCAAAAATATAATGCACAATTTTTGCACTGAACCTAAGTAGTTTTAAATGCATGACAATAAAAGTAAAGAAGCACACAGCTTAGTTATTTTCACAGAACTATAATAGTTTCCTCTCATAAAAATCATCCAATAACTGAACGCGAAATGTTCATAATATACCACCGCCTGTGTATAACACGCGGTAAAGTATCCTCACTACATCCCTGTCTAGGCCCTTTCGTATCTATACAGTTAGGTGTAAAGCAAAGGAGGTGGAATTTAACACGCAGTCTTCAGCGTTGATAAGGAAACGTGCTTCGCGGCTAAATCTATCTTATTTGGTTCGTCGTCTAACAATCTCTGTTCTTACAGACTGAATCACCGACATGCTGTAGAATAGTTGAATTGATTTTTTTTGCGCTTTGTTGTACACAAAATGATATCGAATAATATAAAAATTAGTTACAATGGGCGACGTAATCGTGTGTTCAAATGAATAAGTAGCTTGTGGCGTAAATAAATAGATTATATCTATCCACCTGCATGGTAATGCTTTACCAACATAACAAATTGTAAACCAATTCCATAGGAAAGGTAATATCGGATGTTACTGTTACCCAGTCAGGTTGAATGTGAAAAACATATATATAATTTAAAGAAAATTTGCTTTTTATTCTTAAACCTAACATTTTCCGGAGTTTAATATGTCAAGTCGCATTTGCCACGTCATCTGTAACGATAATATAATAATCTTTTTCTAAGAAAAACAGTTCCCTTTCAGGCGATTAAAGGGGTTGAGTGAAAGCAGACAGCAGTGATTCGGGGCTTTGGGTCCGTCCGAGGATCGCGGATCATCAATCATGGAGCTTTCATCGCAATCATTACCATCTCTGGAAGTAAGTAATCAGTAATCAGCGGGTGAGAATCAACCCTTGCTTCTGATAATTAACTACATCACGTCTTTTTTTAGAAAACGCGTTGCTTTCATCTCGTCTGGTGTCAAGTTATGATAATTCTGAAGGTGGAGGGGCTATTCACCTGGATCCTCAACAGCTAAAAACAACAGCTTTAAATGCCGCAATAAAACAATTCGATTTATAGGCAAACCCTAACACCGACAAAACCAAGCAAAACTTGTACCTATATGAACCCGGGATCCCTGGGTCTGATACCGGCGGGCCAACCACTAGGCAGTTTACTTGACCCATGTTGTGAATCGCAGGAATATCAAGTCTTATATGATCATAAACATCTGAATGGCTTTTTAGCCCAATAATGTGACAGTCAGCGAGTCAGTAGATGCAGCACCAGGAGTTTACAAAGCTGGTACAATAAAGAACAATTTATTTAGGCTATGCTTAGGGCATCTGGGTCATTCCGCTAGACAGCTTTTTTCATGGTTGTATTAGACAAATATCTTATGGTACAAACTGAAATTAACTTTACTGTACCTACTCTTTATTTATTTGAATTTGTTGGGCTTATGTTTCACTAGAACAATTTTGATCAATCGAAACGATTTGTACGTACGAATAGAAATAAATGCCAGTCGGTTTCTTGCGATTTAAAATGTAAAACCAAACCTAGAAAGTTCAATTTTGCTTACACATAGATCGAAACTGCCAGTGGCCGCTGATCCTGGAAAGTTTTGATGAATAGACGCGCGATAAAGATGAACCCCACGAATCCATGGAGGAAATGGCTTTATACAAGTTTCGGATTACTGAATGGAAGACATTTAGATTCCAATTCCAACTTTTGAAATTTCTTTAGGATTCCATGGCTACATAGTGCCAAATCTGCGCCTCTTCATACAGAGGTACCAGTGTAATAAAATTTACCGCCATAAAAAATATTCAATATTTAAATTAAATTAACATTTCTACAGTACACACATAACAGTAGGCAGGTACACGAAAAATGTTTGATAAACATTAATCGCTGCAACTAACCACAAATGTATTACAAGACTTATAAAACATGCGATTGACATATTTGCATAAATGACTACAATTACCAATGCTTATCTAACTATAGTTAAAAACAATAGACAAAGGATCTAAAATGGTAGCAGTACGGAACCTCTCCAGCGCGCCCTACTTGTACTTGGCGATTGGCAATATCATGATTATAATTCGGAATAAAAGTAATTTGAAAGTAAGTGAGATCCCAGACGGCTCATTTTGTAATAACTCGGAAGAGGCTTTTTGAAGGTTTATCTGACGTTCTGGGACCGGTAACAAATATCAAGTGAAACGTAAAAATATTGAACTGTAAATATCTGAACCGATTTAGTAGAAACCTTCAATTCAAATCAAATCAAATGCGCAGTGCACAGATAACGTGATAAATTCACTGCGCTTACTTTTCACGTTCAGTGGAAGCGCTGTCACTGTCAGACTATGCCAATCTGATTACTAGTCAGATCGCTCAAGACATCGCCCGGTAATAAATCTGCCACTATCATCCGGATCCGGTGTCCGGACCGGACCGGACTGACGCAGGTCCACGGATGCCGATACGGAATCATATCGGAAAGGTTCACGTTGAAAAACTCATTCGATTTGTTTCCTTTGAAGTCGGAATCGAACCTATGGGCAAAATGAAAGCAAAATATAAAGAAACGGAATGCCACCAGAGAAACAATAATATTGTTTCTTAATATTGTTTTTATTATAATCAGGAAAAATATTATATTCCCTGATTATATAGAGATTTCTCAGCAATTGTAAAGATTGCTCAGGGCTCATCAAAATCTTAAAATTGCACTTTATAAGTACCTTAAATACATACCAGGTATGATTAGTTAAAGTCAAAGTTTAAGTGTATTTATTATGTAACGTTTTTAAGATAATTTTGAAATGTCAAATAATGGTTTAGAATTAATTTGTATTCATAACTGACATATGTCATACAGCTCGCGATCTATTATGCATAGAAAAAAATCCTGTCTCACTACTATTAAGACTTTACAAATAATATATACAGGACATTCATTTCACACAGTGCCACCTAACCCCAAAATAAGCAAATCTTGTAAATGGGAACTAGATTACAAGAAATATTACTTAATATTTTGACGAGGAAACGGCCTTTACATGAAACGTCTCAGATTATATTGTTTTAATCTGATATGGTGTCAAAACTACTTATCGTTGCTAAGATCTAGGATACACATAATTTCGTTCGTCTGACTCTAGCTAAGACCGTCTCAGAGGTCTCGTGTCTCAAGGTAAACCTCCAACGCGAGCTTACTAAGACTACAGGTCACACGACTAAACCATTATTCTCATCCCTCCAAACGTGGCGTCCGGCGCCTACTCAGCTGAATTGAATTATAACATTGGCGGAAAATAATAGGATAATGCTGCCAGCGATAAAAGCACACTTACCAACTTTAACATATAAATTGTAACTTCGCGGTAGAAAGCTCGATTATTTTACTAAACCAAGAAACTGAATTATTTTCTTTGCGAAGAAAGGAAAGTGAATGTAAATAGAAAGATATCGATGCTATTACTAAAAAATCATAATTTCAGACTGAACTAGACTAACTGAGATTATTTAACTTATTTAACCTCAGGAGATTAAATAAGAATTAATAATACTTACCAATTGACATCCAAGTTATTATTATTTTATCACAATGTGATACAAGTATCAATGTACCGTTATTTGGTCTCACAATAATAGGTTCAGCCACCACGATCCACCAGAAACATTAGTTTTAAGCTAACTAAAATGGAAACGTCTGTGCTCTGTAGACTGGGTCCCAGACTTGTCTAAAAAAATAAGATTTGTATAAACACAGATTTGTATTCACTTTAACTTTGTAACTACACAAACATAACTTTGCTTATTACGCTTCTTCACTTTGATCTTTGTTGAATCAACGGGTTTTGAATATCGCGCGCGGGACTTGTTATTTGTAATACTCTGGAGCTCTGATGCTGCCGGCAGGCAGTAACCCGCTTCGTAGCTGGGGAGAGGCAGAGAAATCTTCTCAGAACTGACCGCACGAATTACACAAAATTGTGGGTTTATATTTAAAAATATTGCTGGTTTACTAAAATGCATTTAAATAAACAGTAACAGCTCGAAGCCATTCAAAATCTAGAAACGATGAGAAGTATCAATTAAATTCTTCATAATCCAATGCCCGCTTATAACCAATCCTGAGCAGAGCCTTCTCCAAAGCTGGAGTATTTCGCTATAATCACTAGTAACTTAAGGTCTAAAGATTATAAACGGAAGGAAGTTGTGGCATAAAATAGAAACATGATATTACATTGTCAACAGGCCACGAGCCTCTTCCATGACCAGAGGGCTTTGCTATGCTTCATCTTCACGTTTGGAAGACGGAAACATTTTGTCAGTCACCGACGGAACATGGATCTATTAGTAAGAATAAAATGAAACTAGGAAGGCAAACCCAGCGTATAGGCAGCTAAGGACGATGATGATGATATTATTGTACTATTAATTACTTTACTACACCGCTCCCATAGTACAGTAACTTGGTATCCTCAATCTATTTATTACCTCAAAACATTCCCTGTGATTAGGCAGTGCACAGAAAAAAACGTAAATTCATTAAACGAAATGAAACGAGGGAAATAAATTTAAATGAAGCCGGTACACATGTAAAGCGGGCTCAGAGAGAAACTTATTTACTGTTATATTCATTTAGCTGGTTCCCGATGGGATCGAACAAGCTGGTATTAAAAAAGTTGTGTTTCAATTTCGTGAATTGACATGGCTGAGGGGACTTGAGGGGAATTACATATTTTAGGGTTACACTTTCTAACGAATTTATCCGAAAGTCTTAATGTACCGCTGAGACCAAAAATGATAATGAAAGAGATACCGTTTCCGGTCTCGAGGTGTTTGTTGTCTTCTGTGAACGGCATCGGAGACACAAATAGGAATACTTCAAATAAGCGCTCATCATTTTAATCTCGATAATACTTTTACTACTTAAAATTCACAGAAGGCGCAAATATAGTAGTCTCGGGAGAGCTGACTTACCTAAACCTTTTGGGGAGTTGGGTTTTGAGCCTCTGGTTTTTCAAAAATTTCGCGAGGCATTTGATTGAGGCGACAAGGCTCGATCTTATTTAAGCCAGCGACTTTGCGGTACTACTCAGTATAATAATAATTCATAATAAATAATAGTTTCATCTGGTCCCTACTGGTTTGGAACATTTAAGTTACCAAAATCGTACGTATGTAACGTTTTTAATGTTTATGTTGAAATAAATCTTGATACTACACGTTATAAGGATTAAAATACTGAGCACTTATTCAGGTACCAAGTTGTAAGGCTACGTGAAGCCTGTTTGTGTAAGTCATGTAAATAAATATTTCGAAAACACTGATTACTCTAGGTGCTTGAAGGAGCAACAGATATTATTTTTGGTGCTTGTAATATTAGTGTTTTTTCCTAAATTTGGGTTTTCAGAAACGCGATTTGAGAAAGTTTTCTCAATAGAAAAAAAAATCCTGTGTTATGCACACATTGCCAAATTTATCTTTGAGATGGCGCGATAAGAAGTAGTTTTAAATAAAAAAGTTAGCTATTATGTCTATCTTAATTCTGCGTTTTCGATTACTTTTTACGATAAATATTTTGGTTACCACCAACAAAAGTTAATGTTTTAGCAACAAAATGCCGCTCCTCCGTTTCACTCAGCTACATGGGTATGTATAGCGCCGTCCCTCTCACTTTACGCACCGATGGTAGCTAAATAAGCATAGCTAAGTAAATATGGCATAAAATAAGCTTACGATACTGACATATGACAAGACGACGCGACCTCTTTAAAGGAAAGTGCGACAGCATGATGTTTTGTTGTGAGAGTTTCCATATAATAGGTATCTCAGTTTTTTTATTAATATACGCACTGAAATTAGAATCAGAATTCAGCATCTGTATTTTTGTCTTTCAACCCTAATGTATTCAAGAAGAGAGTGAGTAGGCACTTTCTAGGTAGGCTCGCTTCATCGTAGCCTGTGCAAACTTCGAGGTCATGAGCTAACCCTTTCAAAATATGTGTCAGACTGATCGGTCGTTCCACCATGACATCTCTCAAGGAACATAATGTATCTCGACGTGCGTGGATCGGGATCGTGCGCTAGATGGTATCTCTCCGTGATAGAACTGTCACCTATTGAGTATACGGGTATGCCTCCTAGACCTCGGAATGCCAAGCTGAAGCAAGATAAAATATCGGTAAAATGTTTTGGCTCTCTGAAATAAAACAATAATTGTAATCGTGTCGTTTCGAGTCTATTATTCCCTTGAGATCCGTAGTTCATGAGCACCAAGGTTGCCGACTAAGTTCTGAATTAGCAATTTCAAGTGGTAAATTAACGTTCCAGGCACTTAATAGAATCAAATTCTAACTTTTCCGTAATTACTTAGAAGCCGGCTACAAACTGACATTCGTGATCGTAAACACGATGGAAACACGTCGCTTAAAAACACATAAGACCTTAAAACACAAACTTCAAGCTTCGGCATTAATAACAAAAAATTAAACGTAAAAAGGTTTTGATACTTAGCAGGTAAAGTTACGGGATTCCCTCGGAAAGTATCAAGAAGTGTTCATCCCGCGTACGACGCGAGGAGATTCGCCGTGCTGTATGTTTGTTTTCAAATATTAGCTCATATGTTGTTGTTTCTTTTTCCAAGATTTGTTGTTACACGTCGCCATTTTCAATTACAACTTGAGACTACTTTCTTGTTGAATTGTTCGGGACATTCTATAAAATAAAATAACCTGTGAAGCTTTCTTTTATTTTGTATTGAAATATTTTTGTCTGCTTGTTTCCTTCAAGTAATAAAATTTCGCGATAATTTGGACATATTCACGATGACACTAGGCTTTCTAACTACTAACTAGTAGGTAGGTTATGCATGTTTAACGAAATGGTAAGATAATTCTTGACCTCAAAACTTGGCTCTGGACTCAAAACGAAAACCATTTGTTAGTCCTACCAACAGAGTTGAGATCATTCAGCCGTAATCGTAAGCTAAAGCGATGGATTCTATGTCCCGGGGTAACCCAGCAGCAGAGCCCACCAGGAGGTAGGCAGACCCCGATCACCCCAAAGTTCTTATCGTCAAGGTTTACGTGTCATTTTCAAACGCAACGACACTACACATAAATATCGACACAAATGGTGTCAACGCGAATCAAGAAGCAATTCAAAAACTACGACGCTTTTGCAAGTGTCGTGACACTGAGTGACACGCCGATACCAATGTGATGTCTGAGATTTCATTGGGTGTCTCGTGCCGTCTATATCATACGCTAAGTGTCAAAAACAATTGATTTTCTTGTTTCACTTACTCCCATCAGCCGTCAACTCCTTGTGTATAACACCTCCAATATCTCAGCATCTAAGGGCCAAGTGTTACCTCGGACAGCGCGCCATAAATAAGGCAATGGCTAAGTTATAACACTTAGAGCTGAAAGTCTCCTGGCTGCCAGCGCCGTGTAGAGGGGCCGATAACTCAGCTGTGGAGGGCGCGTCCGTATCGATTGCAGTCCGAAACGTGCGTGGCGCTACTCTCAGCGATTTCACACCGGTCACTTAAGTCTCCCGTCATGTTACACGGTGCCGTCTGCTCGTCATCTGCTTGCCGAACCAAGCAGATGATGAGCAGACTGTATGTCACTCAGCAGGCAATGGAAAGGGCTATGTTGGGCATCTCACTTCTGGATCATATGAACATAGAAATAAGGTGAACTAGATTAACGGACATGGCCCTTAGCCAAAAGGAAGTGGAAATGGGCTAGCCACATATGCATAAGACCTAACGAAAGATGGGGTCAAAGGGTTTTTGAGTGGAGACCTCGTACTGGTCACAGAAATGTGGACAGACAACGTATGGGGGACCAAGTGGATGCAGAGGGCACAAGATTGAGAAGGATGGCGTGCATTGGAAGAGACCTTCACTCAGCATTTGGTGACTATAGGTTGAAGAAGAAGACTCAAGTCTAGCGTCTGGAGTCTGGGATTACTGGTATTCATTACAGCACACCACCACCTCAGTCTCCCTAGGCCAAGTTCAATAAGAATAAGAAGAATAAGAATTTTCCTAAGTACCTACTTGTTTTTTGTAAACACACAGGCACTTAGGTATGTTTTATTTTTGGGTCACCCTACAGCGTAGAAGGCTGAGCAGTAACCAGAATCAGTTAATTTTCATATTACTTTAATTTCAGTCGGTATTGTAACTTACTGAGCGAGGCTAGTTAACATCGCTAGTTGAGAGCTGCAAGAAAATGAATCCACCAACACAAACTGCAATGTAAATGACTCGATATTGTCTCGTTTTATCAGATATTCGCTAGCAGCCTGCACGCTCCCGTCCTGGACTGCTTCCAAAGCATGAGACTCATTGACCATCCAATGATGTTTCTCTTAACATGCTTTTGCGGCGATTCTTGTTGATATACAGGCCATGTCGGTCGGCGAGTGACTGAACCATGCTTTATGATCGATTCCGCCATTTTGTGCGAGGGAAATCGGAAAATGAACGAAGATTATTTGCTTCCTTGAAATTGTATTCCTCTTTGGGTTTTGAAAATATCTATGTTTTCTCATACACATATGCTCCGAAATTTGTTGTATATCATGATCTTATTGAATTTGCTTTGAGTGATATTTATGTGTGATTATTATATTGTGCATACAAGTGCATAATACAGTTAAAGTCACATACTATTTAAATACGGTAGGGTTAGATGTATTTGACTATAGTTTAATTCGCGTCTAGTGTCATATATCCTAAAGTTACCTATACTTTATTATACTTACCCATTGAATAATGTTCCTTCGTACATCGTATAGTATACAACGCCTTTATTGCTTTGTGATTTCGTAAATATTTATCGTATTCGTGATGCGAGGGCGTATCGAATTACGTACGTTCGCGATGTTTTGTCACTTTACCCAAGTGTTTGTTTCTAAGTAGGTAGGTATTTCGTTTATTTATACAGCTAAATGAATGCCAGGCAAAATGCGATCTTAATCTTGACGCTTAAGGTTGAAATTGAGTTATTTTTTTTTTGTAATACGTTTTCCTTGTTTATTTATTGACATTGTAAATGGCACAAATGTGGGTGGAACGGAATAAGTTAATAGTTTTCGCAAATTAATTTAGGGTAATGTACGGAGTAATTTTTTATTAGAACCTTTTTTATTTGAATTAAAAATCTTGGTAAAAGTGTTACTATGGCTTCGGAGTTGAATCAGATTTGATGAGCAAATAATGTTTTTATTAGACAATGTAAGTCTCTAGTCTTTTTTAAACTTTCACGATTAGAATACTACCGAAAATGATTTAAACTAGCTTCATATTTGCCTGATTGATAAAACACCAAATAGATTTTTAATTGCCATCTACTCTCCGCCTACAATAATGAGGTAAATCCTGTTTGACGACTTACGAAGTAAGAAAATATGTTATTTTTGTACTTGCTGTTGTTTTTAACGAAATTGCTTATTTACGCCTAGGAGGATAATAGGCAATGTTACAAAGGGAACTCTGATGTTGTCACAATTTTTAACCGATTTCCAAATGCGAGAAATTTCTTTATTTGGCCCTGGGAGTGATATTATGTATGTAGACGTGTATTAGGTACTAATGCACATTCTGCAATCGATTTTTTTTTTACTTTTAACTGAATAGGTAGTAGAGCCTTTTTAAATGTCATATGTATTTTCTATTAAATAATGAATACAGGTGGTGAGTAATCTTTTTAAATATAATTTAATTATGTAAATTAGATAACACTAAGTAGCTCTGTTTTTAAGCACCACCCTAACTCTATTTCACTATTTGTACTGGTTTTTTTTAAGGAAGCCCAACTTTGCCTGTGTGCCAGAAAAGTGGTAAGTTGTTTCATTTAACCTATAGATTTCTCGATAGTTGAACTACTAAAATGCTCATAAAATTAAGATGTATTCAATTGTGCGTATATTTTCTTAAAAAATATTCTAAGCAAAGTTAAAGTCTTTGCCTAGAAGAAACTAGAACTTTGAAATCTTATACGACAACCCACGAAGAGAGGTTTAGCTATTATATCGTGATAAATTATGCTCAAAAATGAGCACTTACTAAAAAAATAGCACATATAATAAATACTTTTAGAAAATATAGACAAACAAAACTTCAAATTCCGTGCAAAGTTGCAGCAGTTTACGGTACTCAAGGCGATGTTTCGGGAAGCGATTGATATTTAACAGTATCCTAATTTTAATCGTGAGGACCAAGACTGGTGCAACTCCGCCGAAACTTCGCGATAAATATAGGTAAAATACGAGATTAAACGAAAAATTGGGTATTTTTCGTATTCAAAGAAAAAAAAGTTAAGGTTTGACAAGAAACCTTTCATTATCACCCAGATGGATTGATAAATTATTCCCAGAGCAAGTGAAATGAATCAATAAATTATCTGCGCACGTTAAATTGAAATTAAACGCTTTAACCTTTAAAATACAGCGAGAAAAAATATTATGACGGGACCACCAGTAGAGTAAATGGGTGCTTAAATAAAACAGTTTGAAGTTTTAAACCAACTGACAGATAGTTATCTCAATTTTAATTGTGAAGCGGTCCGTAACTTTACGAGCACTTTCAGTTAAACTGATCTGGTTTAACTGCTGCCAACTTAACTGCTCTCCCAATATTTACCTAGCATGAAATAGACAAAATTTAGGGCATGCTTTCTGTGACCCGCGACTTCCTCTGCTACACACACACCTTTTCACTGTCATACTCAGTCATTCTGTTTTTTTTTTAATTTAATTTGGTTTTGCCCTGTTAGTAGCACAAGTCTTTTGGTAATTCTTTAAATAGACTCCCCCGGCACAGGCTAGGCCTAGTGTGGGGTCCTCTAGTAATTGTATAATTAATTTAAACTTATCGCTAATCAATGAATTTGATTTGATTTGAAGTTGAAAAACTTAAACCAAACTACTGAAAAATCAGGTTCTAAAAAGTATGAAATAATTGAACATTCTCATCTGAAATTGTTATGTACAAACTATTCAATCTTTATCGTCTATTACATAAACAACTCACACGTTTATATACTTCAATGTATCTATTACATATTCATAAATATATTCAGAGGATAGCAGAGCCATGCAGATACCCACTTTGCCCTAAAGCTTATGATCACCTAGCACCGTTAGAATATATTCTTTTGTTATATTTGTTGTTATATTGTTGTTATATTTTGGTAGACATAGACATAGACATTCATATATTTACGATTATAACACACATACACAAACATAACAGAATGAACTTGTCAAACAGAAAAACACGAGTAGGTAATAAGTGAACACAGTTTGTGCTGTGTGCTACAGCAGCAAATGGGACACAACTCAGCATTATGCCTCACTGCAACACAGGTCAGCATTGGGTGCCTACCGACGATTCAAAATGATCCTTGTACTAGTCACGATTACGAACAGGCGGTAGGTTTGACGATTCACAATGATCCTTGTACTAGTCACGATTCCGAACAGGCAGTAGGTTTGACGATTCAAAATGATCCTTGTACTAGTCACGATTCCGAACAGGATTGACGATTCAAACAAAACTTGTAATATGTAATATTGTTACACATTTTGTCTAACTTTGATGGTTTTGATAGATTTATTGTTGAGTTGAGAAGATTAAGTACCGAGATATGTTAGCGAATTAGTTATGATGTAATATCATAACTTATCACTGACAATAAACAATGCTCGTTTTTGAATAAATCGTTTTTTTTTCTGTCAATTAATTAGCTGCTAGTCAGCAGCGTATACGAATGTCAGCGTTAATCAGTTTAAATGTATAAAATAAATAAGTCGAGATGTTATGATGGAGCTTTTACCAGTGTCAGTGTTCCAGCCGTTCTTGAACCGAATGGTCTGTTACGTGATGATGGTAAGCCCGACGGTATGACTCTTGTCCCTTGGGAAATGGGTAGGCCTTTGGTGTGGGACGCTACCTGCGTCGACACCCTAGCGCCATCTCATCTGCCTGGGACATTAGTTAGGGCTGGTGCGGCGGCAGATTCGCCCGAGGATCACAAAAGGCGCAAATATAGTGGTCTCGACAGAGCTTACCTATTTGAGCCTTTTGGGGTGGAAACCTTGGGTCCGTGGAGAGCCGGTGCCCTCCGGGTTTTCAAAAATCTTGCGGGCCTTTTTATTGAGGCGACACGTGACCCAAGTTGGCTGGTTTTTATTTAGGCCAGCGAATTAGCGAATTAGCTATTCAGTGTGGCAATGCAGCCAGCGTCTTGGGCACGCTTCCGTCTGGTACTGGTCTGGAACAGTTGAGTTACCTATAGGCCATTTGTAACGGTCCTTAGGTAATCTGACTGATTCCTTTGTACATATTTAGTTTATTGGTACTTTTTATTGAATAAGTGAAGTTTAGTCTGTGATCAGATAGCAATACCTACTACAAGTGTCGACAGTGTCTAAAAGTGTGCGAATAATCGCTACACATTAGAAGTTATTCTCGCGACCACACACCTCGGGAACGGGGACGTACGGTACGGCCATGTTTGCGGACACATTCGTGCACAAAGGACGCTTTGATCCCGGCAGCGCCGCCGCCGCCGCCCCCGCCGCCGCCGCTCACAAGGATACACCTGACGACACTTGACGAATATCATAGGTAGAGAGTGTTGAGTATTAAAACTAAAATTATTTTTAAAAAAATTCTAAATTATTTTTAACAAGCCTCATAGCTCAGTTGGTAGTAACTCTGCCTTCTGCGCTGTAGGCTGTGGGTTCGATTCCCACCCAGGACAAACATTTGTGTGATGAATATAGATGTTTGTTCTGTGTTTGGGTGTCGTATCATATAGTACGTATGTATTTATAAAAATAATTTAAGTATTCTATCCGTAATCTAGTACCCATATTACAAGCTATGCTTAGTTTGGGGCTAGATGGCGCTGTGTAAAATTGAATGTCCTGTAATATTTATTTAAAACTAACACTAATCTTCTGGCAAAGCTTGACTCAAGGTGGCTATTATTATTATTATATTCTTGATTTTTTTATTACATGTGTTAGTTTTAAGAACAAATTTCAAACACGATTATGTAATTGTTTATGAAATGGGCATGAAATGGGCAAGAGCTCAAGATGTGTAATTAGCAGATCATCTATCATACCATTCACCGCTAAATACGAGTATACTTCATGGTAAATGAAGTAAATTTTTACCTAATTAATAATTACAAAATGTCCCAACATAATTTAAATTTCTTGTTTAACTATTAACAGGGAAACAGAAGAGGTAGAACATTTTCCTAATATCAAAGTTGTTAAAATAATGAAATGAAACGCCTTCCCGTCCCGTCCCCGTCCCGTCCCCGTCCCGTCCCCGTCCCGTCCCCGTCCCCGACCCCGTCCCCGTCCCGAACCATCCATCACCCAGAAATTAGCTGGATATTAAATAACGTCGTAAGGAAACATCTTTATTGTCATTAATTAACGCTCTGCAAATTAATTTGAGAATTTCGATGAATTATTCATTTCCAATCAAAGAGCAGTCTTTGGCCGCAGTTGGGGGTCTAAGGCTGAGAACTCACGGCGCTGCTATCAAGTCAGCGATTCTTTGGTCCAGTCAAGGTGCCTGAATATTACGTTATACAAAACAATTAAACACAACAACATTTGTACCGAAAATATTTGTAAATTATTAAAAGATTCATGTTGTTAAAATAACTATTGTGTTCGAAAATTAACCCATTCGTGCCCATACGGTCAGATTAGAAGGAAGGTATAAACCACATTGGCAAGGAATCTCATTACAACCTGTTAGTGACCAAACGGTTGTCCAGGTTGTCGTTGTTTTGAAATGTACTAAATTTTTGGTTTTGTAGCTCTCTTGTCCCGGCGGGTGACGCTCTGTGAGCGATAAACCTCACAATTCTGTTTAATATTCACAATTCGAAGAGATTCCGAATTAATATACTCCTTTTCATCTCCAACTTTGTCTGGTATCTGAGATTAAGATGCATGAGTCAAATTTTAACTAAAAACCGCTTTTATCGTTCAACAATTTAAAAGGAACCAGTTTTTTATAATGATGTAGTGGACCAAACTAAATTTCGGTTTTTGAGTATGTACTTTTTGCTTTAGATAGTACAGAGAGACGCTAGCTATAATTTATAAATAAAGCGGTCAAGTGCAAGTAGGATTCGCGTGGAGAGGGTTCCGTTCCGTATATCGTACACTAAGGGGAGCTATGGTCGTGTTAAATTAAAAATTCTAAAAAATTGGTTAAATATTTATAAGCAAAAAGCCGACCGCGTAACGGGGTTCGAACTTTCCTTCCCTTGCACTTCCAGCGGTGCTATACGCACTAGCCTAAGCAGTATTATAGATACGGTTCGAAATGAGACAACATTGCCCTGAATGTGTTTGCGCTATGAGTATTCATCGAATCCCGAAGAATTATAAGACCTGCGAAGTTCCCTAGGATTTCCTATCTATTATATAAAATCAATTTACCACTGACGTGACAGGTAGGTAAGTAGGTATAATCACGCTAGCGCCGAAACTGTAAGACCTACAGACTTGAAATTTTGCCAGGGTGTTTATTGTGACATGTAAGGTGCTCACTAAGAACGGATTTTAGGAAATTCCTCCCCTATGGTTCAGTGATTCAGCCACTGCAGATCATGTTGGCTAGCTGGGATGTCCGATGTCAGTACAAAGGAAAATGACTGTCTGTTTCCTACTTTCTTTTTTGAATGCAGCAGGTAATTGCCCGGTGGATTTTAGGATAGGCTATGCCAGCTAAGGGATACAGCATTCTGAGTGGAGTCGGTTTTAGACACCCAGTAACGACGCGACAAGTATCAAATTTAGACGTATCAAATGCGCACATAAGCGTATTGATACAACGAAAATTTCAATGATACACGACGGGTTTTGAAACCGTGACCTTCGGATAAACTATATAAAATGAGATTGAGATATTTAGATAAAAATAAATTAAGACTACCTAATAGTATAATTAATAGGATATGGACATAAGATTTCAGAATTACCGGGACAGGCCGTGTAGAAACTATGAGCCCTGTTGTACTTTACCCCTGTATTATAGCCATTCTGTTTTTCTTATTTTGCCGTAGCGAAGCACGGGTATTTTCAGCTAGTAATTCATAAGTGTTCCACATATTTTTCAAATTTTATCCTCCTTACCTATGGAGGTAAGGTTTGGGGGGTAATTTTGTCTATTAATGTGTAATACGTTATCAGAAAAATATAACGACGACTTGCGAATATTTAATGGGTAAATGTGTCGTTACCATACTGTACAACCATGTCTTGCTAGTCAGTGAGAAACATTGTTTTGATTACATAATTCCATAGAGTTAAGATAAGTGACTTTGGTAAGAAAAGCTATTTGCAGACGGAACTTGAAACTTATTTCTTGTGAAAGGTGTTTCTTGTCAAAGACCGGAGATTACCAATCACGGCACCCGGTCCGCCGGCTCCACGCAAGGACAGCCTTTACAACAAGACGATACAAGAATACTAAATCATTTCTTCATCTAATCACTACTAGAAACGTGCACGAAAGATAAAGGGGAAATTATTATAGAAACTTGGTACCTAGACCAAAACAAAATGTCAAATCTGTTGAGACGTGTGCCATTACTTCCTTCATATCCTTTTCTAAATAATATAGCCAAGTGAGAGTCAGATACGCACACTGAGGTAAGAGCTTTCGTATAGGTTTGATTCTAATATGTTAGCTAGTTTTTAGTTATTTTAGTTACACACTAATGTAAGTACTAATAATCACACCTAGTTCAATTTATTAATTTCAAGGTATCATTAATATCAAATAAAAAATCTTTTATTAAGTAAGATTTTTATGGACCATTTGAAACGTCAAATCTACCGCCTGTATTCTCATGGAATCGAATGGAATCGCGATACAAGGAGAAAATCGATAGCCTCGGGGTTGATAGTATTTGTGATCTATTCACCAACCCTAATTTAGTATTGATACAAAGTTTAAAATGACTTAAATAACATCAATCTGTAAATTATAAACCTGTAATTATACAATTTTATTTAGCATAAAGAGTTAAAGTAGCGTTTTTTAAATTATGGCGATTATTATACATAATTAATAACAAAAACGGGTCTTCATCGCGTACCTTTTTTTATTCCCGACAGTTTCGACCGTGTTACAAAGGCCGTGGTCACGGGTAGACTGTCGGGAATATAAAAAGGTACGCGATTTAGACCCGTTTTTGTTATTAATTAAGAGTGAAAGTGTCCTGGGACCCGGCAATAGATATCATCTGCTTGACCTAAGATATAAGTAAGGTAGGTACTTCCCGAGCCTTGTACAACGGAATGTACTCCTTCTTGTGCCATTTTCTTGGCGTAGTCGATGAAAGGATATTAATATTCCTCCGGGGGGGGTCCCACGAGATAAATTAAGACAAATTCAATTGCCGGCGCACACAAATAGACACAACTAAACGCGGTTATAATTGAAATTCAAGACAACACGCTGAGTTGGGAATTTATTTTCAGCTGTAATTAAGATGTTCGGATTAAATCGAAATTAGGTTGGAATCTATGTTAAGAGGAGTATTACTCTCACAAGGATGTCCAATACATAACGATCGACAGCACGTTTACGAGCAATAAAGCAACGGTATTGTAAACATAGTTTTCCTATTCGATTAGTTAATCCACGATATTTATTTTAGAAAAAAAATCTATGCTAGTTATGTTACTTATTCCAGATTACCCAAGCCTTTGAGATTCCAAGAGATTCATTGGACTTGGATGCTTGAAAAAGATATTCTTATTCGGTTCAGCAGTATTTCCAAGTATAGCACACGCTGTTAACTCGTGATAAATATCGTTCGGGATACGTATTTTATTCATTGTATATTCTTGGAATAAATAATGTAACGACAAACAGAAAATATAGCAAACAAAGCCGATATCCAGAACACCAGTAACATTACTTTGGGCAGGCACCGGCGGTTAATGCCGTTATGCAGGATTCGAACCCGCTATTATATTATTAACGGATTAAGGCACCTGAGCCGATGCAAGCCCAATCCGAAAACGATAAAATGTTGGTACTTGCACATGGCACGGAATTACCTATGTATTACGATTCGTGCAAATAAACGTATCGCTAAAGCCATGGACCAGTAATGGTGAATGTACAGAATACGATACTTTGAGACGTGGTGCTGAGCTCGTGTGGATACCGGTCTTACAGGTAAACGAATGTGATCGTACATTCGTCTATTCAGTTTGGGAAAGTAGAGCTCTACAAAGTTGTTGCCCACACCACAGGCACGAGCGATATGGTTTTAGACAAATTGTAGCTTTCATTGAAAACACTGTTATTGAAAACGTGTTTCAAACATCTGATGTTAGGTGCTCTTGCTTATTACAAAGCCTAACTGCTTGTACTGGTCATATCCACAAAGAACATGACATACGCTGCACTTCATTGCGCCCACCTACTTGAGGCAGCGTGCCCGTACCTTCACAGCATCCCTGTGTAACACAGACTACACGTTACAGATAACATCAACAATATTTGAAATGCAATGCTTTCACTTTCCATACTAGCTCCTTAGCTAAGCTAGCTGAGTAAACTTGGAAATATTCTCTCAGTTAGGGAAGTCTAGATATAGTATTTCTAAAATGTTACTATTACATTCGTATTTACTCCTTAGGATTACCTATTGAACAAATCAAATCTGTTTTATTAATGCCTTCTAGTTATGTGGTAAAGCAAACATAAAACATAGCTTCCTCATCACGGTGTGTGTGTGTGTGTCACGAGACAAGCTTCTGGCCGCTAATCTGCTCCGGGGGGTGTAACACGTAAGTCGTGGCCTCCGGCCCGCGTTCTAGGGATTACTCTGGATTACAGATCGACGTAATCGCCCTCGCACTCGAGGGAATGGTCCAGGGGATGTTTTAGACCCTGTCTCATATGACAGCTCCCAGTTTGGAGCGATTGATTCCCATAAGCTGAACTTAGCTATGGTATGTTCTTACTACACTTGAAATGTTCCTGAGTTTATGCCTTCATCATTGCGATTATATGTATAGATAGTGACCCTAGGTCTTCGGGATTAACAAACTATTTCTGCACACATAATAAGATATAAATATATAAAATAGCACTAATTAAACTTTTTTCAACAAAATGTACAATTAAACTAACTATATACAAAGGACTAAGGTAACACTAATTAAATTATCCTAAGTCAGATTGTGGACCGATTTGAGTAATACTTGTTGTGAGTTGTGTTGTAGTCACATTGTTTGTGTAATACTTGTTGTGAGTTGTGTTGTAGTCACATTGTTTGTGTAATAGTTGTTGTAAGTTGTGTTGTAGTCACATTGTTTGTGTAATAGTTGTTGTAAGTTGTGTTGTAGTCACATTGTTTGTGTAATACTTGTTGTGAGTTGTGTTGTAGTCACATTGTTTGTGTAATACTTGTTGTGAGTTGTGTTGTAGTCACATTGTTTGTGTAATACTTGTTGTGAGTTGTGTTGTAGTCACATTGTTTGTGTAATAGTTGTTGTAAGCTGTGTTGTAGTCACATTGTTTGTGTAATAGTTGTTGTAAGTTGTGTTGTAGTCACATTGTTTGTGTAATACTTGTTGTGAGTTGTGTTGTAGTCACATTGTTTGTGTAATACTTGTTGTGAGTTGTGCTAACATTGTTTGTTAAACAAGCATTATGTTCGTGCTCAGCCTACATCGATACTCAAACTAATCCAATTTCGTATTTGCTTTCCGATTACGTTGTTTGGCAAGGCATTACGTCGCAATCTTGTGATCCTCCGTCCCAGATGCGGCCATTGATAAATGTGTTGGAGGACATCGATTCCGAAAAACAGCGATTTGTCTCGCCGACGTTGAGCGAACGTATTATTTGTCGCGACTGACGCGCTGAATATTACTGAGAGATTTTCTAAACACACTTGGGTTCCGTAGGTACCTACTCTAATCACACTTGCTTTCGGTAGGTAGGTACTCTGCTAACGTGACTCCCATTTACTTAACACAACGGCTGAGAGGCCGTTGCCCTATTTGAGAAATAATAATAATGTGGTTAGCTTACTAGGTATACTTCACTGAATATGCGCTTAATTATTCAGATTTAGTATTGAAATCGACTCATTTTCTGTTGTAATATAGTAAATGTGTGAATGAAACGTTGATTTCACACAGCGCCTTCTAGCTCTAAGGAAAGCATGTAATATGGGAATAAGAGTAGAGACTAGAATACCTAAATACTTTTGTTGACCATTACAAACTTATCATATACCTCTATTTTATATGAATATCTTAAGGACTTGGTACATTAGGTACCTACTAATTTATTCGTGAACCAACACGATTATTTTGCCTTAAAATCAACATCTAAGTATTTGTATATTTTTTAAACTAAACATAGTTCGGGCTTCGAAGTCGTTTCAGTGTGAAAAATAAAAGCGTTCTTCCAATATTTGTTGGCGAGAGAACACAAGTTGAAACTCGAAGGGCTTTTGGAGTTTTCTGCCCATTCCTATGCACTAAGGACGATCGAATGAGGTTGTGGTCGTCCTTTAATTACATTCCAGCGAAGCGTATCGTATTGTTAGTGAAATTAATGGTATTTAGCGTTGAAAATAACTTCGATTCGTAGCTCACTAGTAACAACTTTGATAGTCTTATTTTTTTTTTTTGTTCTTTGACTTCTGCCTTGCTTATCAGTCATCAGACATTTCATTTGCAAAAATATCAATCAGGCTCAGAACAATCATATACGATTACTTCATTTGATTAGATTGCCAACTTTTCTCTATTCTCTTTATATTTTACAGGCACAGAAGTTCAAAAACATTTATTTATTTGGCATGAACTTGAAGAAGTTGTTGTAATTAGATATTATAAGTATTTACAGCTGTTTCAGAGCAACAACCACAAAATACAGACTTGAAATAACACATAATTCTCGACTCGCAGTGTAAACAAAACAAAATGGACGCCAAAATCCTAATTAGAAAACTTGAAAATTATCTGTATTGTGACAGGGCGAAGGGGCCATGAATATTCATCGGCAAAATCACCATAAACAAATACAGGCCTCCATAAACGATTATAAGAAGAGGAGTGAGATTATTATGCAGACCTTTGAGGGGCTGCGGATTTATTCTTGGTTAGCGGAGCGCTTGCGTGTTTGCCGTGCTTTGAGGGACTGCGAGTTTATTCTTGGTGGGCGGAGCACTTGCGTGTTTGCCGTGCTTTGAGGGGCTGCGAGTTTATTCTTGGTGAGCGGAGTGCTTGCGTGTTTGCCGTGCTTTGAGGGGCTGCGAGTTTATTCTTGGTGGGCGGAGCGCTTGCGTGTTTGCCGTGCTTTGAGGGGCTGCGAGTTTATTCTTGGTGGGCGGAGCGCTTGCGTGTTTGCCGTGCTTTGAGGGGCTGCGAGTTTATTCTTGGTCGGAGCGCTTGCGTGTTTGCCGTGCTTTGAGGGGCTGCAAGTTTATTCTTGGTGAGCGGAGCGCTTGCGTGTTTGCCGTGCTTTGAGGGGCTGCGAGTTTATTCTTGGTGAGCGAAGCGCTTGCGGGTTTGCAGTGCTTTGAGGGGCTGCGAGTTTATTCTTGATGAGTGGAGCGCTTGCGGGTTAGCCGTGCTTTGAGGGACTGCGGATTTATTCTTGGTTAGCGGAGCGCTTGCGTGTTTGCCGTGCTTTGAGGGGCTACGAGTTTATTCTTGGTGAGCGGAGCGATTGCGTGTTTGCCGTGCTTTGAGGGGCTGCGAGTTTATTCTTGGTGGGCGGAGCGCTTGCGTGTTTGCCGTGCTTTGAGGGGCTGCGAGTTTATTCTTGGTGAGCGGAGCGCTTGCGTGTTTGCCGTGCTTTGAGGGGCTGCGAGTTTATTCTTGGTGAGCGTAGCGCTTGTGGGTTTGCAGTGCTTGGAGGGGCTGCGAGTTTATTCTTGGTGAGCGGAGCGCTTGCATGTTTTTTTTTTGGTAACAAGTTGAGATAAGGCTGAAGGTGGAAGCGCACTTCACCCAGAATCCTCAACAAACTGAGGAACTGGGTATCTTACCTCTAAATGCCGGAACACAACATTTTTTTAAGAATTGTTATCATGGCGACAGAATTAGGTAAGATGGTGGTAGCTAGCAAGGCGGACTTTAACAAAGTCCTACCATCAACCAAACCAAAGCACAATATTTTGTACTCCCCATGGGGATCGAACCCGGGACCTTTGGATCTGAAATCGGTGGGTTGAACCACTAGACCATAGAGGCGGTTAAAACGGTACTTTGAGGGGCTACGGGCTTATTTGCGTGAATGCCGTGTTTTTGCAAAGCACTGTTCTAAATGATGTACCTGCCGTCGGTTACTGTCTTTATATGATTAAAATATTAACATTTAAAGCAGAATATTACTGATGGATATGATTATGATGAGTAGTCTGTTAACAAATATACGTCACGTGACAACTGCGACGTGCAGAGTCCTACAACCACCGACAGATACTTACATACAGTTGCAACAGAATGGTAAAAACCCAACACTTACTTGATTATTTCTTGACAAGTGTCAAGTGTCTTTCCATCTAAACCATTACCACACATAACTTACGGTATGTACGCAAGGTCATAAGTCAAGCGTTTTACCTTCAGCCAGCTCACTTGTTAAAACATGTGAATCAATGTCAATTAGGAACCTATTCATGGACTTGAAGACTCCAAGATCGATATCCCCATAACTTTTAGAAAAATATCACAAAGGTCCAAAAAACAAAGTCAAATATTTAGCAATATGTATAATTGTTTCGTTGCAATGCCGTCACCCTCTTCCGGCGAGTGGCTAATTGCCGCGGTAATCGCTGAAGCCGCCGCGGGCGCTCCATCCGCTCAGGATGCTGTGTGGCCGAGGATTTATGGAGCATCTCGTAACGACCGGCTGGAACGTACCTAGCAGTAGTGTTGTACATTACTTGACGTGACTTCTGGTGGGAAGAGCGAGACATTCGAATTAAAACCGAACCTAATTCAGTTGCAAAAGTAAATGAGAGGAGACCAGAGAGCTGGCTCAATTCTCGCTCAGATAATGTATTTGGATAAGTATTCAGTACGGGAATGCCGCAAATGTGCATGGCTTCTAACCGCAAGATTGTTAGTGTTAGTTGTTAAAAACGCCTTCACTTCTCGACGGTGGCTCCAAAGTTCCAGTCTGCCCGCGACCACGGCTGGTGCAAGCCGAAACGTCGGGATAAATATAAATATAGGTAAAACACGCGATAAATACCCGTTTCTCGAATTAAGACTACCACATAGTCTAGCCCAAAAACGCTTGGTTCTCGATTCAGTTTGAATGTAGCCCACGAACCGGCCTTCGGATCGAGTGCGAGTCACAGCTGACCCTTCGCGACCCTGCGATGACTTCTTTCCATTTTATGTACATAAAAGGTCGCTTTAACTGTAAGTAGGGTATAGTTCCCGAAAGCCGCTTCTTTCCTTCGAGGACACGGATAGGGGACTGGATCTAATGTAATTCTTATAAATATACATGGCGGTCGGTTCTCGGTTCGATAGGGTCACCTGATTTCGAAATATTAAGTCTATTAATATGCACGCATTTGATTAGTAGGGTTCCGGGATCTGCTCGATTTGTTTACTCGAAAGAAGAGCCAATTATAATACTAGGGGACATCACATCGGGGCTAGAGGTAAAGTCTCCTGAATATATATGTAGATATACATTATTTTTAAAATAGTTTTGTATCCACATCTGTTACATTAGTGATATATTAGGTACCTATTCAAGTGTGATATATCAGGCTTGAATACTTTTTTTTTATTGTTCAACGGGGAAGCGTTTGGCCTTCATCTTACCTGGTAACAAGTAGAGATAAGGCCGAATGTGGAGGCGCACTTCACCCGGAATCAATAATCTGAGAATCTGGCTATCTTACCTGTAAATGCCGGCACACAACATTTTTTTAAGAATTGTTACTATGGCGACAGAATTAGGTAAGATGGTGGTAGCTAGCCAGGCGGACTTAAACAAAATCCTACCACCAACCAAACCAAGCAAAATATTGCAAAACATTAATCGTAGTGTTTCTTCGGCTTCATTAATGAATTTCCACGAACAATGTCTGCCTACACTCCGTTTCGTCTATTTACCTCCACATAACGATAAAAAAACACCAATAATATGTAACTTTTCTTTAACAAAGATTTATGAGACAGAAGGAAAATTCCAGAAATTGGTAGCAGAACCGCATTATGTATTAACGTAAGAAAATACAAAGTACATTTCCAGCGCTGCGCTGGGATTCATAATGTTATCCAACATTCGTACAGAACGTATGCTTACTCAAAGTGTTCTCCATTATTATAAAAGTGACCCTAACTACAGTACCAGTAAGTATTGGAACACCTATCAGTCAGATATTGAGCCTTCTTTGTTTACAATTGCATCGGAATTCCAATTTGTAATAAATGTATTTATGTGTATATTAAATGTAAAGGCATACCGTGCCTAAGAATAGGATAGATAGTTTCAGACCACATTTATAAGAAGAGTTATTTCAACACTAATTTGGGTCCGCTTTAGGGCTTATAACCGAAAAGTGTACCAGAAGTTATCTAGTGTAAGGTATATACAAGTAGACTGACCGTTCTGTTGCCGAGGTAGCGCACGCGGCAGCTGAGGTAGGCCGACTTGCCGACGAGGGCGGTGACGTTCCTGGGAGTGGCCGCGTCGAAGGAGGGCGCCAGGCGCGACGCAGGTGGAGACGGCAGCGAGTTCACGGACCCCGCGCCGCCAGCCACGTCGCACGCACCTGCAACCGTACACTGCATGTTGAGGATACAGGGACATGACGAGATCGGTGACCAGTGCCTCTGTGTCAGATCCAGAGGTCCCGGGCGATCCCCAGGGAGTACCTACTTACAATATTGTGCTTGGTTTAGTTGGAGATAGGACTTTGTTCAAGTCCGTCTAACTACCACCATATTACCTAAGTATGTCGCCATTACAATTCTAAATTGGTGTGCTCCGGCATTAAGAGGTAAGATAGCCAGTTTCTCAGACCATTGAGGATTCTGAGTGAAGTGCGCTGCCATCTTAAGCGCTATCATAACTTTAAACCAGGTGAGATGAAGACCCAGCGCTTCCCCATCGTACTATAAAAAAAAGTGAACAAGACAAAGACTTTACAATTAAAATCAGTATAGCTCCTTATAAAACCACAACAACCGTATCTAGCACCATTGTTCATCCAAGATATTTAGTCCACGAAGGAGCTCAGTAGTTCAAAGCTTACGTCAAAAATGATACATAGATACATAAAGTTACACTAGTGGGACACCGTGCCCCATGATCCCGTGACGACCATAGCGCCTCCTACCGAATTCTATTGTACATTTTAACTGTCAAGGGATCCACTTAAGTGGGTTCAACTGGACCGATTTTCATGTTCTTTTTTAACATAGTACACCAAAAAAATTGGTTCGGCCGTTTCTGAGGAAATTTGTGTCAAATATAAATAAATTATAATATGTTAAGAATAAGTACAAGCAGAAGCATACCTAGTGAGCTTCTGATGTACACAACATAATAAACAATAGTACTACGATCCTAAATGACTGGTTTCATTTTAAACATCAAATCGTGATTTATTAGCAAGAGTTTTCAAAATGTATAGGATTACGGAGTAAAACTCCTTGATGTATTATATTGGTAAAGTTTTACAATAAGTACCGCTAATTATTGAAATCCTATGTTCCTACCTGCACTGTAATATTCTCAGTAGGTAAGATTTAACCTTTCCTACAATGTGGATACTTCAATGTGGGTTCAAACAAATCAGCTTTAGTAGTAGCGAGTTTGCCCGTGGACTGAGCCAACACCGACCCTGCCACTTGGCTGGATGCCTACAGCTAAAAGCTTGCGTCTCGCTCACAGTTCATAGTTTTTGTTTACCCACTTCCCAAGGACATACAGTCATGGCGTTTGCCTTTCAGAAAGTAGATAAGTCAAAAGTTAAGGTAAGTAAGCTAGGGAAAGCCCTGTCTGCCCGTCTGGCGGCCGGCCAGGCAGCTAACGAGGAACTATTCAATTCACACACGCGCGGTAATACAATATGAGAACTAATGGAGGAAATCATCTGTAATGGGACCTAGGGACCTCAACCACTGATAAGATATAAAAATTCAGGCTTTACAATCGAAAATAGTTTTTACCCATCCCACCTATATCCTTCTACGAGGTTGATACTCGTAGGTATCAAAATATTTTTCCCGTGTAACGTGATAAATCCGGCGCAGCTCCACCACATTGTGGTCAGACACCGCTTCCGCACTTTATTTGTGTATCGCAGCCGAGCACTGCGTCCGAACCGCACCGCTCCGGCTAATCACGTCACTTCCAGTGCGCACCCGCTATACACCTATTACGTTTTTGTTATTGCACGAAGGGCAGCACTTGGCCTTCATCTCATCTAGTATATGTAAGGCCAAAAGCGCACTTCTCCCAGTATCCACAACAGACTGAGGGACTGGCTATCTTACCTCTGAATGTCGTAATATAACAACTTAGAATGTTTGTTATGACGACAGACTTAGCATGGTGGTAGTAAGTCAGGTAGACTTTAATAAATATTTGTTCTGTGTTGGGTGTTGTATTGAATGATAAGTATGTATTTACAAAAAAAAGTATTTAAGGATTCTATACATAATCTAGTTCCCATATTATAAGCTATGCTTAGTTTGGGGCTACATGGCGTTGTGTGAGATTAATGTCCTGTAATATGTATGATTATTATTATTTATTTACTTTGTTTAAGTCTGGTGGCTAGCAACCACCTGGTGGTTACCTATTTCTATCGCCATAACAACAAATATAAAAATTGTTGTGTTCCGGCATTTAGAGGTAAGATAGCTAGTTCCTCAGTTTTTTAAAAAGTGAGATGAAGGCTAAGCGCTTCCGCTTTCCTTTCCGCTTTAAATAAAAAATAAAACATTGTTGAACTCGATATAGAGCTGGCTACCCCGGAGCGACAGTATAGCTACAAACGGAAAGTAGTCTCTCTGGTAAATGGCACAGCATGATGCCTGTTATGCCAAGTGTGCTCTGAGCCGAGCCTCTCATTTTAAGTGAATCTACCGTAATACCACGATTATAAGCCGGCCCGGCCCGTAAGACCCGAGTGAGCAGCGAACAAAGGGTTAAATTAACCGTGCCCACTCCGGGTCTATTGTACCCGAGTGTTTCATTAAACACTATGAACAAACTGAGATGTATCTTTGCTCGCGAAAGTTCGGAGAAGCCGTAGAAACCGTGGAAAACGCTATCTCAACAAAACAACTAGCGGTACACTGTTCTCCGAATTGAATAATAGATGGCGAAAAGTTTAGATCTAAGCAAAGCGAGCTACTTTCATAAAGAAACAGTTTTCTTTCTGCTGTACCTGGTTAAAGTAATCTTGTCTTTGTACTTTGTTAGCAGAGGTCAAGGTGTTCGTCAGAGATATTACACTGAAATGTGAAACGAACTGAAAACGGAGACACGCGAGAGAACCTAGTTTACCAGCTTACATCCTGCGGTTCTGATGACTTTCCATCTTCCTATATTAAGGAACTATCCGGGCACTGCTTTTTCTATTTTATTTGAACTTAGTCTCCAACTAGACCTTATTCCATTTTAACGTTGGGGCGTAACGTCAATGTCAGATGTCAGATCAAGGTCAATTCTTGAAAATACTAATAGAAGTACTATGAGAAACCGTGATAAGAATATCTGGTAGGAAAGGCAAAGTCAACGAGTAACATGAATGTTATAAATAATGTTAATGTAATGTGTGAATTTAAAATGAATGTGTTTAAAGTTTGCGTCATTTTGTGGTGGCGCATGAAAGAGAAGAGAGTGCCTAGGAAGTATGTTCGTATTACGAATGCTCGGTCTGAAGCTAGCGTAACTGGTCAGTTTGATGTTGCAGTAGGCTTGCACTGAGGATCTGCTTTAAACATGTTTTATGTTTCTCCTGATTATGGATGGTCAGATATGGAACATACAGGAGGAAACGCCCTGGTGCTCGCTGTCAGACATGGAACATACAGGAGGAGACGCCCTGGTGCTCGCTGTCAGACATGGAACATACAGGAGGAGACGCCCTGGTGCTCGCTGTCAGACATGGAACATACAGGAGGAGACACTCTGGTGCTCGCTGTTAGACATGGAACATACAGGAGGAGGCACCCTGGTGCTTGCTGCTCGTCGATGACAACGCTCGCGTTGGAGGAGATGCGGCCGAGGTACAGCGAGAGTACACTGGGGAAATGACAAGAGAAATAGGAGAGTGTTGGGCGGAAGATCTTAACTTATTTTTTTAGTTTTTTACCGCCTCTGTGGTCTAGTGGTTCGCCTACCGGTCTCAGATCCGGAGGTCCCGGGTTCGATCCCCAGGGAGAGTACAATTTTGAGTTTGGTTTGGTTGGTGGTAGGACTTTGTTTAAGTCCGCCTAGCTAGCTACCATCATCTTACCTAATTCTATCGAAATAACAACAATTTTTAAATTGTTGTGTATTGAAGGTTCTGGGTGAAATGCGATTCCACCTTTGACCTTATCATTACTTGAAAAATCAGGTGAAATGAAGGCCAAACACATCCCCGTTGTACCATAAAGAAAAGGTCACCGAACTTAAACCGAACATCTGTTCTGTGTCTTCGAGTACTCCATTTCTCACCAATTGCCTTAGACAATGTATCCCCACCAGCCCACTCGGATTTGAGATACCTCGGCTCGCTCCTACAGAATGACGGCGATACAGACCATGACACCAGCCGCATTGCCAAGCTGAAGAGATATGCTAATTCGCTGGCCTAAATAAGAGCCATCCCTTGGATCACATGTCGCCTGAATCAAAAGCCCCGAAAGATTTTTGAAAGACTGGAGAGCACCAGCTCTTCATAGATCCGGTCTCGACCCCAGAAGGCTATATTAACAGTATACATAATATTTATTTTGTATCGTAGTTCGTCTCTTTATTCTTATAATGGTTGTGTTGCTTATTAACGTTGTACACATTTTCCATAATATTTAAATTATTGTTTCTGTCTCCACCTAGGTTTGCTTGAAGAAAACTCTTATTAAGCTCGCCTTTGCAATACTTTTAATTTAATAATTCCTTGTATCATTATTTCTATGTTTGTGTGAAATAAAGTATAAAATAAGTAAAAAATCAATATAAATTAAAGGATCAAATAGGTAAGCTCTGTCGAGACAACTACATTTGCGCCTTTTGTGATCCTCGCCCGTCGTTCTTACAATGACTATACGCTAATTCAATGCAATTTAGGTACTAGTTACGTTGTCTAAGCAGTTACCTACTGCCTAAATAATCCTTGAATTCCGAATGACTACTAATAACTAACCATAACTCAGTCCCATGCTTACGTAAATGAACTCCATTGATACGTAACTTACAGAATAATTCTGAGAATCTCCTCATTCAAAAGACAGCTTCAGGAAATACCTAGTTCTAATTAAAGTCTGTTGAGATTACCTGTTGACATTCACCGTTAAGCTTGATAAAGGCGAAAAAGACTTTAATTAAAACTTTCTAGTCGTGTTTTTATTTACGCCTGAAAAGGTTCTCGTCTCCTGAAACAGCTGTAGTTATGAGATTGTGGCGCTCTGAGCAATGGCTGTTTGTACTTCACTTGTTTTAAGCTGTACTTACTTTGATGAGACTTTGTTAATTAGGTAATGGGGTTAGATATTACGCATCAAATTCAAACTGAAATACAACATTCATTGTATTTATTGTATTTAGTCAAATCTGTAGAATCTCTTTAAACCATCAAAGCTAGATATACCATCTATATAGAAAGACGCGACCGAGACACAAAACCAATCAAACATGTTACACGGTTTCACTTTACATGATGCGCGAATGTTGTGCTAAATAATGCTAATGTTAGCGTTTTTTATAAAAACGTATAATAAACTAACATCTCTATAAAGCATGATCTATCTATCTATCTAAATATATATAACTCAAAGGACTGACTGACTGACATAGTGATCTATCAACGCACAGCCCAAACCACTGGACGGATCGGGCTGAAATTTGGCATGCAGGTAGGTGTTATGACGTAGGCATCCGCTAAGAAAGGATTTTGATTAATTATACCCCCAAGGGGTTAAAATAGGGGATGAAAGTTTGTATGAAACTTTGTCAATTTTAAACCGATCGGTCTGAGACATTGCATGCATAAAGCTACTATGACGTAGGCATCCCCTAAGAAAGGATTTTGAGATTTTGCATTTGTTTTGTTTCGGTTTAGTAGTTTTGGTTATAGACTATGCTTTGTATTTGACTTTTGTTTTGTTTTCGTTTGGTTTAAGTATAGGTTTTTTCGGTTAGACTTTTTTAAAATGGCTAAAGAAAATCTAAACGTTAATGGAGAAGTTGAAGAATGTACTGCCGTTTTTAAGTTTTGTAGGCCCTAATTTTTTTCACACGCTAAACAAAAGTAAAGCCGCAAAAACTATACCTAATTAATAATAATACTTCTTAACGCGAGCGAAGCCGCGGGCAAAAGCTAGTCTATACATATCATAAAATCGTAGAAAAGTTGAGTTTGTACATTTAATATTAGTTTGCACATCACTCACAAAACACGCAAATTATTTGTATAAATAATATATGTACAAGGGAAGCAGTCGGATTACCAAATAAACCGGGAACAGTACCAGAAGGACATTGTGCCCAAGACATTGGCTGCATTGCCACACTGGATAGTTATTTTAATTCACTGGCATAAATAAGAGCCATCCCTTGGGTGCCCCGCAAGATTTTTGAAAACCAGGAGAGCACCGACTCTCCACTCCCCACTCCCCGCGGACCCAAGGTCTCCTGGTCGTCTTTAAGTTTTTTTTATTTTTATACCGTATTCGACCCTATAGCAAAACTTAAAATGACGTTTTTTTTACAAAATAAAGAAAGAAATCCCACACAATTAGATACACAAACATTCACAAAAAGAGGCTGCAGGCACCGTATCAAACAACTCCTCAGAACACAACCCATTACATTGACATTACCATACATGCGGAACACACATAAGGAGGAAAAGTCTCATCTGAGACATTAAGGTTCAATATCTTGAGAGTGTGTGTGTCTTGTGAGTATGGGATCGTCGACAATTTGTCTTTGAATCAAGTCAATATAAGCTTGTATTCAGGAGGTCCTGCCAAAAAATGACAACAGTACTCCATGTGGGGTTGAACCACTGAAGTACCATAACTCTAACTAAACTCTAGTTAACACTCCATCGATCTCAGACACGAGTTGTCTTTGGCTCCTGTCAACACGTGAACGAAGGATATTGGCACGGTCCGTGTAAAAAGTGTCCCCAGTACTGCATAGTAATGGGTACTTTCCGTTGATAGCATATCATTGATTTGCTGTAAAAAACAAACAAGCCATGCGGGACGCCGTGATTTCCATGTAGTCGCGTTTACCGTCAACAACAGCCTACAAGTTAAAGCTAGAAACCCATTTGCACAATCCTCAGGCCAATCTTAAGAAGACAATTACGAGACCAAACCCTGGTGTCAGACTCTTTCAAATGCCTTCGCTATATCTAGGCCAAAACCTTTCCTAAACTCTCAATGGCTTGGTCCCATCGATGTGCGAGATACAATAAAAGTTCACCAGTCGAGCGACCGTGACGAAAACTGTATTGACGGTCGTTGAGCGGTATCCCTTTTTGGGTACCGGGTGGACAGTAGCAGTCTTGACCAAATGCAGGACTTGCTTTGTGGAGTAAGAGAGCTAAAAGAAGCGCGTTACTTGATAGCGCAAGATTAAGGACTTCAGTGAAGCGATTCTTCCCATGCAGAAGATGAATTCTCTTATTGGGCAGTACAGAAGTCCAAAGATGTCTCTGCTGAGAAGTATTTTATGTGCAGTTATTGACTATAACGAATGGAATACTTTCATTTTTTTTAATCCGGGCTAGTGCGCTGAATGGCTTCAAGCCTTTCAGCCTCGCTTGTTATTCCAATGCATCGGAGTTAGATGATTAATTTCCGGCGGAACAGCGACCGAGTCGGGATTACTTTGTGGCGCTGTTTCTATTGTTTATTCTACGCGATGGCTGCATTCATTGGGAATGACTTCCGCTCGGAACTTTGCTTGCATTCATCTTTTTGATAAATATTGGAAACCTCGATGAATAAAGTTTTATCATTATTATCACGTCTTGGTTCCGAACAGGCGATAGATTTAACGATTCAAAATGATCTTAAAAATTTCACTTAGTATACTATATTTTGAATTTGAATTTGAATCAATAGCTCGAAATCTACTACAGCTGTATATGAATTTCCGTTAAGTGTGGAAACCTCTGGAAACCTTTATCTGCAGTTTTCAAACAACAATACATTAGCTACAAGACCTCATAAGTGCCAATTACCAATTATATGAATCCTTTGGTTACAACTAGGACAGGCCTCACAAATCCGTTGGTAGTAGTGGGTTCAATTCCCACCCAGAACAAACATTTGTGTGTTAAATGTTGATTTGTTCTGTGTTTGGGTGTTGTATAATATGATGTATTTACAAACAAAAGTATATTTAGTAGGTATTTTAACGTAATCTAGTTCCCACATTACAAGCTTTAAATTAATTTCTGTATTTGGTGACGTATTAACTGTATTTTGTCTATGATCTATGTAATTACAAGTTTACATATTTATAAAATTGTAGCACAATTCTGACAGGCGGGCTCATCCTGTATAGAAACCTTACATTTTTGCCATATTGTGTCACGGAGGTTTTTCCAATCTTTATTAAAGATCCCTAAATATCTTTACTGTTCGGCAATATTGTTTCACTTATTCATATTATCGAGTAAGATTTTAGATTTGAAATTATAGACTGAATAGTAAATATATAGTTGATCTCCATCGCTCACAGTAAAAAAGCAACCGCTTAAAATCTACCCTCATTTATTTAAAATCTTGAAAAATAAACTTACATTTTATATAAATTGTAACTTACTTCTACATCTTGGTGATGACAATAGTGTCATCAACAAATGCAGGCGTTTTTACAATTTTTTTTACAAATCTTTATTCAACAAAATTTAGCGTTACAATTAACTGTACGAAATATACTTGTAGATTTTTTGACACATCTTTAGGTCTTATTGATTAGCATTGTCTTAAATTTTACAAAATTGACACTTTTTTACAAATTTGTTGACTTGTAATGTTCATTGAATAGGTGCCTGTTTGCTACCGACCACCTTCCTGCCGAAGTCCGGTGCCGAGCAGTTTGCCGTGTCCCTTCGGTGCGCGGGAGAGTCAGTGCCTTCTGATAAAGCTCGCGCCATCGTAGACCTCATCCATCCTCTGGCCTAGAGCTAGACAAAAGTAGGAGACAAGAACTAACCATCACTCATGTTAAAGAAAGATATCTGTTGAGGTTCTATCAATCAACTGGTAGACAATTACCTGTAACTATAGGCACCTATCGATACAAGTTTTAAGGTTGCCAAATAGAAAAGCTATTTGCTACGCTCCAGTTCGCGTAGCAAAAGCCAAGTTGTTTATGATCCAACGTTGCTTAAGTTGCTCACTAACCTTCTGGAAAGAGTTCCTATTACGTAGCCAGTAGCAACACGAGTTGGGACGTGAGTTGAGACGTGTCTAACTTCGCTCGTTTCAGGCATTGCGGTGATTTAGTGGGGTAATTAGTTGTTCGAATATACAACAAAGGATTCCGAGAAACTTTTACGGATTAGCACGTATATTTACACTTTCTACAAGCCTAGTTTTTTAGAAGCCTAGAACAGTCTAGTACAATAAATAAACATTAAACAAACAAATCTTTGTTTAAATAAATAAACATTAAAATCAATAAATCATTATTTTCAAGTCAAATTTGAAGCTGTGAGTATCTTATTCGAATAGTCATTCTTGCAGCAGTCAATTAGTCAAATAGTCATTTATTTCCTCTTTAAACATATTACATGCACTTAGATACGTCAAAAATAAAACAAAATAGGTAGGCTAGGCACAGTATACATAAAAATAAATAAAACAAAGACATAAAATCAATTAATAGGTACCTTTAGTACCGCACTTAAATTATAAACAAATTTACTAGTTATACTAACCATTATTGTCACAAAATATATACTTGTCGGCCAAAGCTTCGTCAATTGTATAATCACTTTTACTAATTAATTTAAGTTTAATGTCGATGAAAAATTCAATGTCCGGTTTATTCTTAATGTCAGGTGGTATTTTATTATACAATTTTATTGACAAGCAAAGAAAGCTTTTTAATATCCTTGTGAGTCTTGTTCGAGGAACTACAATATTTCCCTTATTTCTAGTATCATAACTATGAACTTCTGAGTTTGTTACAACACTATCCAGATTTCCTCGTATGTAAACAATATTTTGGTAAATGTACTCACTTATCATGGTCAAAATGTTCAGCCTTTTAAACATATCTCTACAGGAGTCCCTATATTTTAATCCTGCAGCAATTTTATTTTTCTGTTCAAGGCAAATACGCAGTATAATGCAGTTATTATTCGAAAGAACTCGTTTTTAGGGTTCAATGTGATACATATTTATTTGGGTGACTTACAATAATTAATTTCCAGAAATATATTTTGAAATGTTTGTAATTAAGATATATATCTAGAAGATATATATCTTCAGGCAAAACACTCTTATGTTTTCAAATCAAATTAAATAGAATTATTTCTAGCGATGTTGCATTTCATGCGTCGATACTTCATACTGTAACTACCAGTTGGGTAGTATCCCGGGTAAATTAAGTCAACCTACAAAACTCGGCTCGACACCAATCAATCTTAGTTTCCCTAAAAAATGACAGGACACTAACTTAATCAATGACCCATCAGTGGTCACGTCACGTGATGGATGCCCCCTTAATTAGCGCTTCATCACAAAGCCTGACCACCCTTACTCATCCGATATAAGACTCAAATTGAACAAAAAGTACGGACATTAGCTTGACCGTCGTGATTTCCGGAACCGGGTATTGGATATTGGACCTTGTGTGTAAGATATAAAGTTGTAAATCAAGAGACCAGGGTACGTGAGGCTCTGGACAGATTGCGGACGTTGACGAGAGAATGAATATGATAAAGTGACCAGACTAGACTAGATATTGCAGAACTAGCTTCAAATACACGAAAATCGTGAAGAAAATAAAGAAATTCATTGACGACAGACAACATTTGTTTGACTGTTCCCAGAAATTATGAAAGATAAAAATTGAAAATTGTATAATTCGCATCTGATTTCAGTCGTCAAGGAAACGAGTTATTGTCAGTGTAATGTGAAACATTCCAGTTCCAGCACGAGGGCGCGCGCGCAGACGGACAGTGACGATCCGCAGACAGACACTCCGCTCGTTCAAACGTAAATATAAATAAACATCCACTTATTACTGCCAACTGAGAGTTCTTCACGAGAGCTTAAGGGCGAGTCTGTCTGAGCACGAACTGTGATATGATAAGGCCATCAGATCGGTGCGGGTGCGGTGCGGACTAAAATATCGAATAATGATTGTTATTATTCTTAAACTTTTCAAGTAGGTTTAAATATATTGTTATATGAAAAAAAACAACCAAAAACAAAATTTACAATAAATCTGGAGACCTTAATCAAATTTAAATACGGTGACGCGTGACCGAGCTGGCTCTTATTTTGATTAGCGAAATAGAATCGCTATTCAGCATGACCGTGCACCCGAGGCTTTGTTACCGGCGCTTGCCTTGTTAGTTCAATTGTACATGTTAGTTTTGTAAATTAATTAATGATTGACCTAACATAAAACAGTCGTGACCAGTGGAGGTTTTTTACTCCTTGACACCAAAACTACACTAAGTACTGAAAACCTGAAATGCTGCACTAATTATTGTTTTAGACCGGCATTAACGTTTTTATTGGTCCGGGTTGTAAGCAGGCGAAGCTACGAGCAGAACCTAGAACATAGACTGTACAATTACGAATACTTTCGGATATGGCATGCGATACCAAACGAAGATAGACGAAATAATTATAATACTTTCTAAAATTACGGTTCGTATGTAGGTATATAAAAACTAAATTCATACTAAAGTGGAGATCAGATATACTGTAAAACATCCGTTGACAAATAGTTTATTAGCTAGAGTGAGTCCCGATTCATTTTAAAGTTGGTACATGCCTATAATAGTTTCAGCTCTAAACTTAGAACTAATCTTTTAATCGTCTCCTGGTAAGTTGTTAACTAAATTGTGTTATGAATGCTGTGTCAGCCTTGACACACGTTCTTTAAATATAAAATATAAAAATAAAGCAAAAACAATACATCAAAGAAACATTCATCCACCACAACACATCTTGCTCTAGTCCCTAATCTACAAATTGGTTGCACGTGTACGCGTATATCAGCCTACACCTTAAATATGTGTTAAGCCCATCCCATATGTTGTTCACGAGATAACAAGGAGGTGATGAGTGGGTGATTACAGGCGCAGAATACTCAACTGTTTCTATGTAAAAATGTAAATTAACGCCACAGACTACATATCAGTTAATACAGGGATCGTGATGTAGCATTAAATGGAGTTGACTGCCACAGAATACAGAGAGAGTTAGTATGGTGACATTGTGAAGGGTGTATTTTTAGAAAGGCTCGCGTTAAGCGATGAATGGCTCTCTGCTAATGGGTGAATGTTTTAAGAATCATAAAAGTTAATTTAATTTGGTGACAAAAACATAATACCGTCGATGGAATGCTTATTCTATGATTTTTAACGATATGTGACGAGATATACCATTATACGGTCGTGACAAATACAAACAGCCGGTAATTACATCCACCATCAGTAAGTAGGAGGTAAAAATTATAAGTAACTGTCGTTACTAAGAACGTAAGTACCGACACCTGTCCCCAGGTAAGACGTGAATCATACGATGAATTCACACTTCACACTCCACATTACATACTGCGCACTGCACACTACATACTGCACACTACTGTCTACACACTGCAGACTGCACACTACAGACTGCACACTACTATGTACACACTGCAGACTGCACACTACAGACGGCAAACTACAGACTGTACACTGCACACTACAGACTGCACACTACATGCTGCACACTACATACTGCACACTACATACTGCACACTACAGACTGCACACTACAGACTGCATGCTGCACACTACCTACTGCGCACTACTGTCTACACACTGCAGACTGCACACTTCAGATGGCAAACTACAGATTGTACACTGCACACTACCGACTGCACACTACATACTGCACAGTTCAGACTGTACACTACATACTGCACACTACAGACTGCACGCTGCACACTACCTACTGCACAGTTCAGACTGTACACTACACACTGCACACTACAGACAGCACTGCACTGCACATAATATTGTTGTATTCCGGATACAGCCAAGCTACTTGACGAGACAGACATTTAATTTTAATTCGAGAAACGGGTATTTATCGCGTATTTTACCTCTATATTTATCCCGACGTCCCGACGACATTATCTGAAGCAGAAGTTCACGACGAGCTATAGATAATAGGTACTGAGTTAAATATGCGTGTTGCGGTGAGTTCATCCCGTTATATAGGTACATAAGATGTTTACGAGAAGTGGTAGAGATCGATCATGCCGGCGTGTCCGCCTCATTACGCGAGCTTAGCGAACCGCCCTAATGTGATGCTTTATTTTTAAAATTCACCCTAAAACACCCCATTTTTCTGCTGAAACAGACAGGATGAAGCTTAAAATACGTAACGTAACGTAATTTATCCACTTACCTAACAAGCAAGCACACACCACAATCTTTGTAATATTATACAATCGTCGTGTGACCGACTGACTTGCCCATAAAGCTGCCAGCCAGAAGTCAAAATTCACTTACAGCTTGTTATAGATCGATAGTTTTGAATCGATATTTGATAAGATAAATTTACGATCATTATAATTTTTAAGAAAACAGTAATTTTTGTCCGTAAATATACGAAACACATATTTGTGTTAAGATATTATATACGCAGAAGATAACTGGGAAAACGTGAATAGGACATTTAGAATAGCTGTGTTCCAAGTCAACTTACACTGTTATACAATGTCGAAGTGCATTGTAATGTGGAATTCGTAGAATTTCTAAGTGCTTATTTCAGTGTTACAGGTAAATGTGTGTTATGGGATCGTAAGCCGCGCAATTTCGGCATAATGTCGTACGGAGGCAATCTGCTCGCGCTGAGTCCAGCCTGCTCCACGTTGTCTACAGATGTGGAAAGTGATTTTTTTATTTAAATTTGAACGTGGCGCAATTTTTTTAAACCTCTTAGAGAGGGTTTTATTTTCCGAGATCATTTCTATCACTGTTTCGTTAGCACGCTCTGCTCTGCCTCAACGGTTTGATGGATTTTGACGTTTGATTTGTACAAATATAATAGTGGAAGTAACATACGAGTACTATTTATATTTATTTATAGGTTACTATTTTATTAGCTTTTATTCTTCAATTTTAATTGAGGACATAAAAAAAATACAGCAATATGGATATAAAATGAAAGGTAAATTACTATCATAATGAATAGATTAAAATTCCCTTGGATGCCGTATCGTCGTAAAATCAAGAATTTAAAATTTTCAGTCTAGTTTTAGTTTTTCAACTATCAGTTACTTTATAAATACAAATAGCTGATGCATTAAGCAAAGTTAAGGTAAGTAAGTCCCTACACATATTCATTTTACGCAAACAACTGAAACATTTGTTATTGCTAATTATAATACTTCATGTCTTTACAATACTTAGGTAGTACAAATATTTCAAGCTATATGGAAATTTGCATACCAAAATTTGTATCTTACTCTCTAAATATTGGAGGCATCTAAACTAGAAATGTTTGCATAGCTCCGTGATGAGCTCTTAACCCCAGTTCCGCAATCTCGTCTATGTAGACATCCGGTGTAATCCGGTTTTAATACTTCGCGCGCAATAGTGCCGAATATTCGGGGAAATTACTCGACGGAGGAACTACTGTGCTAATGTTTATTGTCTTAGTGGTAGGTACCTACAATGGTAGTGGATCACAGTATACATTTCAAATAAAAAACAATTTATAACAATATATTACTTTTGCTCATCTTCACTACTCTCTGTGCCAAAAAGTTTCAAGTGAAATATGTTTGTGATAGACTACTTTTCTCCAATAAGCATGGCGGCACATTCGGCATAACAATGGGATATTGGATCCAATTACAACGCATTGCCTCTTTTTTATTTTCGTTTTTAGACATTTTTATAAGTCTCTATCTGCTTCTTATGAAGGTGAGAATGAGTGAGCGTGTCATCAAAAAATGTAAAAGCTATAGAAAATAGCAAATCACCAAAGCGATAAAATGAGTAACCACAACAATCTACAAGTTACATCGTTACGGCCTAATAACCAGTTATTGACGAGCGAACTCATAATTGACACAGATTAAGTAACAATAAGGCTATGGAGTTCCGCGAGCAGAGCGATAAGCGATACTTACCGCTTATCGCTTCTCCCTAACATAGAAAACTTCAAAAACTTCTGCAACTTTGTTAGGGTTGTCAAGTTGGATGACAATAATCTGTGTAGTGAAGATGAGAGTTTGCGGGTTTTATTCCCGTGGCGAGGGCAATGTTTGTGTGGGCGAAACATCTTCCGAGTCTGGATTGTGGCACGACAATACTCCAAGTTTGTGATAACCACGGTACGGGGAATTCTAGTGGGATATACTTAGCCGGATGCTTTGTTACTTGCCAGTTTTGTCCTATTGTTGTTACGTAAGAAATAAAGTCCTACGTATATTCTAGCTAGATTTAGGGTAAATTAAACGAGTATATGATACGATAAGTGTTCAATAAGTGAAGACGTTTAAGGAGAAGAGACATTTATCCAGAATCTACTAATCTTTAAAACAAATTCCCCGGTAAAACAATTGAACAGTATTTGTATAGTCGTAGATAAGAACCTCAATGTTGAGTTACCTATAGGCCGTTTGTAACGGTCCTTAGGTAATCTCACTGATCCCTTGTACATAGTTAGTTTAATTGTACTTTTTATTGAATAAATGAGATAGAACCTCAATCCTAAAAAAAGTGGTACATTCCTATGAGAAATATTTTTTCAGCCCAGTAGCTACCAAAGTCCCTTGGCTAAGGCAGAGCTTACCACGAGTAAAGTCCCACGGAAATTTATCTGTTTTGTCTATACAATGAGTGAGGAATGGAGTGTATCGAGTTTGTAGTCCTGCTATAAACTCCGTACTGCCATCCTTGTCGTCGTCTCCTTGCCGTCGTCTGTTTTTCCGCACAAGTACAATCTTATACGAGTCCAGAGTAAATAGGTACCTTTAGGGTAAGCGTGTTCCTACTTAGACCACATCTTACTTGTTGTTCCAGTAAGGTGGTGGTCAAACGCTTGACTATAGACCAATACAATAAAACAAGTATATCATTTATATATGACAACACGACCGAAACGACGAGATTGTCTCACAATAAAAACGTACATAAATCAGCGCGCGATGGAATACAACTCCCAAAGCAAATAAAAATTCACTGAAAAGCCAAATAACAAAATTGCCGGAAGTCAAGAACCTTTCTATCGCTGAACGATTGTCGTACCGATTAAAATTTTATTGCTTTTCGGAATCGGAGGGAAATAACGAGTTGGAGACATCCGGCCTTCGATTACGTGGAACGGATTCCACGGAGTCGGGGGCAAATGAGAAGTGGACGCTTCTTCATTCGTTAATAAACAGTTCAATCAGTTCAAATGCGGGAGTAAGGACATCGTGCGCTTATAGTTTGAGGACCCAAAAAATACCATATACACACTGTACGTGATCAAATACAGATAGGGATCGTTTCCGACATTCCCCACTCGAATAATCTCTTGCTCAGCTATTTATGTCTCTTCAAGTGGTACCGAACAAATTCAGGCATGACAAAGCAATGGTTATTCATATCAGAACATTTACAGAGCGCCAACAATGCCGCGCCGTTGAACCGCCAACGACGACGGTACAAAATGAACAACGTTTGAACCACCGACGGTACAACTCATACAACGTTTGAACCGCTGACGGTACATCACATACAACGATTGAATCGCCGATGGTACAACACATACAACGTTTGAACCGCTGATGGTACAACACATACAACGTATGAATCGCCGACGGTACATAAATATTACAGGACGTTAATTTAACACAGCGCCATGTAGTCCCAAACTAAGCATAGCTTGTAATATGGGAACTAGATTACGGATAGAATACTTGAATACTTTTGTAAATACATACGTACTATATGATACCACACCCAAACGCAGAACAAACATTTATATTCATCACACAAATGTTTGTCCTGAGTGGGAATCGAACCCACAACCTACAGCGCAGAAGGCAGAGTTACTACCAACAGAGCTATGAGGCTTGTTAATATACACATCACATACAACATTTGAAACGCCGACGACGATGGTACAAAATGTACATGCAATGTTTGAACCGTCGAAGGTACATCACATACAACGTTTGAACCGCTGACGGTACATCACATACAACGTTTGTACCACCGACGATTCAACATATATACACCCATATAATACAAAATTGTGTATATAGAAAAAGAAAATCTCATAGAGATATAATGTGTCTGTGGTGCGTTACTTTTTCTAAAAACATCTTCAAAATGAAAGACAATCTGCGTTTTTACTGGACAGCGAAACCAGCGGAACTCCGGGGCTTTCTTAACAACAAATTGAAATAGTTTTAAGTACGCACAAAGAGGTTTGAATATGGTAGCGGTAAGCACTAACATTGTACAGCAGTAGGTATTTATGAAAATCAGTATTCTCAAACAAACCCGTAAATAGAATAAACTCCGGGATGCAACGTAGACAAACAACATTTCCAAATCAAAATTTGCATAACACTGAAGACGAAAGAACCAATAAATCCAGGGTCAAAGTATACAATGCACATAGAACACTCTAATTCGTTGCTTACCGGAACAATAGCAGATGTTACATAGACAGTAGTATAGCAGAGTCACTCTCAACTGCCTACGAGTACGTCGCATTGTTTGTTCAGTGGAGAGATCCCACTGCATTACCCGAGAGTAACCGCAGTAGTTGGACAACTAATTAATTTATACCGTCGGGTCACGGTACGAATATTACGTACTGAACAGAAGAGACACTTGAGATTATTGGTTATTCTGACATAGGTTTTTAGAAATGTATCTTCATTTTCCGGTGGCTCTCCACTGCTGAGAATTTCTGACAGTCTTGCGCCAAGCGGAATAAGCGTTCGACGCTGGCGATACTCGTTCACTCCAAGAAGTTCTTCAGCCACGATTTCTCCCAATGCATCGTTAACCCATTACATTGTCCAATATGATTGATGGGCTTCGAACAACGAAGTTGAAGCAAAAAACAACAAAAAAGTCTAAGATCTAATATCCCTTATATTCAAAGTCGTTTAATTAGTTTGAGCAGAGCTGTGGTTATAATATTTGGCTGACTGTACGTCTAGAAAATAATCTAGAGAAAAGCTTGCATAAAAAAGCTCACTCGAATTTAATGAAGCTTCTGATTTTGGCTTCAAGTTGCATTAAAAACTATAAAGAGTTTTTTTACATTTGCGTTAACACAACATTATAGTTTTCAAAGTTAGTAAAACCCAGCCAAAATTTGCCAATAGTAAGGATGTTATGAGTATGTATGTATGTATAAACTGGAAAGTGCCTGTACTGTTTGATAAACAAATCTGTGCAGCACAAAACAAAGAGACAAAAGGCATGGCAATTAATGTTGCCAATCTAAATGCTCGTACTTGCGCTTGGCTGTTTCATTTGGAATGCGGTTTGGGAAGCTCCAAATGAATTCTCGAGACTTGATGCTTCCGTTGATATGAATTGTGTCGCGTTATTATATTGCTCTTGAAAAAGGAAGATATATACCAATTAATTCTGTTTACATGTTTTTCACTTTGGTAGGTGTGATTCACAATGTAGATGGAACCAGACAGAATCTCACCCTGCTAATTTCTACCTTCTAAATTACTCACTCGTTGCTTTCATCTACTTAACTAAGATAACTTAACCTAAGAATTAATTCAACCGTGCGTCGTCACCAGCGAATACCTTTTTTTACAAGGGAAAATCTGTTCGCAGACACCCTAACGCACCGAGGGATGTGAAAGGGTAGTGTGAGGATGACGGACTCCTCGACTCACTAAAACCACCCCGATAGCCGGCCTCGATGCATGTCGAGGGGCTCCGACAACTCTTTATAGAACATTTAAGTGCCCCCCTCGCATATCGCCTTAAAAGCACGACCCGGGAACGACACCCACAGCCGCCTCCAGCACTCGTGGTGCTACGTCGGCACATGCCACAATGTGCCAGATCCCGGGGTCCACTACTGCCCAGCCGGAACCCTCGTCCCGACCGCCCATGCAGTATCGAAAGGCCCCTGTTCGGCAGGGGTACCGCCCAAGCCCCTCATGGGGCAGGCAGTGCGGGGCGGCCGTTGCCAGCGCCCCGCCGCCGCCTCCTCCGAGCGGGATCGGCCCTTTCCCGATCTCGCTCGGCGGCCTCTTTCCGAACCAATACGGTCTCACAGAAAGAGGCCACGGCTTTTCAAGCCGTCTAATCTGCCAACATAGCTTCCACTACGCTTGGCAGAGAGAGGTTCTACGCTCCAAGCTCCACGCTGAGCAATGCTCAAGCGTGTGCTGCGCAGAGTCCCGGTCACACCCACAATGGTGGCACTGTGGTGTCGGTTTGCGTACAATCCTACTCAGGTACTCCCCGAAGCAGCCATGTCCGGTGAGCATGAGCTGAGTAAGGCGATAGATGACGTGCCCATGCTTCTTTCCCAGTCAGGCTTCGAAGTTAGGCGCAATGGCGCCGACGACGCGTTGGCGCGAGCTTCGCGGTTCATCCTGCACACGCACTTCAGCGGGCGCGGTTCAACTCTCATCATCACTGCGGAAACGAAATACACACGTGCACCCATTTCCGCTAAGATGTCAAGGGGCGGAAACCGCGCCAAATGCGTTGCCGCCTCAAAGGATATCGTACGATACCCTCGTGCGATGCGAATGGCCACTGTACGCTGTAGACTATTAAGCAGTAGCCTATAGCGCCCAACACCCGTCAGTCTCCCAGACCAAACGGGCGCTCCGTAGAGTGCCATCGATCGCACGATTCCCCCATAGAGACGACGAACGCCCCGAGATTTGGTAGCAGTCTATGTAGAGCACCCACTACCTTCTGAATCCGGGGGACGGTGCGGCTGAAGTGCTCCCCGAAGTCCCAGCGACTGCCCAAGGTGAGGCCCAGGTACTTAAGATACCGCCCCACCTGGACGTCGACGTCACCGACACGAACCGACAAGCTGGGTGGTTAACTTTCCCTCGGGAATTTGTGGAAACACAGCGCCTCAGTCTTGTGAGGCGCTGTCCGCAGACCCAACTCGTGGATCTCCACGACACAAGTCACCCCAAGCTCAGCTAGCCCCTTGGTCTCCTCGAAGCTGTCTCCGCCGGCTAACACTAAAGTGTCATCCGCATACTAGACGACGTGTAGGCCGATGGAGAGAGCTCGACACGCAGGACCACCGTACGCAAGGTTCCACAAGAGTGGGTCCATAAAGAACCTCTGCGGAACCCCACAGCACACCTCCCTCTGGCACCAGCGAATACCTAGCCTAGCTAGACCTCATTGGGCTCCTCGGTTTTTAGGATTCCGCACAAAGGATGACGAGATCCTTTTACTAAGCCTAATCGCCGTCTAACTACATGTCCTCTTATTACCATAAAAAATATCAAAACACACAAGAAACGTACCTTTTTCCATTTACGGTTTAATAGTAGAAATGGTTTCACCTACAAAGTTCAATTAATGGGATTATTTTGGTCTATGCCAACAAATACAAAAAAAATGGCCAAGTGGAAGTCCAACCTACATTAATGCGCCTGAACGAAATACAATAAACCCGCATTTTATTCCTTGAATTACCTGATCCGTGGTCCAAACCCTTTGTCCAACTGTTGGATTAAATCGGAACCCTCGATGTGCGTGTTCGACTCGCACTTGACCGGTTAACTCTGAGATATCATACCAAAAAAAATATTTATAATTTTAAGAGCATAATAACTTTCTGGTAGAATGATTCAAACAATACCCCGTTCCGACAATAAAGAAGCACTCGAGTGGTTCAGCCCCGCGATCAATAATGCATGTAACAAGCGGCGGCCACGCTCGCGCTCGGTGCTACATCCACATTCAAGTTCACTACAAGACGTCGATTTTAATTTGTCCTCGATTTTGCCCGAATGGAAACAGCTGAATTCAACATCTCAATTGTCGTGTTCCGGCATTTAGAAGTAAGATGCCAGTTCCTCAGACCGTTGAGGTATCCGGGAGTAATTGTATCGCTTCCCGTTTTGGCCCTATTATAACTTAAAAACAAAAATAAGGCCAAGAGTTTTCCGTCGTACAGTAAAAATAAAAATATAATCCTGATTTGTTTCCTCAGCCCTCAGCCCTCAGATATCGTAATACGTAATAGAAGAGACCAAAGTAAGATAAATGTGTACATTCATCAAAGACCACAATGATGCGCAAGATAATATTTTGCATGGCAGGTGCTACGCATAATATGCTCTTGCGTATTCATTTCCATATATAATAATCTGCCAAAAACATTAAGGGAACTACCGACCCCACTGTTTCAGAAAAAGTTAAAGGTCACATTAACAAATAAATGTTACCTATTATAAAATCGCACAATTTATGAATGATATACATTTTATTGATCATTCTGATGCATAATTTTATTCTGATTTAATTTATATTCTTTGATAAATTAACTTGTGACATTGTCAATTTTCTTTTTGTCTAATATTTTATCTTTGACATTTATTTTATTCTATTAACTATGATTTTTAGATTATTCTATATATAAATCAGAAAATATTGTACACCGTTATACGGTAGAATACATTAATGCACATTCTGACATTGTTACCATCTCTATTTTTCACATGTATTCATGCAATAAATGTTATTTTACTTTATTTTACCATTTCTTTCGATATTAATTAGCTATATCAATGAAAAGTATAAAGTTATTAATAGTTCTATTAAAAACTATTATCACGCACGCACACCATTTACGTTGACTTTTTGAACAGGTTTATGTGGATACCAGTGATGCGTTTGAAAACAGTATTATGTAAACTTTATTTTTGTTCAACAGTAAAAGGTATAACGTAGTGAAAAACAGTATAATACTGTATAGTTGGCAACCTTATACTATTTTAAAAAATGCAAAACACCCGAGCTTCCATGACCGCGTCTGAACGCAGAATGGTGAGCCGAAACGTAATCGAGTCTATAAAAACCAGTTTTCCTTTGAAAAATGTATAGAGAAATTTTAGTGCATTTTCGATTGCCTATTTTTTCTCATAGTTGGAAAATTAATTTATTTGAATACAAAATAATAAGATATACTTATAGAGGACTATAAAAGACACAATTTAATATGATTTTCACTATAAAATATTCAGCGGATAGGTACATAAATAGCTAAATTTATGTACCTATCCAGACACCATTTTTCGTCATTTCCATCGATTCATGCGACGGTAACGTATCTATGTGAAAATGTTGTATAGAACTGCCCAGTCGCTATCTTTGTAGATGAATATATATGCTTTAAATTTTTACCATGACATCTCTGCAGTTGTGTTTCCTGGTTTATTAAATGGTACCTAAAAACCATTGACATTTGTTGATGCGTCCTATATAGGATACAGTTTCTTGCCTTTCTCCTTGTGTGCTTGCCGCAATTCGGAATAAACAGTAGATTTGACGTTTAAAAATGATCTTTAAAATATTAAAGAATAAAATAAAATAACTTTGACTTTGACTACATTGGTAGGTACATTTAGTACATTTAAGATCTGACGCCAGTAGCGTCAACATCCTGTTGCGGTTTTCATATACGTATATATGCTGAAAAAATATAGTTAATAGGCATTTTTTGGGAAGTCTCTTTCTATCGTAGATATCATCCCTGCCCGGGCAAGCCGCCTCCAGGGACAGACCTCCCTCCCTGACTCAGCGTAAACTAAAAATAAATTGCGATATTTCTACATGAACAGCTACAGCTGTACAAATTGATTTCTTATATCGAATATCAAGTTGCTTACCGACAAAATACCATATATTTTTTTATATTCATGTGAAAAACTAGCTTATATATATATTTACCTCAAGAAAACATATCGATGTTTGAGTATCAAAGACCTTTGAATAATTTCAGCAGCGTAACGAAATCTACAATAACCTGTACCAATATTGCGGCATGATCATCTGAGTAATTACTTGTGGTAGTAATTAAAGGTTATCATCCCCCTTCATCCGTATCTAATGAAGCACCCACCCGGCTATCGGGCTAATCACAGGAGCAGTAATGAGAAGCAATGGTTGGTACCACTTACCTAATTTGGCGAGGAATGGGTGATTTGGCTGCTGTATCTGTCGGGTGGGTGGGTAATATCTGTATTATTATTATTTCCTTATTACTTAAAGTCTTCTTTAATGGTGCTTATTGTAGTTTGCAGATAGATTGGCTAATGTAATGGATAACATGCTGTCCAGTGTGCTACTCTTGCAATTCATAAGTGCGCAGGTCTCTCGTGAATATAAAAAAAACCAGTAGTTACTTGTAACTCCTCTTTTTATCTCAAACCGGTGTCAAAAATGGTAATTAACACCTCTACAGTCACAGTATATATAGTAGTACCACGTACCCAGCTCGCTTCACCCTCATCTAACGCTGACCAGGTGTTGTCAAGTGCTTGACCATTACATCAATTGACGTTTCAATGACATTCACACAGGGATTTTTAGCCTTTGAATAATAATTGACGATCATTGCTGATTGATCTTCTGTTAATTACAGAACGTGAATTATCTGAATGTTCTGTAATTTCCATGTATCAATTCCTTGAGGATTCCGGGTGAAGTGCACCTCCACCTTCAACCTATCTTAACTTGGTACCAGGTGAGATGAAGGCTAAGCGCTTCTCCATCGTACAATAAAAAAATGTTTTAGTTATTTCGGAAAAGTACACAAATACTCGGATATTGTGCATGCTTGAATGCTAATTTCATCCTCCTCCCTGAAACTCAGCTATAGAACCGGAGAGTACCATTCGTATTCAGCTCTGTTTATTAAGTCTATATCGTTCTTTTGAACTCCGTATATTAAATATGTATCCGCATTCGTAGTTTCGAAGCTGGTTCACGGATCTTAAGCTAGACTAAAGTTGAAATAATTTTCACATCCACAAGAAGAGAAACTAAAAGTTCTCACAAGCAAAGCGCCGAAACAATGGCGCCCGCCGCGCCGTCCAAACAATACTTTCAGTGAACAAGTCGAGGAGCTTCTTTGATCAAGACCGTAACCACAGAATAACTAATAGTACTATAAATAATAAATATAATTAAAATAAGCCTTTATTTGCTGTTTGTTTTACAGTATTTTTGGTTAGTAAGAAGCCTTAATGCTACGCTATGTTAATGTTAGTGCTTAACCTAAAATATTGTTAGGTAAATAGTAATTTTCGGCAATCAGTTACACTCAAATATTAACAGCTTGTCTTTCGTCAAAGGCCTCCTCTAAAGATTTCCACATTTTTTTTTCTCTATCCTTTGCTAGTCGTATCCATTCTGGATGGGCATTGGAACTAATAGTACTCGCGTACCGTAACTCTTAGACTTCACTTCTGTGGTAACTGCTCATTAATCTACGCCTTCAAATAGGCTACAGCCTTGCCTTGTGCAGCGCTTACTACAGTAACAAGCGCAACAATAAGGCTATGCTACTAAGTATCATGACAATATGTTGTTTAGTAGTTTCCTTTTGTGATTGTAAATTAACAATTGATATGTGTATAATGTAGTAAATATATATTTTATAAATAAATAATTATGTATATGATATATATGTGAACTTCTAATAAAGTATTGAATATATATTTAAACACTCATCACAATGTTACAGAATGCTACTCTAATACCTACCAATGCTACATTTTACTCGATCTACAGAATAAAATAACGAAAGAATTGAATAAAGTGCTAATATTGAAGTAGTATTTCTGTTGAAATTAGTCTGTGGCGGGTCGAACTGATTGGTGATTACTTGGCGAGTGGTTTATTATCGCTAGCAATGGACCGAGTCATGATACCCCCCGCACTCGATTCGCCTATGCAGCAGTAAATTGAAAAACATATTTCCACGGAACAATAACTTTAAAATACGTTCATACCTATTTGCTTCTTGATAAGTGTGGTCTAAAGATTTTCCAAGGGATGGGTATCTGTGGGTTGCATTTGAAGACTATGATAATTGTCGTGACCTCGGGCACCTTTATTGGTTATGTTAAACTTTCAACAACAACATCAGTTATCTCGGTATGATCCCGGCCGACCAATCCCGTCGCAGCTGAGTTCACTTCACTGCCTTCTCAAGTAACTGGGAGCCGTGAGTTATGTACCTACTCTCTATAGGTAGGTACTGCGCACATAGTATACTTGTCTAAATAGTTCATGTAAGTAATTGAACTTCGGTTGTTGTCTACAATGTCGGAAAGTTATATGTTCGAATGATCCGATTAACTCACTTAAGTGTGGCACCGCCGTAACAACAATTCTTATTGTTGTGTTCCGGCATTTAGAGGTAAGGTGGCCAGTTCTTTAGTTGTTGAGAATTCCCGATGAAGTGTGATTCCACCTTCAGTGAGACCAGGTAATATGAAGGCCTAAAGCTTCACCTTCACAGAGCTATAAACACGAAGCTAGTTTAAACATTTCAAAGCCTTTTGGTGTGTTGCTTGCATTACTTCAAGCTAGCAGTTAGAAAATGCCTTGGCATTATGCTCACCATTTTTGCAATATTTTTATATTTGTGCAATAAAGTGTTAAATAAATAAATAAACAAAAGCCAATGTCCTCCTCCGTATATGTAAAAAAAAATATTGACTGTGAACGGAATATTGAGGAGGTAAATGCTGAACAAACAATTTTTCCGAATTATTTAGGATCATAATTAAAGACATTGTCTTAGATTTTTATTTATCAACTAAAGAATTAGTTACAGCTGCTCATCTTTCTGACCCATATGGATTTTGTTATACGATTTTTTTTTTAATTTTTATAAATTTTATTGGGTTACAAAAAAATGTAACGATTAGATTTGAAAGATCGATCACATTTTTATCTTGCAGACTATTTGATGTTAATCTCTAGATAATATGAAAATAATTACATAAAATTAATTCCAGAAAGTCCAGCATTCAGTATCGTTTTGTACAAAAACCCACTAAAATAATGAAGGCCCACCCTCGGGGACACAGAATAGTCTCCAAATCCGCAGCCTAATTCAATCAAGGGGAAACACGTTTCCCACGGCGTCCGGGCTGTTCTATACATTATTGAATATTCGAGATTGTATTACGACGCAGACCTGACCGTACATTCCACTACGAGGGCTCAATCATTCGATACTTTTTATGTGTTAGATAAGATCGAGAAATAAAATGACAAATCGCTCCTAAATTTGATGTAAAATCAGAGATGATAGCTTTAGCAGGTATCGGAGACGGTACCTATTTCAAGCTGTACGTAAATCACACTAATATTGTAAAATCGTAAGTTTGTGTGATGTTTGTTACTCCTTCACGCCCAAACGGCAAAACGGATTTGTATGAAATTTGGTACAAATAAATATAAGCTGGATTCAAACATAGGTTACTTTTTATTTCGATAATCAGTTCCTTTGGGCTGACAAAAAATTCAAACATGTTCCTCACTCCATTACGATAAACTGCACAACGAATTTGGATGAATGTTTTTTTTTAATAACATACTGTTCCGGCTTCCACACCGTAATGCCTTCGTTAAGTGTTAATGGCAAAGTCAAACCTTACGACAAAGTGCAACCCACATACAAAGACCTTAAACTTCATAAGGTTTTTGTCTGCATATTCTTCTAACCTCAATCTATTCAACTCTGTACTGTAACCATTTGACACACCATTAAATTGTAAAATATTTTAGTTGGAATGATTAGAAACGAGAAACAGCTCATCTTATATTCAAACGAATTGGAGTCAGATAACAACACCTATATACGAGTACATTCCCAAACACATACAATTACAAAGGATGTTGCTCCTTCATGCAAAAACTTCAGAACAGATTTAGCTGAAATTTTGTACAGATATTGTTCTGGATCAGGAAAATATAATCACTACTTTTTATCACGATCAGAAGCTAGTAAATAAATCAATGGAAATAGACCGTTTGTAACGGTCCATTAGGTAACACGACTGCTTCCCTTGTAAATAGTTAGTTTCAGAATTGAATAAATAAATATTACAGGACATTAAGTTAAACTCGGAACTAGACTAGTAGACACCGACCATTTGACAGATATCACAGTATACTATGCCTATGCGTTCGCTTGACCACAAAACGTAATCATACTATGTGGCAATAGTACTGATAATAAAAAACTTTTCGTCCTACAAAAATCATGCATCCGCACTATTGCCAACATAAAAATCCCCGATAACTGCAAAAATCACTTTCGTAGCCTAAAAATATTGACACTCACATGTTTAAACATATTTGGATCTTGTACATTTGTAAGAAACCATCCTCATTTTTAAAGTTCACTTCACCACGACCCTGTTCTTGTAGATATAAAAACAAAAATAAATCTACCGAAGTCTAAACTACAGATGCACAGCTCTGGGCCAAATACAATTATATCAAAATTTTATAACGAATTACCTGAACAGATAAAAGTTGCGATTAACAAAATAGCACTACCTTCGAAAATAAATTGAAATAAGTAGCTACTTATTTAGAAATGCTATTATAATTTGAACGACTTTTTTTTATAGAACAACAATTTCTGAATTTAATTAACATTTTATTTTTTCCTCCTGCTTACCTAAACATAAATATGGCTTGTACTTGTTCAAAGCGTCGGTCCGCTTTCACTCTATCACTTTACCCTAATAGTGTTATAATGTATTACTTTTTTAATCATGAGTCCATTGTACCTGTACAAAATAATGCAACAAATAATATATGTCTATGTCTATGCCTGTCAACAACTATCTACCGATTACAGTTTTTTTGTTACTTCAGTGAGTATGTAGGTACATCATACAATTCAACACACACACAGAACAAATATCTATAATCATTACACAAATGTCCGTAGGTTCGTTCCAGGTGGGAATCGAACCCACAACCTACAGCACAAAGGGCACAGCTACTGCTTTTACCAACTAAGCTCTGAGGGCTGTAAATGAAATACATATATTTCTATGTATATCAAAGAATAATTCGTCAAAAGTAATGAAACATATCGTAAAAAACCTTTAGAACTTATCTAGGAATCTAGCAGTGACTAAAGAACAGATAGGTGATCTATATAACAGGTGAGAGGAGAGGTTCCATCCAAAGTTCAGCTCACCAACAATGTAGCACCCTCAATCAATACCCGCTAATCTAAGTATAGACAAGTGAAGTTAGCGAGCTCGAAATGACCAAGTTATCCGGCGGCGGTCATTCCGACGATATTGCCAAAGTTAGCAACTCGGCACTGATAGTGTTCGACGAACTCTCCAAGAGGCCTATTCTCACTTTATCGCAAGTTTGTCGCGCGAGAACCGCATGCTATCATACGCGAGAACCGCATGCTATCACACGCGAGAACCGCATGCTATCACACGCGAGAACCGCATGCTATCACACGCGAGAACCGCATGCTATCACACGCGAGAACCGCATGCTATCACACGCGAGAACCGCATGCTATCACACGCGAGAACCGCATGCTATCATACGCGAGAACCGCATGCTATCACACGCGAGAACCGCATGCTATCACACGCGAGAACCGCATGCTATCACACGCGAGAACCGCATGCTATCATACGCGAGAACCGCATGCTATCACACGCGAGAACCGCATGCTATCACACGCGAGAACCGCATGCTATCATACGCGAGAACCGCATGCTATCACACGCGAGAACCGCATGCTATCATACGCGAGAACCGCATGCTATCATACGCGAGAACCGCATGCTATGCACGAGAATGCATGAAATATTAGTTATGGCTAGATTTCATTATATATGTACCAGTATAGTAACAAAATTTATTTTGGTCACAGTTTGCTAATTTTCTTGGATAGTTTGGGTTGAACAGGATAAGAAAGATAGTGTATAGCATACAACTCCATACAACTCCATACAACTCCATACAACGAAGCAGTGTTTACTTTGTAATTATCGTTAACCGTTTCTGTGTAAATCGTGTTTTTTCAGGTGCCACGCCCGCGGCGGTCGTCAGTGTCGCATGTCCCATCAGTGTCGAGGTAACACTGGTGGGGGGAGGGGGTTGGGGGGGTCTTCACAACTCGACAGGAGGTACCACTCATTCGCTCTTTGTGTGGGCTGTGTAACAGATAGTGGAAACTTCGTTAGCGACTACCGTAGGCGTCTCTACAACTATGCAGCACCCGGAACAGATGCTGGCCTTTCGGAGCCTAGAATTTTTTATGGACTTTAATTTCTCAGAGTGCCATCGTCATAATGTAGCTTGGATTATGTTAGTATAAATATTACAGGACGTTAATTTCACACAGCGCCATGTAGCCCCAAACTAAGCATATCTTGTAATATGGGAACTAGATTACGGATTGAATACTTGAATACTTTTGTAAATACATACGTACTATATGATACCACACCCAAACACAGAACAAACATTTATATTCATCACACAAATGTTTGTCCTGGGTGGGAATCGAACCCACAACCTACAGGGCAGAGTTACTGAGACAACTGAGCTATGAGAGGCTTGTATAGTTTTGTATTTTTTTTGTTTGGGTGCATAAATCTCTTTCTTTCTTTCTTTCTTTCTTTCTTTCAACTGAGCTGAGAGGCTTGTTAGGAACAAACATTACAAAGATGTGCCTCACATGAGTATTATATCGCCGTTAGTAGATAGATCAATCACTTATGTGCGTTTGTTGGATAGAAGAGCGTTAAGAGAAGTGCGTCGACACTTCTGTTCAAAGGTATGAGGTATACCTATATATGGATAAAACACATTCTTTAGTAGAAGTTAAATACAATATAAAACATAATTGTTTATCATTTTGATAAATTCATCGTACGTAAACGCACATACGCCTAACTTACCAAATAATATGCACAAGAGCACAAGACAGTCCGTAGCTCTTCTTGAACATCCCGACCATACTTGGTGTCGAGCCATTTTAATGTCTCATATACAGTTTAGCTCGACGGGTGCTGGGACACACTCGCGGTGTGTTTCACACAGAGAGCGACGCGCAGCGCCCAACGAGTTAAAAGTTTTTTAAATATTATTGTTTGTATTTCAAGTGATTGCACTTGATCACAGCCTTTACAATTGTTATAATGACACAACAATTCACAACTATTATTCCAAATTCAATTCAGCTAATCAGCGCTTAGCTGAATCGAAATGCCACAAACATTTACAAACGGCGTCAGGACCCTCGTAGCTCAATTGGATAAGAGCGTTTCCGTCCTGAGGATGCGGGTTTGAGTCCCGGCGCGGATTATAATTTTTAGTGTCATTTTAACATCTGTCATGCGTGCGCTATTTTTCCCGTATATGCTATCCCACTAGATCATTACAAAGCAAGTCTTCTCAGTGCCGTTCGCCCCGTGTCAATACCCCCGGCGGCGGTTCGCAAACAGCTCCCTCGCGTGATTACACCCTAATGGTGACGGAGTAAGATATCAATGCCACCGACTTGCCCAGTATATATACCAACTCACAATCATTGAATTAAAACATAATTGCGTAAAAAAATTCTGACGCGCATTATAAAATATGATATTTTGCCCTTGCTAGGGGTGGTTTTAAAGATAAAGGGGCAAAGGTTCATCATCAGGTCTTGTAAGATAAGAGAAGGTATGTGGAATCTCATTCAAACTGGTCTATTTTATGTTATTCACTCAGTAGGGGTGCCCAACCAAGGGTGTCGATAAAAACCAAGATTTACTTTTGGGATGTCATGCAAGGGGTTTGAATGCGCATATCTCACGTCAACAGCACATTACTTTCCACCACAATATGGACATAACTTCTTCTACTAAAACAGTAAGGTTTGACCATAGTCCCCTCGCTTGGCAGACAGATGGGTGCTCACAGCTACACTTTTGTTAACACATAATAAAAGCTACTGTCCTTTAGTTGAAGTCCTTTGGTTGCTTTTCGAGTAGATTTTTAAACTACGACTACTAAGGCAACGGTTTTGAGAGCACTTTATAACACATCAACCTTTTTTCCATGTTAGTAAGGGGTGAATTATCCACTTATTGTTTTCTACCCACCTATTATACAACAAGCCTCACAGCTCAGTTGGTAGTTGCTCTGCCTTCTGCGCTGTAGGTTGTGGGTTCGATTCCCACCCAGGACAAACATTTATGTGATGAATATAGATGTTTGTTCTATGTTTGGGTGTTGTATTGTATGATAAGTATGTATATACAAAAAACAAGTATTTATGTATTCTATCCGTAATCTAGTTCCCATATTACAAGCTATGCTTAGTTTGGGACTAGATGGCGCTGTGTGAAATGAATGTCCTGTAATTTATTATTATTATTAATTTATTATTATGGTGTACAGTCGGTGGTTTGGTGCTTTGCTGTCATTCTGACTTTTCATAGAATAAGAGTTAGCAACGAGAGATAGCCATGAACATTCAAGTGAATAATTATAGATTGAGAAAAACAGTGCTAAGTTTACCTAACTTAGCACTGTTTTTCTCAATCTCTCGTAAGTAAGGTGATACAAGCACACTTTTATCGTTTTATTGGAGAAATAATCTCCATGGTTAAATCTAATATAAACGTTGGTTAGAGCGTTTCCAGCTTTAGGTAAAGACGCGGGTTCGAGCCCGTCACGGGTTGTGATTTTTTGTGTTATTATAACATTTGTAGATGTGTTTTTTTTTAATACAAAAAAAATATCAATGAATTTTGGTTTAACACGTCGTGTGTTTGATTCTGTCAGATCGATGAAAGCTGGTTTCTGAATGATCTGATGAAAACCATAGAAAAATGATTTATTTATTTATTATTGTACGACGGGTAAGCACTTGGCCTTCTTCTCACCTTGTTACAAGTTGAGATAAGACCATAGGTGGAGGCGCACTTCACCTGGAATCCTCAATAAACTGAGGAACTGACTATCTTACCTCTAAATGGCGGAACACAACAATTTTAGGAGTGTTACTATGGCGACAGTATTAGGTAAGATGGTAGTGGCTAGCCATGCGGACTTAAACAAAGTCCTATCACCAACCAAACCATGTTTGGTTGGTGATAACGTGGGGTTGGAATCCGGGACCTCTGGATCTGAAATCAGTGGGTTGAACCACTAGGCGGTTAAAAACTGTTAAAAATATTGAATGACAATACTGCGGCTGCGGGTACAATTTTCCAATAGAACCTGAGCTGGCGTTTTAATTAAACTGTGATCGACGCAACCGTGATGACCCGCGCTGACAGATTACTTTCCGATTCCATTCCATTGAAGGTGTGAAAAGCAAATTCCACTGTAATTGGTATGATTCGTTACATCACAGCGCGATCGCTGTGTCTTTTTGGAACTTTTAATATGTATTTTTTAACATTTAATTGATGACTTGTATGATCTTTCATACAAGTTTTCATAGAATGAAACTATTAGCCGTCTCTTTATTAATTTGTCAAATTTACTATACACCTAACTATTAGAGGTTTATAGTAATTATATTAAAAATAAAAAAATATTTCTATATTTTGTAGGGATGACAAAAAAATTAAATGTATGATAAAACATAATAAGTGAATTATTGATCAAATTTTATTGATTGTTGTTTGAAAATCCGACACCGTTTGTATTTATGTATGTGATGTTTGCGAAGGTATAACTCTCGGACTGGTTATCCGAATTTAATGAAGTTTAAAATATAAACAGATAGTATGAAATTAAATTGATTGCTACGGGTGATTTTCGATAACCGGGAAAGCTTTTGAGATATTGGGTGCAAAGAACGGTAAAATTTCGCCCATATTTTTGAACTGTTGATACGATCATTTTGAATTATGAATTTCTCATACACTGGCTTATACAAATTATTCTGTATCTGGTTTTTTTAAAATGAGTTTTTGAGAAATTGGGTTGTTAAGACAAGTTTTTTTTTTGTCTAGTAACTGTGTCGTCTGCAACTTTAAAAACAGTTGTGTGGTTTTGTAACATGGTTTGCCAATTAAAAGCGTTAAACACTATTAACAACAACATGGCAATATAAACATTAAATTTAAAAACAAATTGTAGTATTTTTTTCCATCTAAAACAGTTGAGTTACCTATATCCTGTTTGTGACGGTACTTAGGTAAACCCTTGTATATAGTAAGTTTAAATCGTAGTTTTAGTTCAATATACCTAGCCTGTGAGAATTGTCGAATTTCATTTTATCGAATACGTGATGTGTTTTGAGCCATTTACTAAAATCCCTATTTACGAGTATGTACCCTCTCTAGGTTACACACAACATACATACAACCGCAGCCAAAATAATAGAGCGAGTGATACGGTACCACAAAGCAAAATCAGAAACCTATTCACAATTCACACAAAAAAGTATGTTAGCTCGAAACGTTAACAAACGAATAGGTTTCTACAACGGTGTTCAATAACGAAGCCTGTAATCTTTTGAACCGCGCTGTCCAAGAAGCCTATTTATAATTAGGGTATTCCCTTTGATTTCATATTAACTTCAGTTATTTCTTGTTTTTACCCGACATCCTTACAAAGAAGGTTGTGTTTTTGTTCAGCACTTGGCTTGTTTATAACACAACTTAGTTTAATTAAAACTCGTTGTAGTTAAAAGCTTTTCTTTGTTCAGAGGGAAATGATCAGTCATATAGTGCGGTGCACCTTTTCATAAAATATTGTTTTCAAAGACTTAATTTACTTGACGTAGAGTTCAAGTTCATGGACGTTCATGTATCAAATACTAGTATAAATATATTAATAATTTGTGTTCGTTTCGTCCCGACGTGGTTTTCATGAAATGTAGAATATTTTAAGGAAGACTGAGTCCAAACATCCTTCCCTTGCACTAGAAACGTGGGTTTCATGAAATGTAGAATATTTTAAGGAAGACTGAGTCCAAACATCCTTCCCTTGCACTAGAAACGTGGGTTTCATGAAATGTAGAATATTTTAAGGAAGACTGAGTCCAAACATCCTTCCCTTGCACTAGAAACGTGGGTTTCATGAAATGTAGAATATTTTAAGGAAGACTGAGTCCAAACATCCTTCCCTTGCACTAGAAACGTGGGTTTCATGAAATGTAGAATATTTTAAGGAAGACTGAGTCCAAACATCCTTCCCTTGCACTAGAAACGTGGGTTTCATGAAATGTAGAATATTTTAAGGAAGACTGAGTCCAAACATCCTTCCCTTGCACTAGAAACGTGGGTTTCATGAAATGTAGAATATTTTAAGGAAGACTGAGTCCAAACATCCTTCCCTTGCACTAGAAACGTGGGTTTCATGAAATGTAGAATATTTTAAGGAAGACTGAGTCCAAACATCCTTCCCTTGCACTAGAAACGTGGGTTTCATGAAATGTAGAATATTTTAAGGAAGACTGAGTCCAAACATCCTTCCCTTGCACTAGAAACGTGGGTTTCATGAAATGTAGAATATTTTAAGGAAGACTGAGTCCAAACATCCTTCCCTTGCACTAGAAACATTTGGAAAGGTTAATCCTGCTCCTCATTGTGTTTACAATAACACGGCAGGGTCCGCAGCTAGCTGGGCACACCAACAAGCAAACCGACAGAAAGTAGTCGAAAAATCTCCTTAATTAACACCCCCATTCCCACCCTTTTCCACCCTTTAAGAAAGCAACGCAAGTCAACTTAAAACATTTTGAAACTTTCTTTTGTTGGCCAATATTTTACTTAGAATTTTATTTCGTTTCCCAACAGTTGTTGTAATTATCTCTGCTATTAAATAATCATTAAAACTGATTTGTTTATTTTTTTATTCATGCCGGGAGCAGAAAGTAAATGATACTATTATATAAGAAATTGAAATCTTTTTGTAACATTGCATGGCTGTTGTCACTGAAGAGATACATTTTCAGCGATCAGTGACACATAATCATTGACATAACCATTTGTTTTTTTGTTGTACGACGGTAAAGCGCTCTCCTAGTTAGGTACAAGTCAAGATAAGGCCAAAGGTGGAGGCGCACTTCGCCCGGTATCCTTAACTGTATCCTGAACTGGCTATATAACCTCTAATTGCCAACACAACAATATAGAATTTTTGTCATGGTGACAGACGTAGGTAAAATGGTGGTATAGCTAGCCAGGTGGACTGAACCAAATTCCTACCACCGACTAAAACTGAAGTTAAACAATCTGAACCCACGTGACTCGCGGGAACCCACCCGATAACTGCAACATCGTCTAAAACAGCTTCCGTGAAATGACAAAGAGAAGAGAAGTTTATTCATAAAAACATGTTCAGTGCTTCTCTTACAAAGCAGGTTTTGTTTGGTTCCAGAAAATAAAACAAAGAAGTACGAGAAATATCGTCAGCACGTCCGACCCCGTAATGCTGTATTATCCCACGCGGCTGCGCTCCGCAATCGGGATTTCACAACTATTGTGGTTCCAAGAAAATACGGATTTATTGGGTAAGAAATACAATTTATTTTTCATTCTTATGAAAACATGGTTGTAAATCAGTTCAGTAGTATAGAAAATAGGTATTTTTTAACGATCGCGTGACTGAAGCAGCTCTCACTTTAAACAAATATTTAAAAACAGGTTAATCATAATATTTCTCAGTAAATTATTATTCAAAAGCCAATTTTATTCATATATCAACAATTCTAGTGTTGGCAAGTTGATAGTTCTTTAAAGATAAGCAACTCGGCCAAATGTTACGATAATGAATAAAGTTCACCGTATCATGTCTCAAAGGCTTTTTTATAAATTTACTATATTACAGGACACTAATCTCATAGCGCAATGAACCCTTATAGGTACTAAGCATAGCTTGTGATGTGGTATCTAGATTACGGATAGAATACAAATAAAATTTTATTTTTAGCCGACTTCAAAAAAAATGATGAGGTATCTTTTTTTTTGTATATACTAACAATAATTAAACAACACCCAACACCCAAACTCATTACTATGAAAATAATGAAATAATGTGTTAAGACACTCCAAATCATATTTTTTTTCAGATCTGATGCAATGAAATTGTTATACATAGTCAGTCATAACACTCGAGTCACGTCGTCAGTCCGTGACAAGTGACAACATATAAATAACTACACACTGTTGTGTACTTAGTTCATTGTCACGTTTTCAAACATCATCGTCTAGAATTCTCTAAAAACACTGTTTCAACTTTTAAAATGCGGTTGTTTCATCAAAAGTTTGATTTGAATTATTTGACGTCAAATCAATCGTACAATAAAAAAAAGTTTTAAAACGTTTTGAATTAGATATTGCGTTAGTCTACGATCTCAATAACAGAAACCAATAAAAACTTTTTTGTAAACGAATAACACGAATCAAATTCGTTCAATGAACGGTTCTGAATGAACATATTCTTCAACAATTTATTTTGAATGAATAATGATCAGTCGGTCAACCCTCGGTTGAAGTGAAGGTCATCGGCTCAATGTACACGTAACACAGCACTAGAACTGAAGTGAACCAAAACATTGGCATTCCTAATACAACATTTTATTTGGAAAAAAATACACCACTTATTTTGAGGTATTTCTAGTACAGTGATGGATGATGCTATTGAAGTATTCATGATATAAAGTATTCGTGTTATACTTTTAATGAGACGTCTGACCTGGAAAATAGACAGTCATGGATTTAAAGAAACGTTTTGATAAATAAAAACTATATTTTAAATCTAGGGAGACTAGTTTTATTTAGTATTTTCATAGGTACAAATATTAGATTTTAGATTTGATTATATTCTTACATTGTTTTGTATTAACATTATATTCGTTAATAAGACCATGTTATAAAAGCTTCCAAAATATTGTGTTATATCTATTGAGTTCGAATAGTCAACTGGCCACCATGACACCTCGCCCCCACAGTGTAAGGTTCTCGTTACAAATCTTGTTTACTAATAGTAAAGCAAGTCACGCAACGAACTAACTAAAGTTGGTAGACGCATAACTTCTGCTTTACTTACTTTGCTCAGAAGTTTATTAAAAAGCTAAATATTCAACGTAACTAACGAACAAATAAACAACGATATAACTTCCAAACAATGTAGACTATTAATTGATCGAAAGTTGGACGTGTTATGTGAAAATAAAGTATATACTTGGGCACTTTTCTTTTACAAATGAAATGTATTCGATAGTTATCACGGTTATAGTGGATTTTAAATAGTATTGAATTATTGTTTTAAATACCAAGACTTTTATAGACCTTGAGAAGGCTTACGACCGAGTTCCCAGGGAAGTTCTGTGGTGGGCTTTGAATGGAAAAAGAGTGCCAGGGAAGTATGTAAGGCTTGTGAAAGCAATGTATGCAGGAGCGCGCACGAACCTACGGTCTGAAGCGGGCGTCACTGACGACTTTAATGTGGCAGTAGGTTTGCACCAGGGATCGGCTTTAAGCCCTTATTTGTTTCTCCTGGTAATGGATGCTCTGACATCAGACATACAGGAAGAGGCACCCTGGTGCATGCTGTTCGCCGATGACATTGTTCTTGTCGGCGAAGATGCAGCCGAGGTACAGAGCAGACTGGGAAAATGGCAGGAGAAATTGGAGAGAGTCGGCCTAAAAATCAGCCGCACTAAAACCGAACACCTGTTCTGCAACTTCGGTGGCTCCTCTCATTTCTTCCCAATTGCTTTAGATGGTGTAACCCTACCAACCTGCTCCAGTTTTAAGTACCTTGGCTCACTTCTACAAGACGACGGAAATATTGATAGAGATGTGAAAAATAGAATGAATGCGGGATGGATGAAGTGGCGACAGGTCTCGGGAACAACATGTGACCCACAAATGCCTCTTAAACTTAAGGGGAAAATTTACAAGACGGTCATCAGACCTGTCGCAATGCATAGATCAGAGGGTTGGGCTATGAAGAAGGCGGATGAGAGGAAAGTGCATGCTACTGAGATGCGAATGTTAAGATGGATGTGTGGGGTGACAAGGTTAGATAAGATCAGAAATGAGTATATAAGGGGAAGTTTGAAAGTGGCACCAGTTGTAGAAAAGTTGAGGAGTGCTAGGTTGGCATGGTATGGGCATGTAATGAGGAGGGATAATAGTCATTTGACCAAAAGGGTAATGAATTTGAGCGTGGATGGACATGTGAGCAAGGGAAGGCCGAAAAAGAGATGGATGGATTGTGTGAAAGAGGACATGGGTATGAAAGGTGTAGATGCAGAGTTGACGGCTGATAGGAGTGAGTGGAAGAAGAGAACATGTTGTGCCGACCCCACCTAGCGTGGGATAAGGGCAGGAGAATGATGTTTTAAATACCAAGACTGTTATATCAGGATAGCTAAAGTCAAAGTCAAAATGCGTTAAGATTTTTAAGGATCAATTTGAAACGTCAAATTTACCACTTAGTAGGAACCGCGACCAGCACACGGAATAAAATTAAGAATAAAGGATAAAGGTAAGATTTACACACTCGGAAAATACATAGATAATTAACATACTAATCTTTGTTTGTTATTTCACCATATTTGTGCCGTCTGAGGTAATTAATATAAGACACATTATCGAATCTACGTCTAAAATCTTATTTAATTGTACGAAATATGAAACAACAAGCATCTCCTAAAATCGTACAGAATTACTGATACAATATTGTCAAACGAAGCAAAGAAGGTCCCGTCGCTTCGCCAGATCAAACCCCACTCGAGCACAATACTCGTAACTAGAGGTCTCGGACCAGCGGGAATAAGGCTCTATTGTGCCCCTTCGCCCCCAATTGTCCCACCGTCTTGTCCCTTTGTCCCGCTTACCCCTGCCGGGAAATAGCCCACATACGATTTGTCCTGATACGTTTCAATGTATTTTTTCAAAGCCGGATTTAGAGAGCAAATACATAACTTGGGTCGTATTTCTTCCTATAGCGTTACTTTTAAGATTGAAGGCATTGATAGAAATTCTTGCTAACGAATAGAATAGAATAACACTTTATTGAACACAAAATTACATAAAATAATACAAACATTACGTAACACGGTGTATAAGTTCAATGTGCGGTTGTATGCGGCGATTTCTTCAAGGTTCTGAATCCAATCAAGCCTTTGAATAAAAAACAAAAAGATATTATAAAATACAGATGGTAGGGTAAAATTTAGGGAGAAATTATATTCATTTTATCCCAAGATAGACCAGAAATAGACAGGCACAGAATTAGATTGAAGCAATGCACTACATTATATTTTACTATATTTCAGCTTCAATTTAGAATGAGTTGACGAAGCTTATCTAATTACAGTAGGCTAAGTGTTCCAAAGACGAACCGCTCAAACACTGAATAGTTACCATAAAAATAATGGTTGTGGGGGGAATTTAAGATATTAAGTTAAGCAATTTATAATGTCGTCAGACTATGGGAATGTGAGAAATGAAAAAAACAAAACTATCTTCAAGGCGGCGGTTGGCGATGATTGAAAACAAAGTGTTATATAAAGAAGAATAAAAATCAACTTCAAACTTATTGTTTTGTTTTTATAACGTTGCATCATGTCGGCAAAAACATATTACATCTGTGATACAAACAAACTAAATTAAAATTTCTTAAGAACGAATGGTATTGAATCTTTGGTATTGGAAATAATGCAATTTAATAATCTGGAAGGCGACCAAATACATTTTTTTATTATAAAATAGCTTGTTTATTTAAAAACAAACAAGCAAAGTGACTGTGAGTTAATTCAGACAAAAATGGTTTTTTTTACGTACGTAGATAATCAGAACAAAGTATAAATTAATCCCCCCGTGAGACAGTTCCATGAACAACTAATTATTCCAAACCCAAACAAACAGATAATTGGAAGGCTCACACGTATAGGTACTAAACACAGGTGTACCGATGTGTGTACGTGTGCGTGACCCACTGGGAGGTATTCATTTAGCCAAAATATAAGAGGCTTATGAACAATACCTTTTAGTTGCTTTGAAGTTGACCGCTCCACAAAATTTAACCTTTTTGAAATTCGGCCTTTTTACGAATTATTCTGGAATTGTTAACCGTTTGTTTATATTAAGAGTAAAACTCATTCATTTGTTTAGTTTTTATGTCAGGTTAGTTGAGTTCATTTGGTTTTAAGTAACAATTGGTAAACTTTCCGTTCTGCCACGTTCTGCGGAGTAAAATGGAGATAATATCGTACCTTTGTTATCCTTCTGAATAAGGATTTACTTTTTGTTTCATTGTGTACGGTGGGCGTTCTTTATGTCATTTACAATGATGATACAACAATGACAGCGATGATCCCCTTTTTTAAAAACATTTGAAAACTGATTTAAACCTGATTGTTGTTAAGTTATGTATACAATTACTATTCAATAACTTTTCAACATTGTTTTTGCATCACATTTGTTTGAGTTTTGTTTTAGTTTACTTTTTAACTGACTTCAAAAAAAGGAGGAGGTTCTCAATTCGGGTGTATGTTTTTTTGTTTGATTGTTACTCGATTTCTCCGCCAATTCGAAATAGATTTTGATGATTCTTGTTACGTTTGGAAGGCCATACTTTCGAGGTGGTCCCATAGAATTTTAATCAAAATCGGTTCAGTCGTTTGGTTTTTATATTAAAATAACTGGAAAATATATGTCATCCAAGTAAACGAAATTGCGTATTCTGCTTTCCTGTGGTGTTTACGGTCACTAGAGCAGATCTATTGAACCGCTTACCTTCCAGTATCATTATCATCATTATCAGGGTTTTTGCCTGAATCACCACGCTTGGCAGGCGTGTTGTTGATCGCAGTAATGATGATACGTAGTAGTCCCACTAAACTGCCTGCCTTCCGGTAGGTCTAGGGTAGGCCTTTGGCTTCATCATCAGATGACGATGATGACCATGTTAACCGAAACTCCGTAAAAAAACACTATATAACCTAGCATTGTTTGGGCTGAGTGGAATTTTCCTATGACGCATTTTGGCTATAAATGGTGTATACATGTATCATCATCATCATCATTACAGCCTATAAAAGTCAACTGCATAAGACATGGGCCTCCCCCAATGCTAAAGAAAGCAATGGAGGGTATTGCCATAATACTCACGTTTGGCAGGCATGTTGGTGATCGCAGTAGTGATACTTAAATACTTTTTTTTGTTATACGAGCCGCCGCTATAGGCGTCTAATATGACCCATTAACGACTACTACTGCATTACCTCAGAACTCTGTTATTACTCAACCGATTAGATATTTTTTTTTGTCTGAAAATATATGATTTCAGATCAATCTCGATTCATATCTTTTCATATAACAAAATAGCCAGTTTTCATGAAATTTCGAATACCCTCTCTTATCTTACAAGACCTGATGATCATCCTTTGCCCTCTTCATCTTAAAAACCACCCCTAATAAGGGCAAAATAATCTTATTTTGAAATCAGTCTCAACCCCTATTTCATGTTTAAACACATATTCAAGACTTCAATTTATTTACCCCTTTTGCAACCCTCAATGTAAATACAGGGGTGGTTTCAACAAATCAAAAGAAAGTTAATTGTGAAGTCAACACCTTTTAACAGTCTATCCTACAAGACATACCAAGCGTTTTAACACCTTGATGCGCCCCTTTGTTACAAAAACAACCCCTAATAAAAAGTAAAATATACATTTTATGAATGTGAAGCCGATACTCTTTCAAATGACACCACACAAGCCAAAAATCATCTCGTCTCAATTAACACCTCTATTTCTCAAAAACTACCCGAGTGTCAAAAAAATCCTCGAACCGATTGATGAGTATTAATAAAATCTCTACATGTTCAAAATGTTGAATTGATCGAATCAACCATTCAAAAGATATGGGCGAAAAATCGTATTTCTTTTTACCCCAATATCTCTAAAACTACCCCATTTATCAAAAATCCCTTGCGACAATCAAATTTTATTTACGTTATCTCTTTACAGTTTAAATTTCATGAAAATCGAATAATCCGTTCGACAGTTATGCCGTCACAAACATTGCCACATACATACATACATACAGTGCCGGATTTCCCAACTTAACTGAGAGATCTCGTTCGCTTCGCTCACTCGATCAAAAATTAACTATTTTTGGAAAAAAATGGAACCGACTTCACCACTTAAAACTTACAAATAACTTAAGGTAAGTTCATATAATTTGAAGGCGGTGCCATACAATAAACATGTTATTGTGCTTGGCAATTCGGCACCAACTTCAAATTATAATTATTAATTATTTCTTATTTATTCTTATATTTTCTTAATTATGAGTTATTTGTGAGTATGTATGAAAGTGTGAAAGAGTTATTTGTAAGTTTTTAGTGGTGAAGTCGGTTCCATTTTTTTCCAAAAATAGTTTATGTTGTTACACGGACCAAGGTCTACCTAGAACTAATAGGATTATGAACAACAACACATATATGACAAGTCAGGTTCTATGAAGTTCTACAAGCATGTAGGAGAGCTTAGCGTAGCAGGTTATTCGAGATGCTACGAGTAGTTTTTAGCGTATCAGGTAACTGCAAATCTTAATTCAATCCCCGTCACGTTTCTAGGACTTTTTATTATATTTGAGACTACCGCGGTTGGATCACAAAATTGGCGATACAGATATATGTGCTAAACGTGTGATATGAAATAGAATGCACGCTGCATCACAAGCGACACTAATCACTAGAAATCAAAAGAGTAACATTTCATAGGATAATTAATAGCTACTATATGTAGTCCATGTAATGTAAAAGCTCAGTTCACAAACATAAACCTCAGTCTCCACATATTTGTGCCCATTAGAGGGCTATAGATCACAGCAAGGCGGCAAGAAACGAGGCATGCCCTACAACGGCCCTTATATATCGACCATCGTAGAGAGCCCTACAGATGAGTTTAATCGACGAATTGATGGCGATGTGGAAAAAAAAGACATCGGAAAGTTCCAATAATGATGACATAGCCCCGAATACTTCGGCACATGTCCGCGATATCAAATCATACAGTCATTCAGCTACACAATGTATATAATTCGATTCATCTCATAACTATAAAGTATTATTGTTCGAAATCATCCTCGCCTGTGCAAGTTTCAAAGAGCTTGACCCTTATAAAGTCAGCCGCCTGTGGACTAGTGGTTCGCTCACCGGTATCGGAACGGAAACAAGTTTGTGGTTGGTATACTTAGTTGGTGGTGGGTCTTGTTTTAAATCCGCCTGGCTATCTACCACCATCTTACCTAAAGTATGACACCATAACTACAATTAGAATTGTAGTATTCCTACATTTCAGCAGTATAGTACTTTCTCAGTCTGTAGAGGATTCTGGCTGAAGTGCGCTTCCTCTGGCCTTCACATAACCTGGTGTCAGGTGAGATGAAGGATAAGCGCTTTCCCGTCGTAGAATAGTAACAATATACTTTTACCTTCATCCCGCAATTTTCCACTATTATACATGAGTTATCTCTACACTATTATATATTGGAAATAAATATTGCTGCTCGCGTTGCGATCTTTGGTGGTCTTCCACGATGCTTCTGAGGCATTAGCCGTCGTGAACGCGGGAGTTGTTAGTACCTTTGGTGGTCTTCCACGATGCTTCTGAGGCATTAGCCGTCGTGAACGCGGGAGTTGTTAGTACCTTTGGTGGTCTTCCACGATGCTTCTGAGGCATTAGCCGTCGTGAACGCGGGAGTTGTTAGTACCTTTGCTACCGGACGTCGTACAGCAAATAATACTGTTAGTGTTCAGTGATATGAAGAACATTGAGAAGGCCCAACGCAATAACTATATAAAGTATAGCGTAAATCACAATCACGGTTATTTTGCAGACCCTTTGCTATATCGGGGCGGCTCAAAGGGATGTAGTGTTCGTTTTTATCTGCGCACGGCAGGAAAGGGTTGTGGAGGTATGAGTGATTGTCCGGACAACAATAACACCAAAATGCCTTTGATAGAAAGCTCAAATCATATTTTCTATCGTCACACACGTAGGCACGATGCCTACACTGAGTAGAGACGACATGTTTAGGTACTCTGATGAGTATCACAGACACAATGAGCTGTGAAACACTCTCATGATGATATTTAAAAGAATATGTATGGGACAACTATTCAACTAGTCAATGGTTTGGTAAGAACTTGATTTAAATGTGTTTTAACCGCCTCTACGGTCTAGTGATTCACCCACCGGTGTCAGATCCAGAAGTCCCAAGTTCAATCCCCAGGGGAGTACAATATTGAGCTTGGTTTGGTTGATGGTAAGATTTTGTTGACAGTCTTGGGTACGATTGTGGTAGCTAGCCAGGCGGACTCAAACAAATTCCTACCACCAACTTACCACCATCCCTGTACTCCCCTGGGTATGTTGGGTTGTATCTTTGAGACTGACCTACTGACTAAAACGCTTGAACAGCTCGCCACGGAAAACTAGTTCGATTATAGTTTGCTGTAAAAATTGTATCTCCAGCAGAATACCGATGACGCATAACTCCTAGCGGCTGAAGCTATGGAACCAAACCTACATCCCTTCGGAGTTACGACAGTACTTCGCAATCGCGATCGGTTTACATTGTGCTAAACTTTAACATCATAAAACTGGGATGAAACTTTACCCCAAAGAATTAATCTGCATCTAAGCCAAGGTCTATGGATGGCAAGTTTTTACGATTAGGTAAATTTTATTCATACAATCAAGGGTGGATTCAATTTGATCGACCCTCTATCGGCGGCGAACTTTACAGATAAAACCATTTTTGAGGGTAGATCGCTTCTCGCCCACTTTCAGTTCTGTCTTTTGAGAGCGAATCATTTTCTTATCGATTTGATGAGAATACATCAGGAGAAGATGTTTTACGTTTCGTTTGAGGGGAGAGCGCAGGGCCTGTGCCAGGAGCCGATCTGTCAGCATCTTCAGAGGCTGAAGAGCAGCAGAGAAACTTTTTTTTATATACAGCTAGGAGATACAGCAAGTAGCCGACCTGATGTTAAGTGCATCTCTTGCCTATAACAATGCCTTACTGCGTTAGTCACATCCACAAAAATATAGCAAACACGGGACTGCAATGCAACAGTCAACTTGAGGCATAAATGTGTTAACCTCGCGTGCCCGTAATTTCACAGGCAACCATACCCTTAAAACCAGAACAACAAATAGGAATGGTGCTAATAACCTTTCACAACTACCACTCTACTACTACTTGAAACTGTCATAATACTCGTAACATTTTCGTCAGGTAGCATAAGAATATGCTAGTGGACTCGAACTACTGGCCGGCGGATCTCCTCTACAGACGCTATAGGGAAGCGACTCGTGTGCGGAATCTCCTCTACAGACGCTATAGGGAAGCGACTCGTGTGCGGAATCTCCTCTACAGACGCTATAGGGAAGCGACTCGTGTGCGGAATCTCCTCTACAGACGCTATAGGGAAGCGACTCGTGTGCGGAATCTCCTCTACAGACGCTATAGGGAAGCGACTCGTGTGCGGAATTTCCTCTACAGACGCTATAGGGAAGCGACTCGTGTGCGGAATCCCTCCGTAGATAAAATATATGTAATTATATATGTTGAACTTTAAGGTATCTATAATATAATTGATATAATTAAAGTTTTTGTTTACTGGTCTGAAAAAACATTTATTATTAATAGCAACTTGCCTCTGTATAGACAGCGAAGAGAATGTTAACCTTATTTTTCTTCCTCTTTGTATTATTCCTAAGCGCTAAAAGGCCGTGTCTGTTCTAAAATACATTGCATAAGGCGCTTGTTGCCACACTGCTTGTGTGTGAAAATGGCACAGATGTGTGAAAGCAGCGTGTCAATTGTCCTGTGGTTTACCTATTTGTATAAAAGTAGGTAGTAGGTACTAACCAGGTGGCGGTAGATGCGCTAGCAACAGCAAGGCAAGATGCAACATCGCGTCGCTAGCGTGCCTCGCGCAGCCCGCGCCTCATCACCTCGCGCACTCACACGCGCGGCACGACTGCGGCACGACTGCGACGCGACACGACACGGCACCGTCACACGAACATCACTTTCAACACTGCACTGTCAAACACTCGCGATCGCAGATTGCTAGTTGTCACTCTGATCTGAAACAATAATTGTCATTCATGCTACTATACATATTTTATATTTTCATAGGCATGGACTTAAAAAGTAGGTGTTTAGAACGTCTTGCTACTGATACAAAAAATGATACATTCAGAATTGCACGTATCATCTCAGTTTGTTTTGACGTAGGTACAATTATATTCCACAAATCTTCCATGATAGAAATAGGCTCAGTTGCTGGCCAAACCTATGTCATCTAGGTCCTATCATTATTCTTAGATAACACACAGGCTTAGGCGCTTTGTGATAGCACATGAAAAGGACTATTCAATTGAGCTTACTGAAAATGAATCTTTCGATTGAACCGATCCCTATTTTTTGGAGAAAACGAATCGATTATTCAAAACGTCAGATGTAGCAGCTTAGTTTGTGTCGTTGTAACGTTTGTAAGTGTTGTAACCAAGTGCAATCACAATTCTACAAAATTCAACTACAAAATATAATATAAAACGTGCGAGCGATGGTCACAAGAAAGCTTTAAATATTTTTGTTGAAACAACCAAAATTATCAAGATAAAGCTGTTTATTGAAGCTAAAGTTAAGGTTGGCGTCTTTCTCGAGACGAAATGTATTCTTGCGCTGTAAACTACGAATGCACGACAAAGGAGGTCAATACCCGCGACCGGCGACCGGCGACCGATGACCGGCGACCGACGGCGTTCTACGCGCTACCAGCAGGTGGGTGGTAGCGCTCGTGAGAATAGACACCTTGTCGTACTAAGGAGCCGTACTATATCGACCGACTACACCCATTCTCTACAACATGTATTTTATTATTTTTGGAATCAACTGTCTTCTAAGTGTCAACAAAATACCTTGTTGAAATAATTTTTTCAAGTATTCGGGTTTATGGTTAATTATATTTTTATCTCAATAAAAGTTGGTTCACAAAAAAACTAAGTCCGAAGTTCCTGCCGTTAGCTGGTCGCGATTTCGAACAGGTGTGTATGCGAACCTTGTTGTTAAAAACGCGCCGAAAGAAGTAAGTATAAATTCAAAAATATTTACGATTAAACGATTTATATATGATTGCTTGATTGATTTATTGGTTGATTGAACAAAGTACTGAAATGCTACGTTCCAAATGACGGTCAAGACCCACGATAGTGCAGCAGTCTACGAAACTGATGAAAAGCTCTTCGAAAGCTTACTTTTTGGTTTATTGTTGATTTAAAAAAACAACCTAATTCTGTTGCCATAATAACAATTCTTAAAAAAAATTGTAGTGTTCCGGCATTTCGCGGTAGTCAGTTTATTGAGGATTTCAGGTGAAGTGCGCCTCCACCTTCGGCCTATCTCAGCTTGTGACCAGTTGAGATGAAAGCCAAGCGCTTCTCCGTCGTACAATACAAAAAACAACAATAGAAGTAATATTTCTAGTTTTGTGGCTGAGTATGTACGGGATCGCTACTTTTTTCACCTTAACATAATTACAGGAAAATAAATAACACTGAACGAAGCAGAAGCAATTAGTTACGGTTCAGCCGTGAAGCGTTGCTTCGTAATTAAATTCGCGATGTGGCGTGGCCGTTGAAACTTGGCCTCTAACTCGCCGTAAAAATTGTTAGTAAGTGAAGTGCTGCCAGCGGTAGTGATGATGCAGACACTGTGTCAGACACAACATTGTAGGTGTCAGGTGTCAGGTGTCAGGTGTCCGGTGTCAGGTGTCCGGTGTCAGGTGTCAGGCCGCGCGACGCCCATTGCTCGGATTCGGCATTTGAAACTCATACTCGGCCAACTTACCTCTAGATATGTTTCTGACAGGACCCGAGGAATATTCTGCGCTTCTGGTCGGAGTTAGGCTGGTTATACTAGCCGGACACACAATGGACCACTTTGGAGTCTAAGTGCGGAAACGGGAGACTTTTTACATTTACATTTACATTACGTTTCTGACAGCAAGATTTGCGTTCAATACTCTCAATTACGTTTACGTTTACGGTTACGTTCGGCTTAAAAAAAGCGAATGGCTTTCATGATATTTCGTTCTAGATTCGGCACATCCCTGGCATAGCGCGGCGTGGCATCGCGTCGCGTGGAGCGCACGTAGGACATAAACCTTTCATTGTTACGCCGCGCCGCCAACGTTCGAACAGGTTTGGAGCTTCGAAAGCTTTAGAGGCGTGAAGATACCGATTTTATGGTTCCATTTAAGCTAGATAGTTTGTTGAATATTGAACCTCGGGTCGGTGGGCGATTGGAAATATTTGAATTCTTTATTTTTTAGTCTGATGTTTTCAGTCTGCTGCGATATAATGTTATTTATAAGACAAGTGACATGGAAAAGTGTAGGCGACCCCGTGCCGTGGAAAATACAGTACTTTGAACTCGACTGCCCCGTGGGCAGTAGCTAGGTACTCGAGGTATTACGAGTATGGATAGCTGAAAATAACTAGAAGATTATATTTCTAATATATATTTCAGAAATAAATTAAAATAAAAGGAACTACGTTAACTTACAAATGTGAACTCAAGTATGCGATTCGTTTCAAGACGCTAGTTCTATAAGTGATGGTGTGAATCATCGCGATAAGTCTTATGTTATGTTTCATCGTTTGCGTAGTGCTACGGTGTGATTGCACACGAGATAAATACTTCTCACGGTGTGCATGGTAGGCTTCACGAGCTTAGAACGAAGCCAGCATCAATACATTCGTCAAATTGAACCAGACCTGATATAAAGATTCAGGAAGAATCAGTCTCTGTGGTTATTCCAGGATCCGAAATACCAGGTCCTATCTGAAATTTGTATCCAAAAGCTATTCCACAAAGTATCAGATGGGGCTAAAGTTTTATATATAATATAATGTTACCTGCAGTAAACCGATTCCTTACTTTGTTGCATTCAAAGTTTTGATTTCTTGTGTAAGTTGATTTTATTCAGTTGTTTTTATAAGTCAGACGATTGGAAGACCCCAACATTTACATCAAGAAAGTTGATGGTAAAATTAATTTAATTTTTGCACAACTTTTCGAAATTTTATTGCTTTTGTACTTGTACTTGATGAACATACAGTATAAAATGTAACTCTCAAATCAGGGATTTATAGTAGTAGCCAATACACGAAGCATTAGAACGGTATGTAATCATGAGACCTTATCCTGATTAATAATTCATCTTCTATAAAGTTACAATAGCATCTCTCCGGGCCGGCGCGGTGGAGGGTCTGCGTGCTGTGCACGTGGCATGATACATCGCTCGCAGAGACGCTATGTCGCCAAATTTTTCATTCTTCCCGTCAGAACCGGATTTAGAGAACGAAAACTTTAATTTAATAGGATATACGGACTCTGAGCTGAAATGGCGCAGAAATATTCATTGCATAATTCCGTGTGCTGTGGTGAAATATCGTGTGCTTAGTTATAACTAGTTGCACATTGCATGTATGAATAAATTTATGTATTATTTAGATTTATCTTCGCTCTTGCAAATCGTGGGCTTGTATTCGACCGTTCTTCTTTTGATCAGAATACCCACATCTTACCAATACTTCACAAGGTCTTCAGCCTCTGTTATCAAAAAGATTGATATCTCAATCAATAAATTACACAATGATGTTTCACAAATAGGTACATTAACATTATTATTTTGATTCAAAAAAACCGGTATTTATGCGTATTTATCCCGTTTTTTCGAAACAAAAGATGTGTTTGTTAAAGTTTAAAAAAATATGATTATTAAGACTTGTTTTTCATAAGCCACGGCTGCGGCCGGATGGTAGCGCGTCGTTTAAAACGGCGAGACATCCCGACTCTGGGAGATAAAACAGAAACAGGTCGTGTGTAAGCAGCTGCGAGGATTTTACTATTTTCTGTGAACTTTTTGGTTTTAAAAGAATTACTTTTGTCTGTAAACGTCCAATATTAAACATAGGCCTCGTCCTAACCATGCCAGGTGGTGCGAGTGCGACCTGTCTCAAGTGTGATGCTATGCCGTCGCAAGTGTGATGCCATGCCGTCTCAAGTGTGATGCCATGCCGTCTCAAGTGTGATGCCATGCCGTCTCAAGTGTGATGCCATGCCGTCTCAAGTGTGATGCCATGCCGTCTCAAGTGTGATGCCATGCCGTCTCAAGTGTGATGCCATGCCGTCTCAAGTGTGATGCCATGCCGTCTCAAGTGTGATGCCATGCCGTCTATTCGTCGTGGCAGACTCTGACCCGAGATGAAGACATCTCGGGTTTCATCGCAATAGACTTCCGGGATCCGGCCAGGAAATATCAGTCCGTATTTAAGTAAAAATATATACCTATATTCTCAAACAATTAAAATAATATGCACGAGTTAATTAACTATGTATAAAGGAAGCAGTTGGATTACCTAAGGACTGTTACAAACGGTCTATAGGTAACTCAGCTGTTCTAGACCAGTACCAGATGGAGGCTAAGACACTGGCTGCATTACCACAAACTAGCATTACTAAATAAGAGCCAGCCTTAGGGTAACGTGTCGTGTTTTTCAGAGGCCCCGTAAGATTTTTGAAAACCTGGAGTGCTCTGTCGAGAGTAAGTCCGTATTAAGTTAACGAGACTCACATATTACAACTTGCTTAAATTTAAAATTAGTTGAAATAGTATAACATCACAGAACGACAAGACAAAAAAAAATTAACAGTGACAAAACTTTTAATGGACACGGGAAGTCAATCTGACTTGAAGACAACTGATCCGATATCTCGGATTTTTGAAAGTTCCCCGCCATCTCTCTTGTGCCGTTGTAGTTCGGCTACAGACAGACAGGCAATGAATCTTTGTCGAAGTTTCAGACGCGATAGAAAAAGTTGGATCGTCGCAAACAGTCATAAAAGATAATGATTAATCCCCGAAATGACCCCGTGGCCGATGGCCGCGGGATTTAGTTACACGATCTCTTCATATTACGCGTCGTCGATAAAACAAGTTTTAGCATACTGTTTCTGTTCATATTCAGATAGTAGTATTATTGTATTAAGCGTAAGAACCTTATTTTAGCGTATTCTCAGAATTATGCTTGGTATAACTTACACATGCAAAACATGCGTAAAGTTATTCAGGTACAATAACGGAACAATTTATTTACAAGCAACCCTACTTGCCCGAAAAACCACAAATTCATTTCCAATTTCACTAATCTCTCCCTGTTTCAGATCAAAGATATTATTTCGAGGGAACTAAAGCAAAAGGCCCTGGGTCGGGGCCCTATTAAACGCAATATTTATAATCCAAGATGGCGGCTATTGCCTGGTAATCGGGAATCAATCACGGACGGTTTCATCGCTACTTACCTCCACTGATCGGTAAAGTTGATTTCAGGAAGCGGAACGAGATATTGTCTACCTAGATACCGTTATATCAAGCTTAACAGAGGCCGAGAAGGGCTAAGGGTAGGTTGTATACTATACTAGTAGTTCGCCCCGAACAGAGATCTCGTGATGTCTGGTTTGTGACGGAGATGATTTCTCAAATATAATGTAATTAAAAAACGATGTGCTTTCATTACACCTTTCCTACCTTACAAAAGCAATTTTTTCTCTTTATTCACCTGAGTCACAGATAGTAAAATACTGAGTGTTCGAGGCTCTCTCTTGTACGTCATGTAATATCCTTACTAACATGAAACAAAGTTAATGTCGTTTTGAAAACTGCTCTTAAAACGGATTTCTTAGTAGTTGTGGTTTAAAAATCTACCCCACCAGCCTAAGGATGTCGTAAAGTCAACCAAAAAGGCAGCAGCTTTTTTCTTTGTGTAAACAAAACTTTAACTGTGAGCTCCAATCTGTCTGCTTTGCGTGGTGATAATGGCCGTGCCTTACTGTTATAGAGAAAGTTCTTTCCACATTGTGGTGGAGAATAATGTACTGTTGATATGGAATATAATAGACCTGGGACGCTACCGCCGACGGCAAAGCCGATCTCAATTGATGGCTTAAAATTAGCTTCATGAGAACTAGAAAACGATTTTTACCTTCCGGGTATGTGTCATATCCAAAATGGCGTTTCCCATCTCAAAAGTGTACACATGTTATGAAACCTATCCGTTCAGTACATTTGAAGGTAAAAATCGTTTCTAGTTCTCATGAAGCTAATTTTAAGCCATCAATGGAGATCGGCTTCGCCGTCGGCGGTAGCGTCCCTGATGATCATCTTTTGCCCCCTTCATCTTAAAAACGACTAGAAACTTAATAAGGACAAAAATAAACTTATTTTGAAATCTGCAGTCTCAATCGTATTTCATATGATGTTTCATGTTCAACACATTTTTAAGACTTAAATCTTTAAGACCCCTTTTGCAACCCTTAATGTAGGGGTTCAGCAAATCAAAAGAAAGTCAATTGTGAAAAAAAAAAAAAAAAATATGAAGTCGATCCTCTTTCAAATGACACCCCACAAACCAAAAATCTTCTCGTCTCACACACGTCTCACCCTTATTTCTCAAAAACTACCCTATTGTAAAAAAAATCCTCGTACCGATTAATGATTATTATTATAATCTCTGCATTTTCAAAATTTTGAATTGATCGGATCAGTCATTGGAAAGATATGGGCAAAAAATGTATTTCTTTTCACCCCAATATCTCAAAAACTACCCCACTTATCAAAAATCCCCATTTCATCAAATTTTATTTACGTTATCAATATTCAGTTTCAATTTTATGAAAATCGATTAATCCTTTCGAGATTTATGCCGTCACGAACATTGCCACATAACACACATACATACATACATACAGCACCGGATTTCCCAACTTAACTCAGAAATCTCGTTCGCTTCGCTCACTCGATCAATAATTCAGCAGTCAGTCATCAGAGGCAAATTCAACTATAGCAGTACGAAGTCCGATTTACACTCTGGCAATTTATTGTACATGAACTGGATCACGCGTGACTGGGCGCAGACAAGGCTACAACAGAATACCTACTTTGAGACAAAAAAGAGTTTGTTTTTTCTATTGTATGACTGGGAAGCGCTTAACCTTCAACTCATCTTGTGTCAAACTATGATAAGGCCGAAGGTGGAAGCGAATCAAAAATCACTCGCGGTGATTTATTTATATAGATAAAATTTAATTAAAATTGGATAACCCGTTCGAGAGTTTTGTCGTCACAAACATTGCCACATAGGCATACAGTGCCGTAGGTAACAACTTAGCTCGCATATCGCGTTCGCTTCGCTCACTCGATCAATAAATTGTACGGATACAGATAGAATCGCCTCGTAGTTCCACCAATAGCAGCACGCCTCGGTTCCATCCCTGGAGGTCCGCTAGTCGGGTGGCGTGAATCGGACTAGTTCCGGCTTATAGTGTTCCAATTAAGGCTCAATTATGTTTCACTCTATTCGACAGTACTTTTTGCTTCAGAGCCGGCTTCCAGCGCCAGCGATACGATTAAGAGGCTATTTTATTAATGACGAAGTAAAGTATCGTATTAAAGCAACTTGAACTATAACTTTTGTTCTCAAACCACGTTCATTAGCGATGGAGATATTTTTGATGGCAGAAGAACCTACCTCGTAGCAACAGTCAATAATGTTGTCCTACAGATATTTATAATCTGGATATTTGGTGTTTATATACTCACGGTAAAACTACTCTACGGATTGTAAACCAGGAATAACATATCTAATTTTTATCCGGATACAATGAATGAATGAAAATACGCACTTTAAAAATAAAAATAAATAAAAATAAATTTGAAAAAACGAATGAATTTACGATGAGCGGTACGGTATATGGACAATGTGTAGCTGCAAGCAGAATTTAATCGAATAAGTTTTGTTTACACATTGTTTATAAATGAAAGGTTATGGCTTCTAAAAAGAGACTTAAACACCTGCCTGCCCTTTTAATTACTAAAACATGTATTTTAAATTGTTGAGTTAATTGAGTTTTACTAGCCCCTGGAATTCCTAAGCCCTGTTCACATTTTACTTACATTAACTTATTTAAGCAGGCAAGTCTATAAAACAGCGGATCAGGCCGGCGGCCCAATTTCAAATATTTACTCAACTTTAAATTTAAAATGAACTGAGCCAGCAAGCCTGTTGAGTGGAACTGGAGCAGTATAAAACACTCGTAAACCGGCCGAGGGCAACTTCCTAAACATACAAGTTGACGGATCTGATTAGCGGAGACCGGGCCTCCGCTTGCGACCTGTCGCACGGCAGCGCCAGCCAAATGACAATGATTACAAATTACAGGTATCGCATGGAGCGTGAGGATCACAGCTTTTCTTTCCCTATATATATTGTTTCCAATGTATTATTATTTACCATGTTATAACCGACTTCAAAAAAAGAAGGAGGTTCTCAATTGGGCTGAATGTTTTTTTTTTTGTTTGTTTGTTACTCGATTTCTCCGCCTATTCTAAATAGATTTTGATGATTCTGTGTTTGGTAGGCCATACTTTCGAGGTGGTCCCATATAAATTTCATCAAAATCGGTACAGTAGTTTGGTTTTTATATCAAAATAACTGAAAAAAATATGCCATCCAAGTAAACGAAATTGCGTATTCTGCTTTTCTGTGGTGTTTATGGTCACTAGAGTAGACCTATTGAACTGATTACCTTCCAGTATCATCATCAACATTATCAGGATTTTGCCATAGTCACCACGCGTGGCAGGCGTGTTGTCGATCGCATGAATGATGATACGTAGTAGTCCCACTGAACTGCCTGCCTTCCGGTAGGTCTAGGGTAGGCCTTTGGCTTCATCATGAGATGACGATATTGACGAGGTTAACCGAAACTCACCGCGAGAGCCCAGCACTATGCAGATATAGCTATATGCTAGCGTTCTGCTATGTCTCTGCGTCTGAGGTACTACTTAGACAGACTGCTCAATAGTGAATAGTAAATCCTATATACTATATGAAACAGCCAATTCCGCGATATTGGTATCAAGTTTATTAGCAGACATCAAAAACTTGTCTGAGTCTATCAATATATAGGTACATAATATCTTTACCTATGAACTTAATTTACAAATAACGTTTTAAAAACTAAAAAGAAAACCGACTTCAAAGAAGGATACGATTCAATTTCGTTGCCCTGGATGACGTATTTTTTCCAATTATTTTGATGACAGATGGACGGACAGACAGACAGATGCGTGATCCTATACGGGGTCCGTTTATTCCTTACTTTTGAGGTAATACACCCAAATCGCTTCAAGTGGTCCTGAATATTTGAAGAGTTCTCTCGATTTCTCCAGGATGCCATCATCATCCTGACCTGATGTCAATGGGACCTCGGGTAAAATATACGCTTTCAAACAAAAAAATAATTTTCCAAATTGGTCTAGGCGTCTTCGAGTAATCGGGAACATACATTACAAAAAAGAACTGACGAATTGAGAACCTCCTTTTTATGAAAGTCGGTTAAATTGTGATCCAACTCTACTACTAAAATAATGAAAGCGGTAAACGTTCCTGTGTGTGTGTATAAATGTCACGCAAATATCGTGTCGTATGTGTGTCGCGTGGCACGGCGGCGGCGGCGGCGGCGGTGGAGTGGAGTGGAGTGGAGTGGAGTTGAGTGGAGTGGAGTGGAGTGGAGTGGAGTAGAGTGGAGTGGAGTGGACGGTCTCAGCACACAGCGCGATCGCCGCCGCCACCGTCCGTCTGCAAGTACAAAAGTTCCGGCAAATTTTCCGATTGAATAATTTTCGGGTCGAGTTGTGATTTTGGAAAACTGTTCTCGGTGGTAGTTGGTGGTTAAGCCGTTCAGCAGAGTTCTGGAACAACCTTTATACATAGTTGAGCGAAGTTATATTTCAAGTTCTGAAAACCCACAGCTATTAAAAATTCCATAAAAACTTAGTTACACTCAAGCAACTGCACTCTTGTTTTTATTCTTTTTAGCGCTTGGTAGTGCCGTCTCCAAGCTGAATCAAATTATCGTAATGTAAGAGATCTTTTAGAGTGATAATTACTTCTAATGTAATTCTATTTATTTAAAACCATGTATGAAAGTGTTGTTTTGTCCATCCTTGATATAAAAATATTTTACAGTAATTGAATGAAACGAAAGATTTATCAGCTGACAGTGTTGTCATTAGGATAGGATTTCTTCCTGTATTTTTATTATTGATCCTTTTCTCTTTCTTGTATGTACCTGTCTAGTTAATTAGTTTCCTACCTCTATATAAGTAAGTTAGACTTAATTTGATTTTAAGAGACAAACAAAACAAATGTTATCATTATTATAGTAAAAATATCTTAATTAATAAATCAAGAGTCGCATCAGTTCAAATAAAAAGTGTATGATTTTATCCAACTTCATCCAACTAAGAGTAATATGTGACAAGAGAAACACGACACTTCTAAGTGAAATACAGCACAAAGGCTTTCACATCGAGATGTTGGATTTGAATACGGATTTTTACGATACGAGGGTGGCTTTTGCTCTGCAGTGTAACAATGAAGGTTGGATATAAAATAAAAAGCGATAAGACCGCCCATTGCATATATTTTACTTTAGCTTAAGGAGTGCGACGCTTAGCCTGAGTGCATGTTTTAATATAGTTACAACATGAAAGTCAACAGTGAAAAGTAAAGATTTTCCTTCTAGCCAAGCATCCTCTATCGTAGGCTTTATCATAAGAGATAACATCAGCCAAACGCAAACCTATCTACAAGCTAAAAACTAAATTATGGGTTTCCTTTGGTTTGATCTATAAGTTAAGATCTTTTTTTATTTTCTTTTAATATATTATTTACAACCGACTCCGCAGTTGCACTTGCACCAAGGCTCTAGTTTCCTCCCTATTCAGCCCATGTATAAACCCAGTGCATACAAATCATTTTCTGGAAAGGCTCACTCCATTGTAGACCTCATTCTTGTCCAGGCAAACCTCGAGATCGAGGGCTGACCCTACGCATATAAAAACAGGCCTTTTCAGCCTCTTCAAGACAGGGGAAGTCCATCAACTGTAAACAACATTTTGAAGAGCCAACTGGAGGTTTTCCCATCATATAACGTAACGAGTAACATCTATAATGGATTTCAAACGTTTTTTTCGAGCGGAACCCTAATTAATTTCTAAAATAAAAGCAGCCTTAGCTCTTTATAACTAAAAGTCCAGCCGTTTCGCAGATGAGCCGCAACAAACAGTCAACTATTTTAAAGATTGTTGTTATGTTAAAAGTACCTACCGTATACTTATTATTTATTCTCATATGCATTTAGTATAAAGCTGTATTTTGATATTACATCCAGACACTTGAATTGTCTTGATTTTTATAGAGTATACTAAAAAGATATACATTATGTCATTGATGTCATTTAGTTTCTTTTGAACTAAAACAACTTTTTGTTTGACGAAAATAGCGTAAAAAAGACAAATTCCCAGCAGTGGCTCGCGACCCGAGCTATTTGTGAATGTAAAACAAAGTAATGATCTTGTGTTTCACGAGTTAACTCCTAGACCCTTCGTGAATACAATTATAATTAACTGTGAGTAACGACGTGAGTAACGACTAGCATGCAAGACCATTACATTCATAGAGTTAAAGGTACCTAAATTATATTTTATAATTATTTTAACGAGCGACCATCAATGTCCATTTGCACAGCAGTAGCGATTTTTGTTCCGGTCTAGCTAAAAATATAATTTAAGTATTTAAAATAGAATTGCTTTTGCTCGTAATTATCGTTACGTTTGTACTTGACAAGTACTATGATACGATTTACTCGATGATACTACACACCAGGTTTTTAGAAAGACATAAGATTTTAGGAAAGACAGATTAGTTATCCTTAATTAAATTCAGTTAAGAGAAGAATATTATTCTCTTAACCAACATAATGCCTGCGACTGCACTTATTGGTAAAAACTGGGAAATAAATAATAAATCAATATTACAGGACATTCATTTTAAACAGCGCCATCTGGTCCCAAACTAACTATAGGCTAATATGGGAACAATATTACGGATGTAATACTTTTTTTTTAAATACGTACGTACTGTATGATGCAACACCCAGAACAAACACATATATTCATAACACAAATGTTTGTCCTGGGTGGGAGTCGAACCCACAACCTACTGCGCAGAAGGCAGAGCTACTACCAACTGATCTATGAGGCTTGTTGGTGTCCTGTACTAGCAATAATAATTATAAATATTTCTATTATATAGGTATCTAATTATTCACATGTAATGAAAATACAATACGTGTATTATATTACTGGAGATAAATAAATATATTCACACATAATATGCGTATTTGTGTGTGATTTTAAATGATAATTATACAATAATATATGGTGGTGAATGATAATTTATTGTGAGTAACTCATAAAAGCATCCTTTTTTTATTATAAACAAACTGATTTGAGGTTAACTGTCGGTATTTATTATTTTTACATTATTATTTAGTTATTTTTATTTCGTTACGCTAAATAAGCAGGTATAACTTTTTACGCACGAACATAAAGTACACACTCATTTTTTTAGCGAAGTGAAAATATCGGGTTATATATTACGTAACATTACACTTGGCTAGTCAAAATAAATGAGGCAAACCTTTAAAGCTCATTCAAGAGCATGGAGTAAAATATTTCACCTTTAGTCGACCTCTTCTCCAACCTCTTTTCAGAAAACCTAATTAAGAGCTACAAAACAACTTAACAACTGCAAATGTATTTATAGAGCCGATTCGGGTTCTTTGAAACAGTTAGTCAGGGACGAGGCCTTCAGGCTGCCGGCTGGATTTATTCTAGTACGTTTAGGTTTAATGGCACGATACGTCTAGATTGTCTGTGAAGTCAATTTGTCTACGAGAAGCTTTTTGCATTTGATATATTGTCAAGGCACTGAACAGAACGTGTTCGCTACACTACATTTGATTTGTAACTTTGTTTATTCTAATAAGCTATCAGACATAAACCAGACTCAAATAATTATAAAATAATAAAGTAAGTATTATATTAAGTAGAATATTTAATCAGCCAAGGATCAGAAAAGGTGCAAACATAGTGTACTTAGCGGAGGTTTTGGGGTTGAGACATTGCGACCGTGGAGAGCCGGTGCCCTCCGGGTTTTACAAAAATCTTGACAGGCTGTTCAAATCAATATTTTTAATTAAAATACCAGAATAATGTAGTAAAATTAAATAGCAGAATAATGTAGTAAAAATACTACATTATTCTGCTATAGCTATTACTAGGACATAATTATTCAAGTAGGAAAAATAATATTTTTTGGGCCATAAATTAAGTTTTTAGTACTAAGAACCCAGTAATTGATATCTCAGCTGTAATGATGACAATAAATCAGGCCGGCGTCGCCGTGACGGACACTCCGACATGCCTCCTGTGATTAATATACATACAACTAGTAGTACGTGCTATTCAATCTGGGACGCGAGGGCAATAACGCTATTTTTAACGTGTGATTAGCTTGTACTTAGTGGAATTGTTGGGATCACATATATTGCTAAGTTTAATATTATTTATTATGATTGCGTAACGCTATTAACGATGTTAGTAATATTCAGTGGTTGGTGCATTGACTGATCGTCATAGCATATCGAGAAATTAATACTGAAGATGCGCAATTTTATGTTAATTTTCAAAGTACGACAGCAATAAAATATTCCCCTATTCTTGTATAATTTTACTAATCATAACTATAGTAGGAAAATGTTATCTGATTTTATGATCAATATGTATTATCTGTTAGCAAAGACAAGAGCTTGGATTAGTGGCTAGGTAATTAGTGCGTCTTGCAGTGCTGGATCCAAACTGCGAGTGGAAGCACAAGCTGGCCAGCTGGCATTCAATCTGATAGTCTTTAGCTTCGATGGTTCGTTCAGACTTCTCTAATCTTTCTGTACTAAAACCGCGAAATTCAAAATCCGCGCTTAATATGGGATTAATTACCGACAAGCCGTGTTCCATTATTGGTACGAGTTTCACTATTAGTTCAGTTTTCAATTAAGAAATTAATTCAGCTTATATCAGGCACAGCAGTGATTGTTAGATGAATATGCTATTTGTAAAGCTTATTTGTGAGTTGTTGTAGAATTATAATGAACCAATTACAGTGTTTAGTGCGGTACAAGGAATGTTCCTTGCGTTTCTTGTGATCGAATCAAATATAAAGATGAAACTTATATAATATAATGTCTACAAATGTTAAATCCATTGAATTTTTAAAACGCAAAAATGTTATATTTACACTGACCGCTTATCGTACGGTAAGACTTAATTTAATAAACATGTTGCAAAACAAGTAAGTAGGTAGTTTGAAGAAGTTTTGTTGGTATTTTTTTTTTATATTTCAAGTCGGTCACTCGATCACAACTTTTACAAAAGTTATAATGACACAAAAATTCACAACCCGCAACGGGACTCTTTCCAGCTTTAGGAAAAGATGTTGGTTCGAGTCCCGTCGCGGGTTGTGATTTTATGTGTCAAAAGTTATGTAGCAAGTTCCGTCCCTACTTCTATTGCCAAGCAGCTTTGTAGTGTTCCGGTTGGTGACATCACAAAATAAAATCTTTGGCTTTTTATACCAATGGCTGATCATTGAATTCGTAGAGATATCCATCATCATCATCATGTACACGATATATTATGCTGGTATGGGTGTAATTGCCAGTCAACAGAAATTCAGATAATAGATTATTTACAGTTCTATGACCAAAAGCTAATTGTAGTCCAACGCAAATAATTCAAACGTGCAAAGAACTTACGAAGTCCAAAGAAACTTACCCAGTAAATGTGATCTGAGAATCTTCCTGGCGAGCTAACGGAAGCAAGTCTCATCACGTGCGATGGTTACTGCACGCCTCGTTATTTACATTGCCACAACAAACACGGCTATTAAGCCTGGAATATCCCTGACGAATGCGCGGCTTAACCCTAAATAGCTCTGTTAACCCTAAGCATTAACGAGCAGCATTAGAATTAGAATAAGAGCTGCAGCATTCTCTGCGTAGGCGCAGTGTAATTGCTTTAAAAATAAACCCGGATAGCATGACGCACAGGTGTACTGAGAATTAAATATTTGTGGTCTAGTGGTTCGCTCACCGGTATCAGGTCCAGAGGTGCCGGGTTCGATCCCCAGGGGAGTACCATGTTGTGTTGGTTTGGTTGGTGGTAGGACTTTGTTCAAGTCCGCCTGGCTGCTACCATCATCTTACCTAAGTATGTCGCCATAACACGGCATTTAGAGGTAAAATTGCCAGTTCCTAAGTCTGTTGCGCTTCCAGCTTTAGCCTTATCGTAACTTGACACCAGATACGATGAGGCCAAGCGCTTTCCCGTCGTAACAATAAAAAAAAAAAAATGTCCTTTGTCTGTAAATGCAAAAAAAATCACACAGTATTTAATATATAGTATTTTTAAACATGTAAGTTTTAAATGAGAATCGGGCAGAGAACATATAGTTGCAAATCTCGCTTCAGGTACGTTTCACAAAACGTTCGTTTTGTTGAGCCAAAAGTAACATAGCATCGCTCTACATCGTAAAAATAGCAAGCAACATACGAGAATCATATAATTAACTCAAACGATTAACGTTTATTGCGTCGGCTTAAGGTCTGAAATCCGCTGGCAATAGCGAACAATAACAACGGCTTAATGAGGACAATCAAAACTTGAGCATCCGGTATTGCACATTAGCGAGCGGAAGTATCCACTGCCAGCAACGGACGAACAGACAGCCTTTGTTCAACATTTTATTGACATTACACTTAAGACAAATATGAGGACTAACTGCAGAAAATGTCCTTTCTTTGTATGATTTCCCTCTCATTATAGCTTGGACAATGAGGACCGTGCACGATAACTCAAACAAGTATAGACCAGCACTCGATACAGGTTCATATAGTACTACCTATTTGCGTTTATCTAAGCTTTGCAAGCTCTGTGACCTGTCCAGACTTTTTTGGCAGGTATTTACCAAATAAAATAATGTTATATACATTTGTCACGCGTGGATAACGTATGAAAAATATACAAATGATCGCCGTAACAACCACGCAATCAAGAAAAAGGCAATAAACCTTACAAACTGGCAGCGGCGCCGGAAAAATGCACATATTTGTCACCGCAGCTTAGCGGTGATAAGTAGGTAGCTGGAGAGAGTAACGAACCTGGGCCCCGATTCTACTAAACCAATCGCTTCAGTATCACAACGGTATCGTCGCAGAATGGCTACTATAGGTGCCTTTTGGTGGTCTAGTAACCACTCTGTGAAGATGCCAGTGCCATAGTGAAGCGATTGCTTTAGTAGAATTAAGGCTCGAGTACTTGAGAGCACAATATTCATATTTCCCACAGAATATAGTATAGTAGGTATAATGGTCAGGTATTTGGTTGCAGTCCCAGTGTAGCCCACGTATAATGGTCAGGTATTTGGTTGCAGTCCCAGTGTAGCCCACGATCCCGGATATCTTTCCCAAACAAAGTACTTGACCATTATGATTGTAATTATTTATTGGCAATAAAGTGTGCCAATATTTTACACCTGGACCTGGCTTTTCAGTCTTTCTAATAATAGTTGAGACCGAGCGACTTGAAATTTAGAGTGTGTGTTCTTTATAAGATGAAAGTGCTAAGAAAATATTTTTGTAAATTCCCCCAATATTTAATTAATAGACATCTATGTAGATGTCAGGTATATATAATCGCTTTCAAGCGACAAAACTGCTCATTATACTTTCAACTTTAGTTATTACTAATCAATAATCTTGTATTATTTTTGTGTGCAATAAAAATTGTTCATTTCATGCATTCGTTGAATGGACCGATTATACTTTTAATTTTAGTTAGTAATTAACATTTGCTTTGTATTATTGTTGTGTACAGTAAAGAATGTTAATTTAATTAGTTGAATGGATCGGTTTGCTCGCGGAAGTGTAGAGGCTTGCTTGCGAACGCTAACCCGCGCAACGTGCGACGTCCATTACTCACCTGGCGCCAGCTCGCTGAGAATATCTAGTACAGTATGTGTACAGCGGCTGAGACTCGTGTCGCTATGATACGCATCTTAGGAACGTTACTTCTGGATGCTCAGCGGTTCCTTGATGAACCATACACTCTATCTCTGTCTCTTTCTTTCCCATTCGCCTCTTCTAAAGAATCTGCCTTTGGTGTATAGCCATAGTCTACTTGAGATAAATGGCAGGTACCTACTATTTATGTTTTATAAATATTTATATTATTGATATACCATTATTTAACCTCAATCTCACCTGTTGTGGTATCACTATGGTTTAAGAGACACCCAATTCCCTCAAATTATAAGTGGCTGGAAAGAGTATGAAATGACAAGAGACAGGGTTAGTCATCGGTCTTATGAAACAAGTGATTTGAATGATTGAATGATCATGCTCTCGATGACCCCAAACAATTCGTAACAGATTAGATAGCTATATTTGCCTGTATAACATATCCGGGGGTTGAATAAAGGAATGCAATATTACTGTCTCAAAAAGATGTGAAGTGCTCCAGTACTTTGGCCTGTACGTAACCACAGCTCGCTGAAACACGTAAAACGTTTAATTCATTCGCTGTGCGCATTCCGAATAGCGTCGTAAAAGCGAATGTATGCGCGCCTTTAAAAATTATCTCATACGCGCAGAACTGACCGCTTTACTGCCAACACGGCAATACACAATATTATGTGAATAAATATATAACTCGGCACAGTTGAAATACCGCTGAATGTTTAACAATGTTTACTTTTTATTTCAGTCGAGGTCCACTGCAGACGGCGAGTTAACGTTATTAGATTGTTATTTGCCGTTACTATTATGTATATTTTATTGCTCTTGAATAATTTAAATTTATTTTCAAATTTAAATTAAAGCAATATAGAGCTCTCATTATTTGGAACTCACGTTTTTTATATTCTAAAGACACATAAATCACAATATCATAATAGCAATTTTATATTGAAATGTTTATGGGGATTTGGTTATAATTTAAAACCAAATCCCCATATTACTGGACAGGGCATTAATTTTACTCAGCGCCATCTAGCCCCAAACTAAGCATAGCTTGTAATATGGGAACTAGATTACGGATAGTTAAATACTTTTTGTAAATACATACGTACAACACCCAAACACAGAACAAACATCTATATTTATCACACAAATGTCTATCCCATCGAACACACAGCCAACTACAGCGCAGAAGGCAGAGCTACTACCAACTGAGCTATGAGGCTTGTTAATGTACAAACAATATCAACTACGTAGCCACACCGACTACGTAGCCACATCGACTACGTAGCCACACGCACTACGTAGCTACACGCACTACGTAGCCACATCGACTACGTAGCCACACGCACTACGTAGCTACACGCACTACGTAGCTACACGCACTACGTAGCTACACGCACTACGTAGCTACACGCACTACGTAGCTACACGCACTACGTAGCCACATCGACTACGTAGCTACACGCACTACGTAGCTACACGCACTACGTAGCTACACGCACTTCGTAGCTACACGCACTACGTAGCTACACGCACTACGTAGCTACACGCACTACGTAGCTACACGCACTACGTAGCTACACGCACTACGTAGCTACACGCACTACGTAGCTACACGCACTACGTAGCTACACGCACTACGTAGCTACACGCACTACGTAGCTACACGCACTACGTAGCTACACGCACTACGTAGCTTCACGCACTACGTAGCCACATCGCCTACGATGACATAGCCCAGAAAAATATTTCAGTAATTACTAAATATTTTTTTGCCCATGGCTTCTAATTCGAGAAGCTTCATTCAAACATGATTTTGAAATTTGTTGATTGTTCCAAATTAGAAACCCGATAAAAACACCCGAAGTTAATTATTATTCGACGTCAAACTTTCGTATTTGCCTTTTATTTTCGACTTGCTTTGTTACAAAATTCTGCGAATTGACTAAAATTTTTAAAAGTTTCTTTACTTTTAAAAAGTTTAATTATTGAGTATGAGAGAGTAGGTGTATTCATTTAGCTAGTCGGGTATATACTTCATTAATTATTGATTGACTCGTTGAGTGCTGGTGGTGCAACACAGATACTGTGTTAATCATCGCTCGACGAGACAAAACCACTATTTGGTTTAGTTGTTTATTTATAAAACTCAAAGTTACGTATTGTGGCTAGATTCCTGTCCTGGTAGTGAGTAATATGTATTGTTCAATGTGTATTGACATTAGTAATGTTCATTTATAATACGTAACACAAAATCACCTAATGTTAAGTATATACAGCAGGCAGCTAAGGAATCCATATAATATATTTTGAAAATTGAAAATGCTTCCTTGGCATGTTATATTTACCCATTTGACAACTGATATCGAATATTGAAATTCCTCACAGAGCGGCATTATTCCATGCTTACAAAGCACAAAGCTGAACTGTATTTAATCTCCCCAGCTCTAGCAAAGTACAGTATGGTTTATGCAAATAAAATGAAAGAAACGGCAGTAAAACCATTGACAGAGATATGTGTACTGCGCGTATGGAATTCATTGCAGTTTTGGTTGTATCGAGAGCTGGCTGAGAGGAATGTACTTCGTTAAAGTTCATTGTTCTTTGTTTTTTCTTGAACAATTTCTTAATTGGAAAGCTCGTTCGATGTTCACCTGCGACGGAACGAAGTAGTTGTACTAATGCCTTCAGGTTCAGAGATTGTTTGTGTGTTGGTTTGTTTGTGTGTTCGTGTGTCAATGATGGTGATGTGATGGTTCTAAGATAGGTGAAGATATAGGTGTCAGAGGGCGCTGCAATAATATTTTTCAATTAAAAAATGAGTTTCAGATCATTTTTTCAGAGAATGCTTCATAGTTTTTTGGAGAAGAGCTTGAAATTTCGGAAAAAAAAACTCGAAAGGATTCTAAATTTGTAATAGAAAAATAGAGAACAAGTACGTGTTAGCTCCCACTTCATTGTAGTTTGTGTCGCACAGCTTTGTCATCGAAGCAGCAAAATTCTTTTTTTACCAAGACCACATCTACTTACTAAAGCTAAAGCCTTAACAAGCTTCATAGCTCAGTTGGTAGTAGCTCTGCCTTCTGCGCTGTAGGTTGTGGGTTCGATTCCCACCCATGACAAACATTTGTGTGATGAAGATAAATGTTTGTTCTGTGTTGAGTGTGTATCATATAGTACGTATGTATTAACAAAAGTATTTAAGTATTATATCCGCAATCTAGTTCCCATATTACAAGCTATGCTTAGTTTGGGGCTAGATGGCGTTGTGTGAAATTAACGTCCTGTAATATTTATATTTATTAAGGCTCAACGTCGACCAAGTAAGGTTCTCGTGGACTACACATTTAGAGACATAACCCCTAACCCGACAGATTGAGATGCTCACACACCGAGGCACATAGACAAATAATGAACTTTCACAACAATGATAAATTACTACTAAAAAACTTTGCAAATTAAGACAGAATCTCCCCTTTTCCAAAAATTACCACGTTCTAATGACATTTCTACACATAATCACCAGGGCGACGTCTCGAATGGAATAACTTGGAGCTCATAATGTTATGTGAATTAAAATGAACATGTACGGGGAAAGTGCAGAGTAATATTGTTGAAAACTTTTATACTTGCTGTGTGATTTGAATATCTACTAGATACCTTCATATCTAAAAGCTATAATAAAATCGTAGCTGGATTCTGTACTTTGTTTTACCGTTTACTTCATTTATTGACAACGTTTGTCTTCTATTTAGTAGAAGTAGTAGTATCTATTAAAAACAACCATGAATTATTTATTTAGTTGTTAATAATCGCACGGCTTTGGCCACTAACACTAATCACAACTAATATATGGTATCTCATAAATCTCATTCATTCACATTAATTAAATATAAAACAAAAGTAATATAACAATAGTTGAGGTAAAGAGCTTGGGTTGCCCAGCCCAGCAATGGGTTACATAAAAGCTGTAGATGATGATGATGAAGTAAAAGACAATGAAACAGTTTAAGTGATCCTTAGCCTTTATTTACGTAGGATCAAAGAGCGTTACAAGATTACTATTATTGTTGGTGGTTCAGTTAGGCAACTATCTAGTTAACTAATACTACAGATAACAGAATATTCTGATACATAACTTAGTTTCGATACGTTTGACTGAACGTTGACGTGATATTAGGCTAAAGTTACTTCCGAACTAGTGACGGGTACTCCTTGTGGCTAATGGACACCTTAGACGAACAATTACTTAAATAAGTTGGAAAATCTATACAAATAAAATGTTCAGTATACGTGTTTTTCACAGAATTTCTAAACAGCTGGACCAATTTTTTGCGTCCCCCCATTCAGACAGAAAGTTACAAGCTTTAACTAGGTTCAAACGCTCCACCGTCTCCCTACGAAGGCTGAAAATTTCGTCCGCACTAGCACGTGGACTGGAAAAACATCTATCAACAACTGCGCTGTCATCTGCGTACCCATAGATACCGGGTATTAGCAGATCATTGATATGAAGCAGGAATAGAGTTGCTGATAGAACAGACCCTTGAGGTACCCCGGCATTGATAGCGGTGGAATGAACTAAAACATGTCGCCCAGAATTTAATGATTGATCCGAACAACTTGAAATTTTGAATTCGTAGAGATTACACTAATACTATTTATTTGTAAACATTTTTTTAAACTAGTGTAGATCAGAAGAAATATGGTGTTACCTGTTATTAGGAGGTCAATGTCTGTGGTCTGTCATATAGACGAGTATTACTACTTACATTTAATAATTTATTTTACATCTTCAAACTTTGTAAGATGGGGGCGCGTACAGATAGTAAATTGTTTGGTATATCTTGAAGAATATATAATGTTATTGAATCTTTTTAGAATTCGCGAAGGCACTATTTGTTTATTTAGTTACTGAAATCATCCCTGTATTATCATTATGGGTTGCACAGGGGATAAACAATGAATTCAATTCAATTTACTTTAGTGCACATCTAGTAAATAAACTGTATATCTATAGAAAATTGATATAAGATAGACAGGGCTATTTTGTCATTCATTGGGATGTTTATCAAGATTCGTTGGTTGAGATCATCAGTTTTTTTTTACTCAATAGGTTTGATATAAGATACAAGAATTACTTTTGGGAGGTCATGCAAGAGGTTTGACTACGTTCATCCAACATAAACAGCAGGTAGGTACATAAGGTAAGGTTTGTTATAATCACCACGCTTGGTAGACAGATTGGTGTTCGCAGTAAACATTTTGTCTACGCACTAAAATCAGCTTTTTTTGTGTCTCCTTGATAACTATCATGATACGAGTATATGCTTGAGGCATACATTTTTAAACCACGACTACAACAGCGACGGTTTTGAGAGCATTTTTTATAAATCTGTCAACCTCTTCATATTAGTGAGGGGTGACTTGTTCACCCACTATGACGTACGGTCGGTGCTATTGTGATTTTCCCCATTATGGCTTTACATAGTATGAAAGTTAGCAATAGGAGAGAGCCTCGTATACTCAGATGAATAAAGTTAGATTGATTAAAAGGGAGCAGAACCGACGGCGCCAATAAGTGGGAGTGGAAGCATTTTTCTTATTTTCTTCTTCTTCTTCTTCCCTTCCACTCTTTTTCTTTGTAAGAAAAATCTCCGATCTAATCTCCGTAACACAAGCCAGACAGTGCGAGATCTCAGTTCGACAACTACTAGTAAGTACATGCACAGCCTTCTCTGACATATAAATCGTCGATATAAATAGCTCGGAGAGTAGATATACTGAAACAATCCGGTTCAGTGAGCAGGTTAATGTACCCCATTTTATTTTGGTTACCGCAAAAACTTCAAACAAAAATCGGTGAAATAAACATCGGTAATGTCTCTGTTTACGTTGAGAGGAAACGGATGTTGGTGGGGTGTGAGTGTTAGAGGGTGTGGCTACAGATATGCCAGATACTTGTTAACACATGCACAAGAAACTTACCTGCCAATTAACAGTAATGTTAATAGTACTCTAATAGTAAAGTTAGACTCTAACATTCGAGTTTATTTAATACAACTTTTTATAAAACTTTACAATCAAGGGCCCATCTGATCATCATCCTTCATCCTGCCGTGAAGTCTTACTGTGAAGTCCTTCCGTGAAGTCTTACTGTGAAGTCCTGCCGTGATGTCTTACTGTGAAGGTCAAACAAAGAACATGACCTATGCGGCACTGCATGGCGCCCGTCAACTTGAGGCATATATGTGGTAAGCCTCGCGTGCCCGTAATTTCACCGGCAACCATACCCTTCAAACCGGAACACAGCAATGCTGCTTGGCGCCCGAAATAAGTATGGTGGTAGTATTTCTCCGAACGAGCCCTTTCACAAAGTTCTCTACTCCACTACTGTAAAATAAATTGCTTAAAACTCCTTTACAGCACAAAAACGTAGGTACGTGAGAGTACTATAACTACAATATTTCATGAAGGCAATTAACCGATCGTGAGTATGGCAGCTAATAGTAACGCCCGGGGTCAAAGGTCAACACAAAACCATTCATTTTTTGAAAGGACAATACGCTGGCCTGGCTGAACCGGGGGCGATAGCTTTGCGCGGATAAACCAAAACACAGACACATAATGATAATTGAACTGGTATCGCATTTCACGGAGGGTTCTCTCACAGCGAGTGAGTTCGACACGCTGCGACGGCGACGGCGGCGGCGACCCTCAGAATGGGTCCCGGCACTGAGTGCCTAATTACGGCAGAGAGGGGGTAATGTGTGTATCTGGGCGCCTCGTGACCTGTTTGCGAATGTTACCGAAGCGAGCGGGCCTGACTGATATTGTCAACTAGTTAGTGTTCGCGTAACCTTCACATTTAATTTTATGTTGAGGGAAATATTCCAGTCCAACAGCCCAACCCAATGGGAGGAATAAGAGGACGTGGAAGTGATGATAAGCCATCTCTAGCCCGTCGTGGAATCTGGTATCTTTTGTGCCTTAACGTAGCATTGTACTGAGACTAAGCGATTAAATTCTAAACATTTTAGTGCCAACCCTTTATCAACTGCGATATTTAACAACATAAACCTTTGTTGATTATCGCACAATAGAAAAAAGCTACTAAGAAACGCTTACGTTCAATAATAACGAATGAAACGAAAAGGAAGGTCTTTCCTGGTCATGACCAGGTTCTCTCATGGGACCGCTGAGATGAGAAGGCACGTGAAAAAAAAACAACAAACAACATTATGTTTTGTGAGGTCAGATCGGACCTCTCGCTATGGAAGACTGACTCGCACTTGTCCGTTTATAACGATCCGTACGTAGGCCAACTGTCATGCCATTCATAAGGTAAACGTATAAATGTTAGATGATGATGGACTGCAACATTAAACGATTAGCGATAGTCTCCAGACGTACGCCGCCGTGTATTAGCGATAGTCTCCAGACGTACGCCGCCGTGTATTAGCGATAGTCTCCAGACGTACGTCACCGTGTATTAGCGATAGTCTCCAGACGTACGCCGCCGTGTATTAGCGATAGTCTCCAGACGTACGCCGCCGTGTATTAGCGATAGTCTCCAGACGTACGCCGCCGTGTATTAGCGATAGTCTCCAGACGTACGCCGCCGTGTATTAGCGATAGTCTCCAGACGTACGCCGCCGTGTATTAGCGATAGTCTCCAGACGTACGTCGCCGTGTATTAGCGATAGTCTCCAGACGTACGTCGCCGTGTATTAGCGATAGTCTCCAGACGTACGCCGCCGTGTATTAGCGATAGTCTCCAGACGTACGCCGCCGTGTATTAGCGATAGTCTCCAGACGTACGCCGCCGTGTATTAGCGATAGTCTCCAGACGTACGCCGCCGTGTATTAGCGATAGTCTCCAGACGTACGCCGCCGTGTATTAGCGATAGTCTCCAGACGTACGCCGCCGTGTATTAGCGATAGTCTCCAGACGTACGCCGCCGTGTATTAGCGATAGTCTCCAGACGTACGCCGCCGTGTATTAGCGATAGTCTCCAGACGTACGCCGCCGTGTATTAGCGATAGTCTCCAGACGTACGCCGCCGTGTATTAGCGATAGTCTCCAGACGTACGCCGCCGTGTATTAGCGATAGTCTCCAGACGTACGTCGCCGTGTATGAAGTGCCGCCAGTATAAGTATAACCTTGTCAAGTGATCAAACAAGATGGCGCGCGGCAAAGCGCGAAGTATTTGTTTCACAAACCGAAACGAGTTCCAGAAAAATTCAATTTGCCCCTTTAATATCAAGTTACCCTTGAAAAGCTTTGCAAAAAGCCTCACACGTAAAGGTGCTGAACATTTCTGTAAAACTTTTTGAAACCCTAAAATGAAAGGTGTTTTTCTTTAGCAACTTTCAATATTGTTATTTATAACAGCTTTAGTTGAAAGCTATTCGTTGTTGTTGTTACCCCGACTTATTACGTTTAAGTATCGGCTTTCATCTGCGTTCATATGATGCGTCGAACTACGTATATTAGCGAGATCTATTAGTTTTCGGTATCGTCAACACTCTTCCGTGGTCTAGAATTAAGACTCTCGATCCGGGGGTCCTGGGTTCTAATCCCGTTGGGCCACTTCATTGTGATGTTTGTTCCCAGAACCCTGTGATTGTCCGAAAAGCAAGGCACGCTATTAGACTGCCAGTAACTGGAGAACGGTGCTCGTCGTCGATATGCCAAGTCAGACGCCAATGGCGGCGGCACCTGGGTCAGACTGATGTTACACAGCTCACACAAAGAAAGAAAAGTATCGTCAAAGTATTCAAAGTAGGTACGGTAGCAAAGTAGCGAAGTAACGTTTGTTGAGGTGACAGTTTTCAATTATGTTAGAACAGAGATAACTTCAGAGAACTCCGGTCCCCTTCACTCCACTGAGCATCGTAACATGCCATGACTTTGAAAGGAAAATTGAATATGAGTTACGAAGAATTATATGTTAATTTCAGTAATATTATTCTTATATTCTCGCAAACCTTTGATTAATTATTTCCCCAACACACCTAACTTCAAAAGTAAAACAAACAGGAAGAAAAAAAAAGGTACTGTTCTCGAAAGTAATCATCTTGTTTTTCTGATAGGCACTAAAAAAATAAATATTTTTGGGTAAACTTGAAAATATATTAAATTACAAAAGCTTCATAAACAAAAGAATAACAGACAAAACAAGCTCCTTACCCCGGCGTCACAAATAAACAAATCTCCATTAGAATTTGTCTCACGACGCTACATCGATTACTTTTATCCCTGTTCATTGTTTGTAAAGTGACAAAAACAATAGAAAGATTTTTAATTTCCTGCCGGTGTTCGTAAAATATTATTTTAATCCGGGCTGGTGATGCTGAATATTCAATGAATGCGGCGGCCATATTTTATTTGTGAATTTTCATGCGGGAGTTCAGCAACCGGCCGGTCGCGGCCAGGTTGCCGGATATTTTTTAATCAACCCGTCTGCGCCGCGCGGTCACCCGGGCGAGCGGTCACCCGGGCGAGCGCTCGCTCGGCTCATTTCCTGCGTATCGTTCCACCGAGCTGCTGCCGAGCTGGTGCTACAGCTACTGGCCGCGCCCACTGGCCGTGCCGCTCACCTGAACACTTAACTCACATTAATCGTATATTGAACCAGTTTAATAGTTGAAAGGTTGAAACTGTTTCGCATCAATTAGCGCAAACTGAATGCTTTATATGCAATAACACCGAAAACGAAAGAATCCGCACTTCACTCGCTAGAGCCTATTGTTTTATTGTATGGGAATTTAACTGTAGGTATTAATATAACAAAGCCTATTTAGACTTGCAATAAATCATGAAGTTAGACGAGTTGGGCGCGAACTTTGAGAGTTACAAATCGAGGCGCAAACCGATTTACTGCTAAGATTATTGACGCAATAACTCGAGTTAGGATTCTTTACAAAAAGTTAAATCAAAAACGTGAGGAGGCGACAAACAAGAACAAACAGGGTGGCAAGGGGTGTGGAAAGTAGAAAAAGTGTCTGTGGAAGGATTTATGGCCTCCGCAACGCAAGTCCCAAGCGCGTGCCAACATCTGAGGTCAGCGATAGTGCGCGGAGGTGCAAGGGTTGGAGGCTTCATACACAACCGCTTTGGGCATGAGTTATAGAGAAATAATTGTCAACAACAACATCTCACCGGGTTCCGTGTTATTATACGTACGTTCTACTCTTAGGCCGCGATCACAACGAGTCAGAACTATGAAGTCACGTAATTTAACAGACATAATCGTTGCACTGAGCCGCATTAAGTAGCCAGTCACAGGCTATGTGAATACCGTCACGTCACTGCGGCATATGAGAGCTCCTCTGGAGGCGGTATTAGTTCCAGACACAACACTGCAGTATGTGAGAGATCCTCCGGAGGCAGTATTAGTTCCGGACACGTCACTGCGGCATGTGAGAGATTCTCCGGAGGCGGTATTAGTTCCGGACACGTCACTGCGGCATGTGAGAGATCCTCCGGAGGCAGTATTAGTTCCGGACACGTCACTGCGGCATGTGAGAGATCCTCCGGAGGCAGTATTAGTTCCGGACACGTCACTGCGGCATGTGAGAGATTCTCCGGAGGCGGTATTAGTTCCGGACACGTCACTGCGGCATGTGAGAGATTCTCCGGAGGCGGTATTAGTTCCGGACACGTCACTGCGGCATGTGAGAGATTCTCCGGAGGCAGTATTAGTTCCGGACACGTCACTGCGGCATGTGAGAGATTCTCCGGAGGCGGTATTAGTTCCGGACACGTCACTGCGGCATGTGAGAGATTCTCCGGAGGCGGTATTAGTTCCGGACACGTCACTGCGGCATGTGAGAGATTCTCCGGAGGCGGTATTAGTTCCGGACACGTCACTGCGGCATGTGAGAGATTCTCCGGAGGCGGTATTAGTTCCGGACACGTCACTGCGGCATGTGAGAGATTCTCCGGAGGCGGTATTAGTTCCGGACACGTCACTGCGGCATGTGAGAGATTCTCCGGAGGCGGTATTAGTTCCGGACACGTCACTGCGGCATGTGAGAGATTCTCCGGAGGCGGTATTAGTTCCGGACACGTCACTGCGGCATGTGAGAGGTTCTCCGGAGGCGGTATTAATTCCGGACACAAATAAAGGCTACGCGGGTGCTACGCGCTACGGCACGTTGCTACGAGCCTCTACGAGGATTCAGTTAACTCATGTCACACGTACCAGAATTTTATATATTAGTGTCTTATATGACTAGTTTTTTACCCGCAGCGTCAGCCGCGTTGTTTTGGGATGTAAAAACCCTTAGATAGCAAAATGTTTCACTAACAAACCTCAATTATCTTAGATGGCATACTTACATCTATCTAAAAATAAATAAAGAATCACTTTAATGTTAATACTTCACAATATTTATTGATAATTCTTGATTGTTATTTCCTTGAAATTCCAAATCTAAAACGTGTATTCGTTACTTATAAAATTTGATTACTTTTGAAACAGTAACTAATTGGCTATTAGCAATGTTCTAAGAACTTCCCTTACTCTACAATCATAGCTTCCCTGTGCCAGTCAATTGATGTGATTGTTTTATCAATACTATTATAACCAATTCCAGTTGCCATGGAAACGACAGCGGTGGATCAGATATATTTATGTTGGTATTTATTATGAACCAGCGTTCATTATTTTTAACCAAATTAAAAAAAAAAAAAAACACCGGTCTTTAATTTTACACAGCGCCATTTAGCCCCAAACTAAGCTTGCCCCAAATTAAACTAGCTTGTCATATGGGAACTAGATTACGGATAGAATACTTAAATACTTAATACTTTTGTCAATACATAATTTACTATATGATACAACACCCGAACAGAAAAAAACATCTATATTCATCACACAAATGTTTGTCCTGGGTCGAACTCACAGCCTGACCAACTGAGATGTAAGGCTTTTTAGAAAAGGAGCAATTGTTGTTGTTGTAATGTAATTGCTAATGATTTTTCGTTCCCATTTTCCTGTTTGAACATGAACGCAGGTTCACATAGTGTTTACAGGACCGTTACAACGGATCTGTTGCTACTAAGGGTGTGTACACCACCAACATTCCTCAAGGGTGGACGTCTGAGTGTTCTCGTGTCGAGTTCGTGGGTGTTGGTACCTTCAGCTGCGTTCGGGGAAGCCTTTGACTTGTGAGGCAAAGATTTCGTAAAAGTGCCGGTCGGACAGCAATATTTTTGTCAAATCGGATTATTTTACTGAATGAGACATGTGTGTAAACTTGCCCATACAAGTACATACATACATCATAACCAAATCAAAACGCAGGTACCCGATAAGTCGGACCGCTGTGTGACCTACAGTAAATGTGCACAGAAGAACATCCGACGGCGGCGGCGGCGGCGGCGGCGACCAATCCACTTCGCTCCATTATGCACGGCGCACACTTGCGCGGAACCTTGTTACAGGACCGGACTGCCGGGCACTAAAGTGATTCACACTTTTTTTATTTATACAGGATTCAAATAATTCTGTAGCTTTTTGAATGCATGTAGTTTGCCCCGAACTGAGATCTCGTGATGTGTGATTTGTGTTAGGTTTTTAATCACGAAGATTATTACAGTAAAAGTGTGCTCTCATAACATGTTACTCAAAGCTTACTTCTCTCAATCTCCGTTTATCTCCTATGTGTTCGAGGCACTCTCTCTCATGCTATCCAAAGCCAGAATGAAAGCAAAGCACCATAGCACCAACCGTACGTCATAGTGGGTGGACAGAATACAATAGGTTAATGAGTCACCCCTTACTAATGAAAGGTTGATATCCGTTTTTTGAAAAGTGCTCTCAAAATCGTTGCTGTGGTAGTCGTTGGTCAATACTCTACCCCCTAATGTAGCCCACGGATGTCATAAAAGTCATCCAAGGGGTTTACCAAAAAGGATGCAGCTTCTTACTGTATAAACAAATTTTAACTATAATCACCAATCGGTCTGCCAATTGTTGAGATTAAGGCCAAACCTCAAAATTTTTGAGGAATGTTTAGCCACCACAATGTAGCGGGCTGTTGATCAAGTGCGCCATCAAACCCTTTGCATGCCAACAGTTATCGAAAATTTTAACTTGGCACCTTCTAGAGTGAAGAAAATAAATTGACCACGAGAAGCCAAATATAGTAAGTCTCGATTACACACGTCACTGTTTTGTGGCATGCGCAGTCGATACTCTTTCAAATTTTACAAATTTCATTAAAATCAGTAAACCCATTCAAGAGTTATGCCGTCACAAAATCCAACTTACATACATGAGAGCCGCATTTCGCAAATGAATTAATGAATTAATTGGTTAATTTTGTAAAACTAACCATAGATTAATCAATATTTGACTACACCACTTGTATTGTGAAAACTGAAATAAATTCTAATATACTATTTTCCAACTTAACGCAGAGATCTCGTTCGCTTGGCTCACTCGATCAATAAGCTGAGTTCAACACTGGATTATAAGAACAACATATATTTTTACAAGCCTCACATCTCAGTTGGTAATAGCTCTGCCTTCTGCGCTGTAGGTTGTGGGTTCGATTCCCACCCAGGACAAACATGTGTGTTTTTCAATAAAAGTACAAAGGAATCCGTCGGGCCGCTTACCATCATCACGTAACGGACCATTCGGTTCAAGAACGGCTGGAAAATTGACACCAGTAAAAGGTTGACGGATAATGTAATGAAGGCTTGCGTGGCGACATAATGTGTGATGAATTTTGATGTTTGTTCTGTGTTTGGGTGAATTATTGTATGATTTACAAAAAAAAAGTGTTAAAGTATTAAATCCGTAATCAAGTTCCCATATTACAAGCTTTGTTTAGTTTGGGAATAGATGGCGCTGTGTGAAATGACTGTCCTATATTATATTTATTTATTTGCTATATGCATTGTCCTACCCTCGCAATCGATCACAATTAAAACTCATGAAAAATAATATGTAATCCGTTATTTATGAGAATCCAATTACCTACTTATCGTTCGGTAAATACAAATAAATTGAGCTGTTTATCACATGAACCCAGTTACTGCTATTTTTAATATTTACTTCGATTCAATAATTAAATTCAAAATGAGCGATACATATTTAAATTTGGAATTATCAGAAAGCAGTATGAATAAAAAATCTGTCTTTAAAGCTGCAATAACCTACGTTTTTTTATTCTATGTGGTGGAGGCGTTTGACATTCGTTTTACCTTTTTTTCTGTGAGGGGAAGCACTTGGCATTCATCTCATCTGGTGTCAAGATATTAAGGCCGAAGGTGGAAGCCCATATCAGCTGGACTTCCTCAACAGATTGAGGAACTATCAAACTTACCTCTAAATGCCGGAACACAACAATCTCGAGGTGATCAGAGATTGGAACGGATACACCTTGAAATGTTGGAGTCAGGTGGAATTGACTCCGTTTGGCGGAGAATAAACACGCTTGGTCTTGTTAGCTTAGAACTTTACCAATTCGGCATCGGCCCATACGGAGATTACCTAATGGAAGAGTTTGCCCAGAAACCTCTCCGAGAGACTGCATTTGCGCTCTTCAAGCCTGAGCACCAGATGTATACCAGATTTACCTATAGCTCTCAACAACTGTGCTGTCATCTGCATATCCAAAGATTCCAGGCTTTAGTTGGTCAATTATATACAGCAAGAAGCAAGCAAGCAAGCAAGTTGCAGAGATATTTTTTTTTGTCGGTAGATAGCCAAGCGTTTGACCACCAGTTTACTTGAAAAACAAGGAAAGATGTGGCATAAGAAGTACGCTCATATGAACGGAAACTGTTTACTCTAGACTTAAAATCTCCAAGATTGTATTCGTGCGGAAAACCCTCGAGGGCAAGCCAAGGAGTTCCATTCCTCACCAGTATTAATGATGAAGGTAAAGGCGAAAGGATGTGTTCGGCACATGGAACGTTCACAAGGAATGGGTTGTAGCCAGCCGTACGTCTGCTAGTCCGGTGGTGGAAAGGAGATGGAGGGATTAGGTCGAAGATATCGTGCGCACACTCGCCAAAGTGGAATTTATCGATGACAACTAATCGAACGATGCCTCAGGAAGTCAAGTTTAAAACTCTTGACTTCCTGAGGCATCGTTCGATATTACCACTTTCTACCTATTAGAAAATTATTATTTAAAAACGGACAACGGAGGCTTATAAATATAGGCCCGTTGGCACTATTTGAGTACGGAACTACGGAGCACGAGATGGCGCTACAACATTGATGAGACGCGAGAACGCGAGCCGCGTCCATAGTAGACTGGATCCAATAACATAGGAGTACAGGAGCGCCGACGACAAAATCAAAGATGTTACATTTAAAATTTTGTTTCTGTCTCTACCTGGGTTTGCTGGAAGAAAACCCTTACTAGATCTAAGCTCGCCTTTGCGAAACTTTTTATTTTGAAGTTAACTTGTATCATATGTTCTATGTGTGTGTGCAATAAAGTATAAATGCAGTTGTGGTGTTGCCTGTACGGTATTACAGGCTGTGGTACTGACGAGCGACAGGTAACCGCGCGGGATTCGACGCGACTGACTGACACGACATCAATGATGGAGAGGACACGGCACTTCTTACCCTTCCGATCGACTTTACTCTAAATACCTTTGAATATTAAATATATTTTTAACCGCCTCTGTGTAGTGGTTCGATTAATGGTGTCAGACCCAGAGGTCCCGGGCTCGATCGCCAAGGGAATACAATATTGTGCTTGGTTTGGTTGGTGGTAGGACTTTGTTTAGTCCGCCTGGCTAGCTACCACCATATTATCTAATTCTGTCGCTATAAAAATATTTCTTAAATTGTTGTGTTCTGGCATTTAGAGGAAAGATAGCCAGTTCCTCAGTTTATTGCGGATTCTGGGAGAAGTGTGCTTCCACCTTCGGCCTTATCTTGAAAATCAGGTGAGATGAAGGCCAAGCATATCTCCGTCGTACAAAAAATTAAAATACCCAGCTGCCTCAAAAATAGGGTTATATTTTACGTGTATTATATGTACATGTATTTCATTGGTCAGTTCTACACAGCTTGTTGGATGTTGTCATGTGAGGTGTCGTGAAGATTGTCTGAAATAGTTTTGTCGTAGTCGAGCATTCCTTGTATATACATAAATACACGAGAATTTTGTGTATCTCGAAAACTACCATAAGTAACGATTTGGATCAAATTTTGTATTTTGATATGGTTTTGATAGTAAAGTTTATTAGATAATAGGAAAGCTAATCATAAAATTTCAGATAACCTATAAGATGAGAAAGCCTAATAATAAACTCCAGGGAACAAATTGGTATTTAGGTTTTTTTTTTACAGTGATCTCAATCATTGACAATACAGCCTTCGATAAATTGGCTACTGTGATCTCAGTGATAGTACAGAAGGCTGTACTATCACTGAGAAGGCTGTAAAAATAAAAATGGTGCTTTATCGAAGGCGATAAAGCACCATTTATCATACAATAAATGTAGACTTGTATATCGGCAGATTTTACTAAAACCGCTCAAATCTATAAATTAACCTATTATCCTTTTTGTAGTAAATGGTACCTAATACTCGAAGGCTGTATTCACGATTGAGGCACTCACAATTGTAACCATTAGCTATCGAGAAATATTAACGATAGTCGTAAAAAAATGTTCATATCGATATCCTAATGGACATATATGATAATTTTACTATGTTGTAACAAGCAATATTCTAGTTACTTCTTCTTTTAAAGATGAATAGGATGGATATGAGGATATCACCTACTAGGCTTCCCCTAGGCAGAGCATGTACTAGATATCCGGGGATATCTGTCTGGAATCTACTAAATATCAGGGGATATTTGTCTGGCATCTACTAGATATCAGGGGATATCTGACTGGAATCTACTAGATATCAGGGGATATCTGGCTGGAATTATCATGGGCGATTGCTCTAACTGTGTTGTCACGGGAAAATGGGTAATGTGATACTATTCAAGCTTCCCATTTTCCCGAGATATTGATATTCTTATCCATATAATTATGCTCTCACACCCCAAAATCTAGTATTCCCAGGAAGGGTTGACGACATGTGGGCGGCTGTTTAAAAACTATTAGTTAAATCCCTTTTACAACATGATTCTAATGGAAAATAAAATAATGTTTGCCTTCAATCCTGCTTAGAGCGCGAAAAGGGCAGTCAGATGATGATAACATTGTGATATTATGATAATAGCCATAATTTAAAAATTATTCACATCTAATGTGCCAAAACACTCTGGGAAAACGTTCTCACAGTAAACATTATTTCACGGTGATACCGTACATTCCAATCGCTCCAGTGTCTGTGTATCTAATTAGTACAAACTTTAACATGGTAACGTAATTTGTAGAGAGGCTGTATTCAGCCTGCGGTCGGTACCGACGTAGACAATCAAAAGGAATTTAAGCAATAAACCGATTGTATACAAATCCGATACCACTAAGGAGGTAATACCCAAACTTGTGCCCCACGGAGCATTTCAATCAGATAGTTAGCGTGCCGCGCGCCGCACATTCTTACCCGCGGCAAATTTACGATGACGGTTGCTGCACTGATCTCACTGAGCCTAACTTCCACTCACACTCACGAACATGTTTTCGCGACTTTATCTTATCCAACGTGTCACTACCTACTTATGTACAAAGGTTTATCTTACTAAGAGCGCGGATTAGGAGATTATATGGGATTCATGAATGTTTAATCATTATATTCAGAAATTGTTTACAATCTAACATTCTTAAGACAGAATTCGCTATAAATCGCCAACAGATCATTTATTTTATTTTTATTGATTTAATAATTTTATGATACTTGATTTTTTTTCATAAAACTAAACCTAAGGTAAAACTCAGAGCTTGTAGAAAGTTTCGTTAAATGTTTTTGTGTATAATGGTCATCTCTTAACCTCAAACCTTGCTCAGGCAAGGACGAGATTAACCTAGAAGAAGCCTATCCAAAAAGTACTTGTTAACTCTCTTTTTTTGGAGACATAGGGTCACATTTTAGGAATAGTTAATTTTGATTGTTACAATAATAATGAATATATATGTTTGTGTTAGTGGTAGTTAAAAGTTAAAGTTAAGTTTGACAAGCCTCATAGCTCAGTTGATAGTAACTCTGCCTTCTGCACTGTAGGTTGGTTCGATTCCCACCCAAGACAAACATTTGTGTGATGAACATAGATGTTTGTTCTGTGTTTGGGTTTTGTATTGTATGATAAGTATGTATTTACAAAAAAAAAGTATTTAAGTATTCTATCCGTAATCTAGTCCCCATATTACAATCTATGCTTAGTTTGGGGCTCTAGATGGTGAAATTAATGTCATGTAATGTCCTGTAAGTAACACATCCCTGTAAGAGCTTTGTGAAGCGCGAGTGTTTTACAGCACAAACTCTTCGAATAACTAACATTCCCGCGACATTATGTAAATCAATAGACAAAGTTACAAACACCCAGAATCCTCTCGAGTGGAGCTACTCACCGGAATTACTGATAAGTAGGTAACGAGCGCGGGGAACAGGTTTAGCTAAAATCATATTTACAGAAATCCTGATGGACGAAAGTAAATTGAGTTTAGCGATGATGAAAATCCGCAAACAAAATTTATCAAAGAGATTTTACCGATTATGGAGCACTAGTAGCTTTGCCAGCGTTGTATTCGGATAATAATTAGCCTATAATTGTGTTAATCCTGGTCCTGAATAATATCTATGCAAAATTTCTGCTCAATCTATTTAATAGTTTTGAAGTGAACTAAGAACTAATCAGCTATGACATCTCAATAACATCCCACTGGACCTGATTTATGGATTTTAAGGTTGTATGTGTCCTATTCCCGGTCTAAGCAACATAATTATGTGCAGTTTTAGTTTAAACAAATGTTTAATTGACAGAAATGCCCCATGCCAAACTCAATTATCTGCCACAATCACAACTTTTGCCGATGACTGTCATTTTACTAAGAGCTTATAGTTGTAGTATGTAGTGTGTTGTAGTATATCTTCAGTTGAAAGGGGAAAGCGCACAGTAATGGCATGGCTTGACAATAATTAACTGACAGTGAATCTTACTAAAGCAAAGTGATAAGCATTACTGTTTTTTTTTAGAATGTTTCGGCTCTTAGCGATATCTACGATAGAGCGATCCTACCCAGAAGGCGCCAAAGTTAAGGTATTTTTTTTTGTTCGCCTACTTTCTTCATTTATGAAAACAAACAACCTGCTTCCGACGTGGCTGTAAAAGTTACATGTATCTACAATTTGGCAAAAAAGGATTAAAAAAAAGTAGTATTTAAATAGTTTTAGATAAATATAAAATAATAGTAAAAATGTTCCAATGTTTTTGTATTTTGTCTTGAGTTAATTTACGATCACATGTAGGTAAATAAGTAAGTACCTTCATGATGGGTTATATAGATCACCTTACCGTAACAGTTCTCATGTTTTGTTATTACCTTAGTTTACTAAATTATAAATTCTAGACAAATCACATTTTTAACAAGCTCATAGCGCCTTTGACAGATATTTCAGGGCTAAGCCGTATTTCGATAGCAGTTTCTCATTTGCAGTTAAAAGTGTAATAAAAAAGTATAAAGGACTGTTAACCAATCGGTTTGAATTCGGAACAGCGGGAGTGTCACGCATGTCGGCGATAGCACCGAAAAGTTGGGAGCTACCGATACCGACCGACCTGTGCCAAGTGGCCGAAAACATTATCAAACGAGATCTACGAGTTGTGTTGGGTGATCCGACACTGTATGTATGTATGTATGTTGCAATGCTTGTGAAGGCATAACTCTCGAATAGAAAATCCGATTTGACGTTGTTTTTTTATTGTACGACGGGGAATCGCTTGGCCTTCATTTCAACTGATTACAGTTGAGATAAGGATAAGTTGAGGATTGTGGAGGCGCACTTCACTTATGGCGACAGAATTAGGTAAGATGATGGTTTAAGTCCGCTTGGCTAGCATTCGAAGAAACAAAGTCCTACCACCAACCAAACCAAGCACAATATTGCACTCCCCCTGGGGATCGAACCCGGGACATCAATCGATGAGTAGAACTACTAGACCACAGAGGCATCACAATGAGAACATACTGAGTAAGAGATAACGTAAACGTAACTAACACAAATCGAAACTCGCAGCTATATCAGGCTAAATGGTACGGGTTATTATATAACTCGCATTTGCTATGCCTACCAAATGATTCATCCGAACTTGAATGGCATCTTGTATTCAGGTAGCGATGGACTTGCACACAGTCAGGTATGAACGCTGGTCACTTGTATGTCGTAGGTATGATTTAGACGTTATGCTGAGACGTGCCTCTGATTACCGCCTAGTAGTCACGTTAGGTATTTAACCGACTTCAAAAAAAGGAGAGAAGATACATCAAAAATCCGTCATTTCTCAACCAATTTGTTTTTTTTTTTTTATTTTTGCTTGAAAGGATATGGTTCCAGATTGGTCCCATAGAAATTTTATCAAACCGATTTTGATCCTGTAGTTTGGCTTTTAAATAAAAAAAAACATAGTGCACGTAGGGGTGCACTATAGCAGGAACCGATTCTTAACATTTGTAAACAAATGCGAAGATAAATACGGATCGTAGGTTTTACAAAGAAAAATGCTAAATAATCTCTAAGGGTAAGTTTATATAATTTGAAGGCGGTGCCAAAATATACATGTTGTTTTGCTTGGCAATTCGGCACCAACTTCAAATTATATGAACTTACGCTTAGAGTTATTTCTAAGTTTTTAGTGGTGAAGTCGATTCCATTTTTTTTTCAAAAATAACTTACCTAATGTTAATTTCCTATAGCTCATAAGATGTTCAACACCGCTGTTTGTTAATTGCTGGAAATGGCAGCAGTTAATTTGCCTGCCCTAAAAATGTTCGTGGTAAGACCATTGCAGTTGCCTCTTCTATTCTAACGGTATCTTATTCATAATAATGTCACCCTATAATTAAGTTTTGAAGAGTTTAACTGTGGCATAGCTATCTAATTATCGTTTCAAGCTATCGCAACGGTTGTACATTTTTCTTCCAAACCACTGTAAATATTGTAAACGGACTTTTTGTGAGACGGCGAATCGGGCGTTTGTCAAATATTTTGACAGACTGACACTGACAGTATTTTGGCAGCTGCTGATTCCCTGAATTACATTTGTTCAGCCACAGATGTTGAATACGTTCAACTAAAAGTGATTTAACTTTCATAGTTGGGCCTTGAATGTATGGTATACTAGCTTTTGCCTGCAGCTTTGCCAGAAGAATAGGTACCTAGATGACAAGGAGCCTATGTTCATCTCAAAGACTTATACAATATTAATTGCACCACATACGTTCAGACGTTTACTCACGAAAAGCTAAAAAAATGCTACTTTAGCATTTAGACAATACAATATTGGTTTGGAGTAAAGTAAATAGCTTAAAAGGAGGTCTCAATTTCAATGTAAAATGTTGTATAGACTAAGTTAAATAAATAAACATTATGTATTGGATTGCATAAATTGTATGGCTTTACGAAGCCAATTAAAAATATTATATTACCTAGAACTTTAACTTGTAGTCTGTACACTTGTTAAATATTAACCTTAATCTTTGTCCTACATAAAATATACCTACGTACAGCCTGAACTTCTCAATATCATAAACTTTTCAGAGAGCTCGTTTGTTGTATGGCGATGTGCTGGTAGATTCCCACAGGTTGGCGGGAACTTTACATTCACTAGTTTAACTTTTATTTTTATTTTGGTTAGGTGCGTAGCTATATCTAAATTTAACGCACTGCGAAAGATGATCGTGCAAAACGGTATTCTTCACTCATAATTACAAGATCTCCAGTTAACATTTCTTTATAAGCTTGACCTAGAACCACGTACCTATTACTAGTATAGGAACTATGGGGGTAGTAATAAACACTTCAAAGCTGCTCGAGAGCTGGGGTAGCAAGAGACACGTCAAAACTTTCGTTTGAGCAAGTCTACGAGCTGACTCTACAAGGAAAATTCAATTGCTTGCTCATTGCATGCGATCATATTTCATGCAAGTCCTATTAGATATTTAGATATTTTTAAAAAACCCGCATATTATATTACGTATTATAATTAGTATTACGTTCAAAAATATTTATAATCCTATAAAAATGGCATGCTCTAATAACTCCATTATACTCAATCATAATTAAGCTACCAATCGTGAAAGTGGGTTCAATGGTTTCATTGTACAATTGAAGGTTATATGTTCAAATTTAAGGAAAAGTTGCGATACCATGAAACACTTAGCCTCAAGTATCAGTGCTTCAAGTGCAGCTAAGCTCTACCAGCCTATATCACGATACTTATGGTTTATCTCTGCTCCAAGACCAAACACAAGCACAGTTTTCACAACACAAAACACAAATACCCACATCGGAAGCACAGGTCACAGCATACGAGGTACAGTCCTCAGAGAACTCGGCGTGATCAGTCCAGGGGGAGACAAGACGACGATACACTCGCGACAAGCGCCGGCCGCGCACTGCCGGAGCAAACCGCCCTCCCCGCCCGCCCCACCGCACCCCGTCCGCCCCTGCCTGCCCTCGGAGGCTGAAATCCCTTTACGGATTTTGTAACTCGTATTGAATTAAAAATCAGCACGGTGTGTTTATCGGTGCTCGCGCTTATAACGCACGGGATCGTAGCTTTAACCTTATTCATATAGCAGTTAAGACTAAAGGTTGTTCCCCATTTAACTATACATAGGTAAATATTATTATTATTTGCCTGGGTTGTCCCATTGCAGGGCAAAGCCCTCATACATTAATTATAAAGAAAAGCATGATACTGCTGCTTGCATAAATAAACTTTGCTTAGTTTGGGACTAGATGGCGCTGTGTAAAATTAATGTACTGTAAAAATATTTATTTATTTGTTTTATTTATGACACCTTTCTCTGCGTACTTTTTACTCAAGCTCTGTTAATTCACCGAGAGCTCACGGCTCTCTCTCGTTGCTAACTCTCATTGTATAGATACAATGAGAGCATGAGAGTAAAGCACCATAACATTGACCTTTCGTCATAGAATGTAGGTAGAATTCAATAAATGAATTAAATGAACACACCTACTACTTCTTCATGTTAATACATGAAGTAGTAATTATGTTTGATGACAAGTGCTTTCAAAAATGTTGCCGAGGTAATCATGCATTTAAGCCTGGTGTACCTAATGCGAAGAGGGACTAAGTCGCGTTATGACTAAATTTCACAATTATATTAATTAAATGTCTAGAACGTTGTTAGTAGCAGTTTTTTAGCAGATTGCTTACTTCGTACCTAAATATTCATCAACCTAAATAGCGTTTTGCCTAAATGCCAAAAAATACCAACCAAGTATAAAAACTTCTTTATCGTACCTACCTAAGTAGGTACTGGCACTTCAGACTGGATGGTTCTTAAGATAATTCAAAATGGCAGGTATCGTCCATAGCACATCATTCATTTTGTATTGTAACATGAAGGTTTTTTTTTTAGTTTGACAACTGTTATTCAAAATGTAGACCTCAATGTACCTATCAATTGTCCGAAGACACCAGTGGTCTATGACGTTTAGTTTCAGAGTTACGGTTGTTTGCAGTTTGACAGCTATCATTCAAAATGTAGATCTCAATGTTACCTATCATTTGTCCGAAAACACCACTGGTAGGTATATGACGTTTAGTTTCAGAGTTATGGTTGATTGCAGATTCACAGCTGTCATCCAAAAAATTAAATTCAAAACGTTGACGTAGGTAGGTAGCAGTTGAACTGTAACTGAGCATGTCTATGAATCTCTTTGCCTTTCTCTCTTCTTAACTATATCGCAGTATGCCTAATTAACTCATTAGGTACCTACACCACTCTGAAATGGTTTCAATAAATAAATAAACAAATAGTGAATTGTGAAGTCAACCTCTTTAACATTATATTCTACAAGACATTATAAGCGTTAAACCCTGTTAACGCGCCACAATTGTGCAAAAACCCACGCCAATTAAATGTAGCTACTCTTATTCAATAAAAAAAAGGAATATTTTATCTTTTTGTATTTAAAATTTCATATAAATGGATAATTCCACATGCAGTGCCGAATTTCCCAACGTAACTCATCATCACGTTTGCTCCGCTCACTCGATCAATTATTATCAGAACTAACATGGACTGGAATAGGCAGTGACAGAACTTAATAGACGCAAGGTATTATATTGATGTTTCAGCTTCTATTTAGAAGTATGAATTCAAAGCTAATCTAATTTCAGTAAACCAAGAATTCCAAAGACGAATCGTTCGAACACTGAAAGAGCTACGGTTAATATAGTTATAAATAATGGTATTATAATGGAATACTATTTATATCATAGGATACATTTATTTTAAGTCTATATAATTCTTTCAAAAAGTTTATATATACCTACCTAAAGACAATTTTACCTATCTATATATTCATATCAAGCTTCTAATTACTTGCCCATATTTATATTTAATCCTATTCCTCTTTACTTAGGTACCTACTAAAAATATTATTAAACCCTAGTTCTTATGTTCTCTATAAGCGATTTATTGTATTTTTTATGAGTAAATGTCTTAACCGTAAACCGTATAATGTTCAAAAGTTTACTCACTAATATAAAAAGAGACTAGATATTTTTGTATATATAGTTTCAAAAACATGTGTATGAGCCAAAACTCAAGGTCGAGTATTAGTTGTAGCACACGGTCCTAAAATCAAGTTCCCAGGGATTCCTTGATGTCGTAAATACCCAATGCAGGTTGTAAAAAGGCGAGCATCTGGCTCCATCCATAAATAAGAGCTTAGTTAATAGTTTTCCAGGCCGTGTCCTCCAAGGTGTTACAAGGCGCTATCCGGGCTAGTGTTGCCAACACGGAACACACATTGTGGTCGAATAATGTTGCCTGCAACAAGATATAATTTTATATTACACATGATTGCTAAACCTTTATTGCAATCTCGTCTGATGTTGAGAGACGATCTCTTGCCTACAGTAAAGGCTCTCAGGCTCTCTGTAACCGCTAAATAACACAGAAGCTTATATTTCTTGGCTTTTCCGATGACAAATGTAAGGAAGATACCAACATACATATATATTTACAAATTATAAAACCCAAAAGAGGATTGCAGACGAGCCGGGTGTTGTAGTGTAGTGTGTTTGGATCTGAACACGCTAACAGATTACGTAAGAATAAAAATAATGTCTACTACAAAGTATTCCTGATAAGTAGAGTTCAAGGTTGACACTCACAAGCACACATACACACACTCACAAGGGTCTATAAAAGACCTTGTGAGGTTGTTTTGCTACTTACAAGGAGTAGGTTCTTGTGAGAACATTATATCTTACTTAAACCTGTCGCCATAACAACATTCTAATCGTTGTGCTCCGGCATTTAGAGGTGAGTTAGCAAGTTCCTCAGTCTGTCGAGGATTCCGGGCATAGAGCGCTTCCACCTTCGGCTTTATCCTAACTTGACACGTACAATATTAAAAAATACATTTTATGTATATACATGTAAGTTCTCGTGAGTACATCTGAAGTACTTCCACGTGTTACAACTTTGATGTTGTTAGATCTGTCCAAAAAACGCTGATACTGGCAACGTTAGCTCAAGGGGGGTGGGGGGTGTGACGTCACGGTCGGTCCAGCTTTCAGCGGTTGTCGCCTCCGCTTCATTACTCACACAGATACCCGCTAATATTATAAAAGGAAAAACTTGTATCCTCGCTAGGCCATGGCCGCACTGCATGCTTGGATTAACGTGGTGTTAGGGCTAACTCAATTAATGGAAATATAACGATAGCGGTCCAGCTAGCGAAACGGCGCACTCTGCCTTTGATTTTCATCTAAATATCTTTGTATCAACTTTTAAGTCATTGATTAACTAACTGACAATCAAGAGTCATCCTTACTGGTAAAAGGAATAGTATGAATTTTAGAATTACCTCTTTTGTATTCTTACCAAACAAATAACCGAACAAGTTGGTAAAAGCACGCACACAAAATCATACTAAAAAAAATTAAACTCTGCTCTTATATTTGCCATGATCGTGTTTCTAATCGTTTTCTATTAAAAATGTAATCCATTAATTAAAATCCTCGGTTCCATATTGCCGAGGTGAATACTGTAAGTAACATCTAACAAGCACTAAGAAGAACAGTGGTTTCGATTTCAAGATCAATATAGCGGGTGCAACGCTTCCAATACCAATTATCACAATCCACGTTACTAATCAAAATATATTTTTCCAATCAAAATTCGGTTGCTATAAAACATTTGAAAAGATCTTTCGACTTAAAATTAATGAAAATAAACGAGATTGGGTATTGGACTCGAACTCGATGGAACATTCAAAAGGATTATCGAAATTATGATTAGAAAATAAATGGATGGAGTAATTTATTAACGGACTGGGATCGGACGGGTATAACGAGGCTCTGTTCTATACTTGTGCGAATTTTGCTCTTTTCTCTGAAGTAAGTAATTACCTGATTCGCATCCGATTCGCGGACTGGATGATACCTTCGCCACGTCCACGCTGACATCAAACGAGACTGTGCCAAGAACCCATAAGTCATGTGACTAGGCTAGTCGTTGTCATTCTACTGGTCTGTACCAGACTGTATGCCAGTCCACAGCCACACCAATGCAACGTACCTTCGTTGTGGGACACAACACCGCTATATGTTTAGGTTCGCTCACATTTTCGCCACAAACATAATTTGTCTGTGAATTATTATCGTAATTAAAATGAGAGAAGAAAAATATATTTTACTTAAATTTAAATATATATTTTGGGATGGAGTGGGACATATGATTATTTACACAACGCCATCTAGCACGAAACTAAGCAGTGCTTGTAAAAAAACTTGATTACTTTTTTTTGTAAATACAAATACAGGATACGATATAACCCAAACACAGATCAAATATTATATGAATCAAATGATATGAAGAAAATGTTTGTCCTGGGTGGGAATCGAACCCCAACCTACAACGTAGAAGGCAGTACTACTACCAACTGAGCACACCTTTCGATTTTTCCCATCTTAGCGAGTGAGCGGTCCAAATAAACGAATGTAATTTCTATTGACAACATAATTTGCCTGTCGGATCGTCCTATTTGTCATCATTATGTCTATAGGGCGTAGATAGTCGTAGGCTTGGTGAGTCTCATAATGGCTGTAGTATCACCGACACGCTTTCAAATAATATATGAGGTGTCTTTATTTAAGCAGTGCTTTGAACGAAGGATTGAATAATAATAATAATAAATATTACAGGACGTTAATTTTTACACAGCGCCACCCAGCCCCAAACTAAGCATAGCTTGTAATTTACGGATAGAATACTTAAATATTTTTTGTAAATACATACGTACTATATGATATGAATATAGAAGTATTACTTTTTAAACTGGGTGATTAAAAAGAAATAGGAACCTAATACCACAGATATCAGAATACTTATTATTATTATTAATGGTGACACAAAGCTTTTTCCGGATTTATTGAACTGGGACTGCTGTTTCTCAGTATATCCCACCGCCGAGCTACAAAGGTCGTCAATGCATTTTTCAATGTTTACTTTAAAAAGATTTATTTACCTTCGTAAAGTTAGTACCTACCGAAAACTTGTAGGATCCCTGAGGGACCACAGATACAAAACGCAGTCGCAGATTGTTCGGCCTCGCTCTCACTAGGCACCCGGCTGTAAATCCAACATTAAATAAACAACAATTTAGCAACTAGACGGCAGATCTTGAAAAGATCTTGCTGAAAATGGGATTTTAATTTTGAAAGGAACGAGAAAAATGTAAATAAAACATCGCATTGAAGGCGTTTGTACGACATGCAATTTGTTGAGAACATTTAAGTCGGATTTTCGTTCCAAATAGCTTATAAGATAAAGTTAAGTTAGGCGCTAAAAGACGTTATCCCCTTCGGTACGCATGTGAAATAATAAAAGACCGAGCTTTTCATAAAGTCGTTTAGATAACACGTAGAATAATTTGGAAGCTCGGTCGTTCTGTGCAAACAGCGCTCCAATTGGCGAGTTGGTTAGTTAGCAGGAGGTGTCGCAGACCCTCTTATTATTTTAAGGAACAACATTTTATAAACAAAACCGCCTCTGTGGTCGAGTGGTTCAACCCACCTATTTCAGATCCAGAGGTCCCGGATTCCAACCCCACGGGGAGAACTATATATTGCGCTTGGTTTAGTTGGTGATAGGACTTTATTTAAGTCTTCCTAATCTTACCTAAATCTGTCGCCTTATTAACAATTCTTAAAATTGTTGTGTTCCGGCAAAGATGTAAGATAGCCAGTTCCTCAGTTTGTTGAGGATTCCGGGTGAAGTGCGTCTCCACCTTCGGCCTTATCTCAACTTGTAACCAGGTGAGATGAAGGCCAAGTGCTTAAATGTAGTACAAAAAAACAACTTACCGTACCGGTAAGTTAATACATATAAGCATAAAAACGTTTAAATATAAGAATTGAGCTATAGGTTGGATTGCGGGAAAATCCTGAATTGATGCCACACTTCTCAGGAAATGGCTGTAATAGTATTACAGTAATAAATCATATTGTCGGAAATAAGCAGCGTTTTAATTCAGTTTAGATCTGACATAAGTATCGTTTACATGAATTTGTTTTGATACAAACGTCTGAAATAGGAAAAGTGTGTCGTAATGATTATGAGACATGTATACATGTATCGTATAGATAGATCTGTTAGCCACTCGCAGCGAGCACCGACTAATGGTCTCAGAGCACGCCTCATCAACACTACTACAGATACCTCTCCGAAGATCAAAGCCCTAAGAATTCTCGACTGTTCCTTGTCTAATTGGATTCGATTTAACCCTCGACTCGTGATGAAGTTCTGCGTAGGCACTTCTTATTTTACTGGCCCTTTATTTTCGATGAGAGTTCGTTCTCAGATAAGATGTGTACCAAATGAATAGAGCACGATAACTAGCACTAAGTGAGCGCGAATTTTATTGGTAACTAATAATACTGAATCCGATGAGGATCTGAGTGATTAACTAAATGCGATGTTTTAAGATAATCTTGAATTTATTAGTCACATTTTGAAAGTTAGGCATCGGAAAGCAACTCTGCCGGCAGCAATGTACCTTTATCATTCGTACTGATAAGGAATGGAACTCGTTGACCTCTGCCCAGGAGTCTTCAAGTCCAGAGTGAATAGGTTCCTTATGGCTAAGCTTATTCCATCTCAGGCCCAACTTTTTTTTTCAATTCACCGTCATACTCTTGGCTATAATGAGACTGTAACGGGTCAAAATCTGTACATTAAATTTATGTTGAGAATTTTTACTGGAGGATATAATAAAACATAAGAAAAAACATTTTTTTTTTTTCAATTTTCGTAGTCTTTCTGTGCATAATGATTAAGTACTGATAACTATCATTGGCAAAGATCATGTTAACTTTTTATCTTCTTTCTGAAGGGGCGAAAAGGAAGTAAAACGTTTGTATGTATTTTTTTACTGGAAAAGATTTGGAATACGAAACTTAGTGTAAATATTTTGTATGGTAAACGATAGTTTATAAAACCTACCCCGTTGGAGACGACATTACATATTTTTATAGGATTGCAAAGCTTTCCTGTCGTTTTAATAAATCCTTTTTTGAATAAATTTAATATTACGACGCATTGAGTTGATAGTTGCTATAATTCTAAACAAGTAAATTATGCGACATTTGTTTACGTTTTACGGTGAGGCCTGTTTTTTTATATACATAGAGTCATCCCTGGACCTCAATACTTGCCTGGGCAATAATGAAGCCTACAATGGAGTGACCCTCCCAGAAAATGCAGTGGATTTATATGCGCTAAAAACCTTGAAGCAAGTGTACCTGTGTAGGGTCAGCTGTCAATTATGAAAAAGTGATATCAAGACGCTATGAACATTACGAATAACCTTGAACGAATAGAACCACGTCCATTGTACATGAATAAGAAGCGAGGAGGAGGCGTAGGCTTTTATGTGAAGCGCGGTATTAACGCTCGAAATATTGTGCACCCTGAAGCGGCAGTTGAACAGATGTGGATCTCGGTAACCGTGAACCGGCTACGTATAGCAATCGGCACTGCCTACCGCACGGAGTGGATTAACGCGTTACAATTCTTTGATGCACTAACTGAATCGGTTGCATATTTTTCAGGCCATGATCATATAGTCATTTTGGGCGACTTCAATATTGACTTTTTAGACAATACCTCACCTCATTATGCAAAATTTGAACAATTTTTAAACTATACGGATTTAACTCAGGTCGTGAAGTCGGCACCAACTCATTTCACTGACCATAGTCAGACACTTATCGATGTAATCTGTACGAACTGTAGGGTTCGTAATGTCTCAATTACCAATATCACAGGCAAAAATGGCCATTCTTTCATTTGCACTACGCTCAATATTAAACGGGACAAAATTCCGCCAAGGACAATTGTTTGTCGGTCTCTCAAAAACGTTGATCGGGCACAGTTTGATAGAGATATTGTAGGCTTAGATTGGAGCGTTGTTTCACGAGCATACTCTGTAAATGAAATGGTGGATGCTTTTACGTCACTAGTTACGGTACTTCTCGACAAACACGCACCTGAAAAAACCATTAAAATCAAAGATAAGCGTTTGCCATGGATCACCGATACTATAAAAATGATGATAAAATATCGTAATGAAGCACATGACCTTTTCAGACGTACGAAGCTAGATAGCCATAGGATAGAGTATAAGGAACTGAAATCTTTTGTGTCCCAAAGCATATACAATGAAACTAGAGCCTATTATGATCATCGTATAAACTCGGAAATTAATAATGAAAAAAGGCTGTGGAGAAATCTTAAAGAGGATGTGTTGTCTTCTGAAACCAATAATTATTTACCTAATATTTTTGATAACCCTAATGATATAAATAACCATTTTCTTAATGTCCCAGGTTGCGATACAATTCCAATTTCTAATATGACTTTTTTTGAATTTAATAAGTATAATAATGCTAATTTTTGCTAAAGCAAGTGGACGACCAGGAAGTAGCCAAAATTTTAATAAACATTAAAACAAATGCGCAAGGTGCTGATAAGTTATCTATGGACATGATTCTTTTAACACTGCCCCATACGCTACCTCTAATAACTGGCATTGTAAATAAATCCATAGCCACATCTACATTTCCCAGCCAATGGAAGATTGCCTCAGTGAGTCCCATACCTAAAGTCTCGCATCCGACAGAAATTAAGGACTTAAGGCCGATAAGTATTCTTCCCGTTCTCTCAAAAGTTATAGAGAAAGTAGTCTACAATCAGCTTAGTAAGTATATAGAGCGTAATAAGATTTTACCTGACGTTCAGTCTGGTTTCCGTAAAGGTAGGGGTACAGCAACGGCGCTATTGGATGTTGTAGATAACATACTTACTGACCAAGATTTAGGTATGGCGACAATATTAGTCCTACTTGATTTCTCTCGTGCTTTTGATTCCATAAGTATTCCGCTACTCATATCGAAGCTCTCTTACTATGGTGTTGGCGTTCCCACTCTTAAATGGTTTGACAGTTACCTGAGTCAACGTTCACAGTTTGTTACTGTCTCTCGAGAAGACGGGTCTCGGTTAGTGTCATCAGTAAAAGCTGTCAATCGTGGCGTGCCGCAGGGATCCATTCTTGGACCCCTGCTTTTCATCATTTACAGTGCTGACATATGCTGGCATATTAAACATTGTAAGTACCATTTGTATGCCGATGATGTGCAGCTCTATATACCAATGCACCCAGAAAATGTTTCCAGCTACTTAAATAAACTAAACGGTGATCTCGACAGGATAGCAGACTGGTCTCAGAGCAACGCGCTTCTTTTAAATCCCCTAAAGTCCAAGTTTATGATCCTAGGTTCACAGCGTCTAGTTGAGAACATCTCGAAACACACACTAAGCGTTACAATTAGAGGACAGAGTGTAGACCGGGTGCATGAGGCGAGGAATCTGGGTATACTCTTTGACAGTACCCTCCGTTTTGAAAATCACGTACTGAATACGGTTCGGAATTGCTTTTTTAGGTTAAAGTTATTATATAAGGTCCGACCGTATCTAAAAGAAGAGATTCGTGTGAAAGTGTGTGAAGCAATGGTTCTGTCTAAGCTTAACTACGGTGACCTTGTATATGGGCCCCGTCTTTTATCAAAAACAGCCCGCCTAGTCCAGCGGATCCAGAATGCCTGCTGTCGGTTTATTCATAGCATCCCGCCGCGAACGCATATCACGCCGTATCTTAATAATTCATCAACACTGAACATGGCTTCGCGGCGAAGATTGCATATGTCAGTTCTTGTGCACGGTGTCTTAAACTGTGAATCGCCTGAGTACTTGTTTTCTAAACTTAGTAAGTACCAAAGTAAGTATAGTTCAAGGCCCACAAAAAACCTTTTGCACTATAGCAAGTACAAAACGGTTGCGTTCAGGGGCAGTTTTCGCTACCAGGCAACCAAATGTTGGAACAACATCCCACCACCACTTCGACTGTTAAAATGTAAGTACACTTTTAAAAAGCGACATAAATGTTTCATACTTGAACAACAAAAAACGGGGTTGTCTGGTGCGAACCGCCTTAGTGCGCCTTTTGCTTGCTAGGTTGGTTACAATACAATGGTATATATTTATTTGTTTATTGTTTTTGTGATTTATGGTATTTTTTATAAAATTTATTATGATGTTTATGTAAGTAACTTATTGAATGTATTTTTTTTTGTATATTTAAGTGTAAGTAGTAAGTAACTATATATAGAGGTATATAATCATAAGTATATGTTATATTTTCACACTGTACACACCCAATACAAAACACACTCACTATACACTTCACAAAATTGCTAATCTCGCGAGGTCTGGCAACCCTCGTCAAGGTTTCGGCAGAATACCAGCGCCTTTCTACTTCTCAGTAGTAAGGCATTCATGCTGAGCCGGTGCCTTTTTGCTGTTGTGGCACACAATTGTATTACCTACCTACTTTATGTAATTTTCTAGGTTTTTTTTTTTTTCGTGTTTCTAATAATGTTTTCTTTTTACTTTCAATTTTTTTTTTTTCTTTTTTGTATTTAGATTGTTTAGATTTTCTTTTGTGTGTAATGTCATTATGTTCTTTTTTATATGTATGTCTCATTGTGTGTCTTAACAGTAAATAAATAATTTCTGATTCTTCTGATTCTGATTCTGAATAACGTTTGAGGACTTCTAGACTGACTCTATCAGCAAACGGTGTGGTTACAGCCACGTCAGCTCGCTCACCGTTGACCGGACCGATCCGTACAATACACGCATCTACACTAATCATTAAATTAATAAATAAATATATAAAACGTAGTCACAAAAATACCCTACCATGAACCAGACTTGTAATATCCCCTCCATCCTAAAGTTGTCAGCAAGAGATCGCTCTTAAGCGATAAGACCGGCCATTGTACTGTTAGCAATAGCTTTTTAATTATTCATTGCCCATAATATGTTGAACCCACCTTTATTGATTATTTCATGTAATATGTGATTTTTAACAAAAAGTTTAGTTGAAGTGATATAACTTTGTTCTTTTTGTTTATTGTTTTTTTACTGATACTAAATTCGACGCATACAACGCCAGGGGCACAGCTAGTACACAGTACGCAAGGGAAGGCCGAAAAAGAGATGGATGGATTGTGTGAAAGAGGACATGGGTATGAAAGGTGTAGATGCAGAGTTGACGGTTGATAGGAGTGAGTGGAAGAAGAGAACATGTTGTGCCGACCCCACCTAGCGTGGGATAAGGGCAGGAGAATGATGATATTTCTTGCTCACAAATAGGTACCTACTATGTAATACAAGAAAAACAAATTATGAAAAAGCATAATAGTGACCTGTTTTGTGAGAGTCTGGTGCCTGAAATAGGTTACATTATATTATAATGTATGACAAAAGAAGCAAGAAGTGTTGTCGCCACGACTCTGCCGCCATTACCTAGCAGCATGTCACCGGTGACAGCACGAGCAGAGACGCGCTGCTCCACTAATTACTTTTCAATTTCAAACGATGATTTATCGAATAGCTAAGGCTTGGGAGAAGAGTTTCGATATCTATACATACACTTGTTATAAATACCTACGCTCCGTCTCGAGAGCTCCAGCAAGGTCCTATCCGCTTGGTGTGGTTGACCCTAAGATTTGTTTATTTATTAGAAAGCTGTTACAACACCATAACAGATACACACTTAGTCTTTTTTAAGCTGTAGCTATTAGAATACATTATTTTTATTCGAAAAACGGATATTTATGGCGCATTTTACCTATATTTATCGAAACGTCGGGATAAATATAGGTAAAATACGCGACAAATACCCGTTTTTCAAATCGCGATACACACTTGTAATTCACTCACTCCTTTGGTCCCTTTGGTCCCGTAATCTAGACAATCTAAACGATGCATGTCATCATCCAACAATTCACGACGTTTAGGCTGCAGAGCGTATCAATGGAATAGACATACATACATACTCTCGAAAAACATAACCCCCTTCTGAGGACATGGGTTCAAATATGTGCGTATCAACATAGACTTGTCTTTATTACATTTGAGTTTTCTCCTCTCACGCATCACCTAGTTTAGTTAAAGCAAACTTCAATATACTTTGAAACTACGCTTTGATGTTAAAGTATCAAGAATATAATGTTTCCATTTACTGACATATTAGTAGGCAAACTCACAATTTGTTTACATTCGCACAAAGGCCCTACATGTATTTATTTCTATTCTAAAAACAGCAATCGTCGATTGCTTTTTGACTTTTTTACGTATCACTGTGGAGATTAAAGTCGTTTGCTTCAGAACTAGTCACGGCCCAGTCAACAAGTTAGTTTTACGTGCCTGTAATTAATAGAATTAGATGTATAACAAATTGAAAGCGAGATTTTTTCTTATAATTTATCCAAATCCAATCGTTAAAAAAGATATGATGAAAACTGAAATTAAAACAAAAATATATATGCATTAAAACAAAATGTTAGAGATAAATATTATTAAAATGAACACTTATTTATGCAAACATCTAGGTATATTAATTACAACATTGTTTGCCCCGGATGGGAATCGAACCGACAACCTACAACCCTTGAAGCTTCTACCAACTGCGCTGTCTCTCTTCTCAAGTTTCTTATTTGAATACGGGTGTATCATCTATAAGGACTAACACGCATCGCCTTGAGTTCTGTATTGATCTCACGCCATTGTTAATTAATATGTTTTTTTTACAATTAGGTACGTAATATTTTGATAATGCCTTGCCACTATATTTTAAAAATATTATGTACGCACGTTAAAACATAAGCTTGTTTCAAAAAACCTGTGATTAGCACAATTCGAGGTATAACACTAGAAATAAGAATAAACTCGCTGTTCCCACAACTAGGCTCCGTAAAGTGAATAAATCGTTCATCGGGCAACTACTCTTAGTTATATTTTACTGAAACAAAAGCTATCTCAAAAAATGTTAAAGTTTGTCACAGCAATAAATTGTAATTAGATCAAACAATTTAACTTTTGTAATAGATCATCAAAAATGTACTAGCCCTCCTTGCTTGATGGTCGCGATTCTGAACAGGCGGTAGGATTGACGTTTCAAAATGATCCTAAAATATCATATTGAATAATAAATTAATATTTATTTGAATTTTTCGTGGCCGGCTGCTCGGTTGGGGCGAAATGTATGTAGGGTATTTCCTTTGTATTGTAAATTTGTGTTTTAGTAAAACAATGAGAACAAACAGAAATCACAATCAGACGAAATGTGGTAATGGCCACTGGCAGAGAGTTAATAAAAATATGGCTACTGAGAGCAACTAAAAGGTATGCTCACTGACCTTAGAGTATTAAAAGGTACGGTCACTGACCAGAGCTTAACTAAAAGGTATGACCACAGACCAGAAAGTAACTAAAGAGTATGGCCACTGACCAGAGAGTAACTAAAAGGTACGGTCACTGACCAGAGAATAACTAAAAGGTATGGCGACAGACCATAGAGTAACTAAAAGGTATGGCCACTGACCTTAGAGTATTAAAAGGTACGGTCACTGACCAGAGCTTAACTAAAAGGTATGACCACAGACCAGAGAGTAACTAAAGAGTATGGCCACTGACCAGAGAGTAACTAAAAGGTACGGTCACTGACCAGAGAATAACTAAAAGGTATAGCGACAGACCATAGAGTAACTAAAAGGTATGGCCACTGACCAGAGCTTAACTAAAAGGTATGACCACAGACTAGAGAGTAACTAAAGATTATGGCCACTGACCAGAGAGTAACTAAAAGTGCTGTCAAAGCTAGCGCCGTCACGCACACGGCGGCAAATAGCGGAAACCTAACATTTTGGTATCTCATAAACACTGTTACACTCCTCGGCCTACGGGATCCTTATCATAGAGCTTTATTTGTGTTGAAGGTTGAGCATGCCTGTCTGTCTGACTGCATGTCTGTAGCATCCGATCTCGATTCAAGTCATACAACAAGAGTATGGTGAAGAACGGTGTAGCTGAATCCATGCTATGGTGATAATAATCAGCTTTCCACGTCTGTGTCAAATGAAAACTGTTAAAGTATTAATAATATATCAGGTCTTGATTATTTTAACTAATCAATGGTTGTCTGGTAGATATATTTTGTTATAAAGGGGTCATTGTTTCAGAGTAGTTCAATAAAAACTCAATTGAATAGTAATGTAGAGTAGAGCCTGCTAGAGCCCCCAGGTGTCTGTGCGATCCACACATCAAATATTTAATATAAAACGGTTCTACGGCGATAAAAGAAAATCGAAACAGCTCCAATTTAGAGTTCATTGCTATTTTCAATATAGATGGTTCTCACATGATTCACATAACTTTAAATATTTGCATTTATAAACTAGCCAACGTTGAGAACTATGACTTTGGATGCGTAACAGGTACCCTCTATAGAGTAGACCATGGTTAACATGGTCCAGAGGCCTGAGACATACCCGTCAAGGAATCATACCCGTCTGAACCCACAAATCCGATTCCATTGAATATTTGTTTCATATAAACCCATTAAATATTAATTTGGATACCCGTCCGATCCCGTTTAAGTTTAGGTATGAAAAGAACCGTGGCGTCGGATCCCATAAAGTAATACTGTTTTATTATATTTTGATGTTAAAAGTACGATCGATGACAAAACTGTTTTGATGTGTTGGGTAGTTTCAGGTGAAGTTACGGTCTACTTCAAATTCAACCTGTTTGTCATGTGTGTGTGTATACATACATACATACTTACATACATAAACTCACACCCGTTTCCCAGAGAGATAGGCAGAGACAACGGATTACCATTTACTACGCTCCTTGCACATCTCTTTTGCCTTATTCGCTCTCATTACGTTCTCCATACATGCTCTACTAACAAAAAAGACGGGGTCAAGAAGTGAGACCTTGGGTCCGTGGGGAGCCAGTGCCCTCCGGGTGTTCAAAAACTTTGCTGGGCTTTTGATTGATGCGCCACGTGACCGAGGGCTGGCTGTTATTTAGGCCAGCGAATTGGTATAGCTATTCAGCGTGGCAATGCAGCCAGTGTCTTGACCACGTTTCCGTCTGGTACGGGTCTGGAACAATTGAGTTGACTTCTTCCTTTGTATATAGTTAGTTTCATTTTACATTTGAATATAAAAAAACGATAAAAGTGTTTTATTAGTATGTCACAACTATAATTTTACACGTGCTTCGCTACGGTGAAATAATAAAAATGGAATGGCTGTAGATATATAATTATATATATATATATATATATATATATATTATTATATATTGTATACATTCAAGGGTAAAGAACGACAGGGTTCCTAGGGTACACGGCCCGTCCAGGTAGGTAATTCTGAAATCTTAATTATGTCCAATTCCTAATTATACTATTTGATATAAAATACAGAAGAAAGAGAACCTGGTGCTTATTAGGTTGTTAGTAGGTATCATAAGTATCATTGGATTTCAAAAACACAGTAGAAAATTATCTTCGGAAATCTCAGCGTTTTAGAGACTCGCACCTTTCTAGTGTTTTTAGCAGGTCCGATTCACGGGTGCGGCAATCCTTTGAGATTTGGTCGCCGGACCGTTTTGTACGGACATTGCAGGCTACAATTACCTGATTGCTTTGGAAGGCCGACGTAGGTCCCGGGCACCTACTGAAACTGGTAATGGTCTTCAAAAAGCCATGTGGCAGCTCGTAAAGTGTTTTGGATAACCAGGATTGTTGGAACCACCTCAGTGGTCTAGTGGTCCGCCCACCGGTGTCAGATCCAGAGGTCCCGGGTTCGATCCCCAAGGGGAGTACAATATTGTGCTTAGTTTGGTTGGTGGTAGGACTTTGATTAAGTCCTGCACAATATTGCACTCTTTCAAGGGATCGAACCCGGAACTTTTGGATCCTATATCTATAAATTTCAAGTCGATTGTATCAAATAAAAAGATACAAAAAGATTTTCCCCATGTCACCCTATCAGAGGCAAAATATAAGAGTATTCTTTTCATAATAAGCATTTCAATGTTAGTATATAATACATATACATATTGTAAATCGAATGAGACTAAGAATTTTTAATTTCATGATTTGCCCCATTTCACCTTTTAGAGGAATAGTAAAAAAACATGACACGTATCTCATTAGTCTTTGAAACACAAATGCAAATGCAATATTTTAACTTAATCCAATTATAAAGATTTTGGCTGCATGTTTTGCCCCATTTTACCTTTATATAGTAAGATTTTCGGTTTATTTTTATAAGCATGTAGTTATAATCAACAAACGTAAACAGAATTTCCACTCGATCAGATCGTATAAAAAGATTTTTCCATACAAAAAGTATTGTCCCAATACACCTTTTAGTGGAAGTTTTCCTATTATGATTACCATTGCAAAGTAATTATAAATACACTTTAAAATTTTCAACTCAATCGGATCATCAACATTTTTTTTGATAAAAACTGTTTTGCCCCTTTTTACCCTTTAATAGTAAGATTTTTCTAAATATTTTTTCTGAATAAGCATTTAAATTACAACACACACAAAATTTCTACTCGATTGGATCAAATAAAAAGATAATCTCCTAACAAAAAGATTTGCCCCATGTCACCCTATCAGAGGAAGAATCAAAGTTATTATATCTATACATACACAAATTTCAACTCAGTCGAATAAAATTAAATATATTGAATTTCAAGAGTTTTGCCCCATTTTACTTAATTTAATTATAAAGATTTTAGATGCATTTTTTGCCCTATTTCACCCTTTTAGACGAAGAGGATTTTTTCCATAATTAGCATTTTAAACGTATTACGCTCACAATTTTTTTACTCAATCAGATCATAAATAAAGATTTTGCATACAAACTATTTCACCCCATTTCACCCCCTCAGGGGAGGAATTTCCTAAAATCCGTTCTTAGTGAGCACCTAGATGTTACAATGAATACCCTGGCAAAATTTCAAGTCCGTACGTCCTACAGTTTCGGCTCTAGCGTGATGAATACCTACCTACCTACCTACCTACCTACCTATAACGTCAGTGGTAAATCGATTTTATATGATAGAAGACTAAACTTGACATCTTGAACTACTTATAACAAACGATGGCTATAATATCGATGAAAACTTTTCTTTGTTTGACAGCTGTCAAATTTTCAACACGCATATTATCCCGTTATCCGTATGTTTGCAAAGGAAGCAGTAATTATAGTAAGATCATAATAATATTTGTAGTAAGTTTTCCCGATTCCAGCGTGTGTGCTGGTATAACGGTTAGCTTAGCACATATTATCAATCAATAGCAACTAACTAGATTACTTCGTTAAAGTTTGACATATTATGTTCGGCAATTACCCGGCACGGCATGTTAGTCCTCGTTTGTTTGTTTGTTTGTTTATTTGTTTGCGAGGATCAAACAGAGTGTGTTGAGCCCGCGGTATTTCATTAATTTAACGTTTAGTTCCAGGGCAAACTATTAAATACGTAATGGCTGCCTACGATAGGTAGTGGTGGCGGCGGCGATCGGCAAACGGCTCGAAACCAATCAACTTCTTACTCGTACCTACCTCATTATAAACTACAAAGCTCCTGTTCACAACTTCCGAACTACGAATTTTAATGTTTTGTTTGTACTTTTGTTTGTAAGTCATAACTAATTTCACGTATCAATATAGGTGTATAGATATAATGTAATGATGTAGGCATCAGTGAGTGAAATGAACTCTCGCACAATCGTGAGAAAACAAGACCAAGCAAAGAAAAATCCTACTAATCCAAATAAAGCTAGTCTTTCTCTATAATTTATCGGAATCCGAAATGTGAATTGCATTTGGTAGCACTTCCCGGTATCTCGGTAAAAGCCAGAAGCCAGAACCCTTGGGCGGAAAGTTTCTTTGTGTTATTCTTGAGATTAAATTATTGTGTCTATATTTATTTAATGCACGTTAAGTGTGTAGCCCGATAGGGTATGGCTCCATACTAAGTATATACACAACAGTAATACATATACAAAATTATTTATTGCTAAATAAATACAACGAACATACATACAACAAGAGTAGAGTAAAGGTCTACGCAGGGCTGGTTTTCAGACTACCCCAAATAAAAAATAAAAACAAAGTAAATATATAACAGTTCTATCAAGTTTATTGTAAATCTTTTTTTCACTTCAACTTTAAATTTTATTTAATTTTCAGTATATTCTATATAAATCGGAAAATGAAATAGACTCTCTGGGTAATTCATGAGATACAGCTGACCTTATTAAATTCTAGTTGTAAAGCTATCGACCCGTCCCACTCAGCTCATGTATATCTTAAAAACCTACTAAGGGATCTCACCATAAACAGGGCAGCAGCATTTTTCTGTATATTATCTACACTGCTATACTATATTTATTGTGATCACCAGTCCGCCTGCCAAGCGTGGTGATTATGACAAAACCCTCTTTGGTGGAGGCTCTGTCTAGCAGTAGACACTAATGGGATGTTTTTTGTTGAATTGTGTAAAGCTTAAAGACGAAGATTACTTCCAAGTTTGTTGTAGGGGTATAGTTTATAAATAGTTGTATAGTTTGCTATAATGTTGTATCGTTATCTTACCCGACACTCGCTAGGTGTACCTCTAGTAGTAGCAGAAGCGTGTCCTGTGTACGTGTGTGTGTGTGTATGTATTTGTGTGTGTGTGCGTGCTTTCGTGTGTGTACAGATTTGCATAGTTCAGCGTCATCGCACCGCTACCTTAGTTTAAAGTTTAACGACGTCGGTTTAATCACGCTATTAAACCAGGTTAAGTTTAACCGGCCTTTGATACGACTATTTTATTCCACGGTGTGAATTGTTGGCTATACGTGAGCAATCTCAACCGGTATGCAGTTATTCAGTAATCTTTACCGCAGAGGTCAGGCTCCACGTGTTTACATTTCAAAGTCGCTTTAGTTCCTTCGAAGGAACACCCTGAGGAAATGTTGTAAGAAATCCACATATTGTATAGGTTTTAGATCAAAATATGTGAGTTTTAAGGTCTTTATTGTGACACTTTAAGTGGCCCCATCATACCTAAGAACAATAAATGCCTAAACCAACTAACCTATTACGGGCGTTAGTAAGGCTCGGCTTTAGTTTTTACTATACGTTTTAAATTTAAGCCCAACACAAAGTTGACTCTTAAACTGAAATTCACCGATAAATCTAACTAATAACAACAATACATTCAATAATAAAATAAAAAAGATTGACATAACATTTTGTTAAAAACCAGTTTTCATCATTTTTGAATCCATTATGTACATATGCCAAAATGCTGTGTCAGTTCCAAGTTGAATATTTTAAAGTTTAAATCGGTGTTATCTTTGACTTGCATGCAGCTAAGCCAATAAAATAAATATAGTTGTTAGAATTTTTGTTTATTTCTCTTATTCGAAGTTTATTTATGGCGTCCAATTTTATGTGCAAGTGATACTGCACTGGTACAGCTATTTTCTCGGACATACGTTAAGTTACTCTTTTGGGAGTCATATAATTTTGATTATTTGCATTTGCACGTGGAGGTCGAGGTGTTAGCGTGCTAAAGATTTGTCAAGTTTGATTCTGGCATCGTTATTGAAAATGTATAACGTCATCATCATCACCAACATCATCAAACATGAGTTACGTGTAACAAGCAAGCCGTATGAGAGGATGTTTTTTATGTGCCAGCCCTTGGCCTCTAGACTTGTGCAGGCAAGGATAAGGTCTACGATGGAGTGAACCTACCCAGAAAATTCAGTACCGGAGTGGATTATGGGACTTCTCTTAACTCTCAAGGCTCAAAAAATATGATGGGTGGATTTTCCATAATCACCACGTTTGACTAGCGAGTTGATAGAAGAAAGGTGAAAGCTACTAGCGATGAGTGTAATATATCATCAATAAGTATAACATTCTTTGAATTTTACAACACGCGTGTCACCGGTTGATACTCAAAATATGACACGTTTATTTAGCACCAAATTTATTTCTCCAAAAGACAGTTAGACACGACACTACTAAGTTTTACTTCCAAATCACTAAACACTGTTATCGCACTCAGATATCACTTAATGTTATCTCGCTGTATCGTAATTGAATAACATCCTTTTCCCGAGACGCGCGGCATATTTATATCAACTGTATAGAATATTCTAGTATGTGCAGGACTAATTACGGCGCTAACTATTGCGTAATCTGGGACTCTATTGTTCTCTACAACCATAAACAACCCTACTGTGTAAACTTGTATGTATGTTAATTTTGTCTTATTTTCGCGGAAACCCCGTGATGTTTCTAGACATTTCTGATTGGATTGTCGAACACTACTTACGTGGATGCTGTTAATCATGTCCATCATGAGTGTTGGGAGATTTTCCACTATCACCACGCTTTACAGGTGATTGGTGATCACATTATCGATATTACGTTGGTTCTTAAATGGATCGAAGCATGCTACCCACCCATCGCCTGGTAAAATATCCACAGGCGGTTAGCAAAGGGACCCATATTCTTTGCCGTGCTGCCACAGCTATGAACTAAAAACTTAGTCTTGGATACTATTATATAATATTAAATGTCTGTGATGTAAAATCACACTTTGTTTTTCCGTGCGTAGGCAGGAGAGATTCAATTTTATATTGAAAACATGTAGTATAGATGTAAGTTCTTCTTTTCTATAAGGATTGGGCTCTATTCCTCGAATCTTACAAAGGTTAGAATGAGATCTACGATGGAGCGAGCCTACCCAGAAGGTGCCCATTAACTCTCTTCTTGAAAACATTAAGGTCGTAACATAGCTTAAAAGTAGACGCTCCTCTATTTTTTAATAAGGATTCAAAGTTTTTGCAGTGCGCATAATAAAAGATTCTTGAAAGCGGTTAGTTCTTACACAGTCAGGTCATAAGTATTGTCACACAGTAAAAACTTTTCTTTTAGAATGCTGGCCACAAAAAAGTTTATTGAATTCGAAATTCGAATTGTTCATGAAAATAAAAATGTATACTATTTAGAATTTTACTCATTTTAAATATGGAGTGGACGCTCAAAGAAGACCGTGTTGCAGTTATTGCGTTGCATCGTTGCGGTTACGCGCCAAATCAAATTTTTGACATACTGAAAAATTTTTATATAACCAAAAGATTCGTTTATCGTACCATCAAACGATACAATGAAGACTCTAGTGTAGATGACAGGTCAAGAAGTGGTCGCCCTCGGTCTGTTAGGACTCCAGCAGTGATAAAAGCTGTGAAGGCGCAAATTCAAAGAAATCCCAAACGTAAGCAGAAACTGTTGGCCTGATGAAAACTGATGGGGTTAAGCAGAACCACGGTGAAAAGGGTGTTAAATGAAAACTTAGGGCTTCGGGCATATCGAAGAAAAACAGGACATCGTTTAAATGCTCGTCTAATGGACCTGAGACTGAAGAGATGCCGCGCTTTGTTGAAGCGGTACGCGGGAAAAAAATATCGGGAAATTCTTTTTTCGGATGAAAAAAATTTTACCGTAGAAGAGAGCTACAACAAACAAAATGATAAGGTGTACGCACACAGTAGCGAAGAAGCGAGCAACCGTATTCCGCGTGTCCAACAAGGTCATTTTCCATCCTCGCTCATGGTATGGTTGGGAGTTTCTTATTGGAGCTTAACAGAGGTACATTTTTGTGAGTAAGGTGTAAAAACGCATGCAGTTGTGTATCAAAATACAGTCCTGACGAACCTCGTGGAACCTGTTTCTCATACCATGTTCAATAACAGGCACTGGGTATTCCAAAAAGATTCGGCGCCAGCTCATAGAGCGAAGAGCACACAAGACTGGCTGGCGGCGCGTGAAATCGACTTCATCCGGCACGAAGACTGGCCCTCCTCCAGTCCAGATTTGAGTCCGTTAGATTACAAGATATGGCAACACTTGGAGGAAAAGGCGTGCTCAAAGCCTCATCCCAATTTGGAGTCACTCAAGACATCCTTGATTAAGGCAGCCGCCGATATTGACATGGACCTCGTTCGTGCTGCGATAGACGACTGGCCGCGCAGATTGAAGGCCTGTATTCAAAATCACGGATGTCATTTTGAATAAACTTTATTGTCATAAGAATCTATGTTTCGTTAAGTTCATTTTGGTATATAAATGGTTACATAATGAATAAACTAGTTTCAATTATTTTATATTAAACTTGTGACAGAATTTATGACCTGACTGTGTATATGTATGGAATATCAACCAGTGGGGATAATAGGCTGTGCTGTGTGTGTGCGTTCTGTATTTGGATGTTACATTATCGCATTGTTATCAAATTCCCCGTATACTAGTTCGTATATAAAAAAAGCTATATAAGCTTTGCGTAGTTTTTTATTCGATGGCTTTGTGTGAAATGTCCAGTACTATTTAAAAAACTTTTACTACGGCGCTGAAAGTTCCCTCACAAAAGGCACCGCTGTCGCTCCCGCGTCGCGGTTGCTCAGTCCTGTCCGACGCTCGGAGGCGGGTTTCCTTTATTAGATGAAGTTACGGCGAGTTATAATACCGTTATTCCAAGCCACAGTAAACATTAAATTGAGTTATAAACAATTTTTGACTTGTAAAGGGTTTGTTTATTAATGTGTTAAGTCTGCGCTAATTACAAATCATATAACTTAGGTAAATAATGTTACATACGCTGAGTAGGTTTTCGGTTACTAATGACTTGGTAAAGTTAGGTCCGAACTATTCTCGTCTATCAGCTATTTCAAACATTTATAGTTTTCTTATTTTATCGACGGCTCTTACCAAAGATCCTATAAATGTAAAATAAAATAGCATTAATTATTTAAATAGAACTTTTATATGGCATAACTAACAAAAATAATTTCTGCAAAAGTTTAACATTGTGGAATTTTACAAACCATTTTATGTAAAAGGTTAAGTAGTTTTTTATGTAAATAAATAAACGTACGTATATAACTTGGCATTTAACACAACGCTATCTAGCAACAAACAAAGCACAGCTTGTAATTATATTGAATTAATCAATTAAACAGGACATTATAAAAAGTATTACACACATTTTTTTTATAATACGACGGGGAAGCGCTTGATTTTCACCCGGTATAAAGTTAAAATAAGGCTGAAGTTGGAAGCGCATTGCACCCGGAATCCTCAACGGTTTGAGGAACTGGCTATCTTACCTCTAAATGCCGAAATATAACTAATTAGAATTGATTTTATGGCGATAGACTTAGGTAAGACTGTGGTAGCTAACAGGCGGACTGAAACAAAGTCCTACCACCAACCAAACCAAGCACAATATTGCTCTCCCCTGGGGAATCAATCCGGCACCTTTTGATCTGATACCGGTGGGTGAACCACTAGACCATAGATGTGGTTAGAAATTTTATATGGGAACTAGATTACAGACAATACGGATACTCATTCATTATTTTTTGTGTACATACATACAGAACAAACATCTATATTTATCACACAAAAATTTGCTCCAGGTGGGAATTGAACCCGCAACCTACAACGCAGAAGGCTGAGCTGAATGGCTTGAGCCCAGTGCAAAAAACATTAAGATGTTACTGTAGATACGTCTTTTCATCGATCAACATGATCCATAGGAAACCACACTAACACCTGTAAGAAACGACAGATATGATGAAATGACGTAGATTCCAGCAATTTGATAAAAATGTGAGCGAACGTTACGAAACCTTAATAATGCAAAGTTCCTGTCATCGCAGGTACCTAGATACTCGTCGTGTCGAAACAGAATTCATAATTGAGCGTCGCCACTGCCCCTAACACAGGGTTCCGTTTCGCGACGACAGACATCATTTAATAATGTAGCATCACACGAAGAACTACCGCCGAAAGTTTCGTATTCATGGAGCTAATTATTGTCCCTGAGACTGTCTGCGATCCCTCACTTATTTAGGCGAGCGGCGCGAAGCGGTGTCGGCGAGTTTGTGCTTGGCTCCTCCGACTATCCGAAGGCTGATTATTTGATGTTCGAAAGCTTAATACTTACTAGTTTTTTTTATTGAAGTGAAACTTTTTATGGGTCATTTTTGTGTGACAAAAAGTGGTTGGGCACTGTGTCATGTAAAATGGGAGATAATCTAAATCTCCCTGTGATACTAAAGTTTCACTGAGAAAAAAATATCTCACTAGATCCATGTTGGATCTATACAATGGATCTACTAAGATTGATCAATACTGATTGTGTCACACAGTGCGTGTCTTTTTTTTTCAGTATTAACTTTAAAAATACAAATAATAGTTAGGTTATTCACAAAAAAAAACTGTACCTTCAATTAAACTTACTCTGTACCGGGGAAGATGTCGGGTTACCTATAGACGGTCTGTATTAACACTAATATATAAACGGTCTATAAGTGACTCAACTGTTCCAGACCACTACCAGACGGAAACGTGCCCATGACACTGGCTGAATTTCCACGCTGAATAGCTATGCTAATTCGCTGGCCTAAATAAGAGCCAGCCCTTGGGGTCACGTATAATGTTTATGTAATTGTGTTTCTCATGCAAAACATATGTCGGTAAAAACGATTTTATTTCTACAGAAAATCAAGCACACCCTAAAATATACCAAGCATACCCTGTTTAGTATCCCTGAAACCCTCAAATCATTGTAAGGCAACCCCGAAAATGAAAACGTCTACGTTTTATATCTCGCAAACCAGAACAACGAAGGGTTCTGTCGCTTTTTTCTAAATTACAAGGTTTCATTGCGTCTCACGTAAAAACCCCACTCAGTATGGAGATGAGGTGTTATCTAAAGAGGCAGCGTGCCTGCCAGGTGTACCTGCGTCTGCCGGTCCTCGCTTCACCAAATGTAGAGGCGACACGCTGTCTTATACTTACACTACCGAGGGTAGTACTTACGGTTACAGCTCGGTCGGTAGAAGCTCTGCCTTCTGCGCGTGGGTGTGGGTTCAATTCCCACCCGGGTAAAACATTTGTGTGGTGAACATAGATTTATTGTCAGCGTTTCAATGTTATATTTCATCATAAATGTGGGTGTAATTTTGTAAAAACCGACTCAGGTATCGCAGAACCTTCCTTCTGTGTATTATCTACACCTATAGTATAGGTGTAGATAATAATGGTATCACCAATCCGTTTGCCTGGCGTGGTGGTTATAGCAAAACTCTCCTGCTTTGGAGGCAGTGGACACTCATAGGCTGTTGATGTGATATATCAAATAAGTATTTATAAGTATTCTATCCGTAATCTAGTTCCTATTTTATCTGAAAATGTTCATGTTAGTCTGATGATCTTCACATATTTTCAGACAAACGAACAGTCAAGCTGACGGACAGCGAAACTTAGTACCTAATAAAGTCCCGTTAACGGAACCCTAGAAAACTGTTTGATTCACAGTAGATATCATAGTATATGAATGTGCTAAAAACTCGTATTTAAATAAAAATGATTTTGTGAAAATGTGACATGCCACATCCGTTGTTATAATGTTATCACCACAGGTACCGCCGCCACCGGCCACCCTTGTCCTCAAGGGTGGTTCGAAGGGTGGTTCGAAGGGTGGTCAAAACGCGCGGATTAATCCATTATGCGCTCTTCTGCTACAAAACCATACCAGGGAACAGTCTCCTGTTTGAATCGATGCCTGTAGGTATTACTTTCATCGAATATCAAAAATTGACGCGTTGCTGACGAAGAACTAGAGACTTATACATTTTACAGTAACTTCCTTTTGTCGTATAGGGATGCATTAAGAAAAGGTTTAGGGATATTTCTACAGAATTACAGGAATGACTTTACCTGATACCGTTATCTAATACATATTCGCAGTGATGTTTCGAGGATAGCCGTGGTCGTATGCCACCTACCCTAACAAAAAAGTACATTCTGCATAGCATTTATAAGGATAGTAGAATGTTATATTTGCATTTTTTTTTATTTATTCGCCTCTGTGGTCTAGTGGTTCAACCCACAGATTTCAGATCCAGAGGTTCGATCCCCAGGGGGAGTTCAATATTGTGCTACCTAATTCTGTCAACAATTCTAAAAATTGTTGTGTTCCGGCATTTAGAGGAAAGATAGCCAGTTCCTCAGTTTGTTGAGGATTCCGAGTGAAGTGCGCTTCCATCTTCGGCCTTATCTTAACTTATTACCTGAATCCTCGTCGTACAATAAAAAAATACCTACTTTGGTGTATTTTATTGTACCTACTAAACATTCGTAAAGTTATAACCTTCTACTACTTATTCAGTAGAACGCGTATAGAAAAATATTTTGTTCGTAATGAACATAGCTTCCCACAGAACACAGCCAATGGGCGTTTAGATAAAAGGAAGTTGAATAAAACGTCATCCAATGGAGCCGCTCTGTTTGTACGCCCGCGTGTCCGGGAGACACGCGCGGCTTTCAAATTCCACGAACGCACGAGTGTTCGTTCGAAATCCATTGAAGAGTTTAAGTAATTTTAGTATGACCTCTGTCCTAACCTCACTTTGTATTGCTGTGAATATTTATTAAATACATGGAATATTTATTAAATACACGTGTAAGTGGTTTATTTAATAGACGATAAATATAGAATAGCTTATTCGCTATAAATTTTGTACAATTTCAGGTGAGAATATTTTCATGTTTCAAACTTTACAGAGCGTTCTTTTATTTTTTACATATTTTACAGTGGCCGGGGTTTAGTTTTTGAATTACTTATTATTTTAATTATTTTGTGTTACATGTATTTATTTAATTTTTGGTGTGAAAATATGTTCGGCTCACATCTGATAGATACTTAGAATTTATTCCCAATAATCGGATGGATAGAAGCAAAGCATCACGTAACAGCTAAAAATGTATATATAGTAGTATTATAGTATAGTGTAGTATATATGTATACATATACAATATGTATATGAGAAACAAATATCTCATTTACATATTGTAATCATTCTATTTTTAACCGAGTTTAAATAAAAGGAGGAGGTTCTAAATTCGTCGGAATCTTTTTTATTATGGATTTATTTATTATTATTGGATTGATATGAACTGTGAATCCGTCAAATGTGAAATAAACTATCTGATTTGATTTGATATTTTTATAATGTGATATTTACTCCCTCACATTTGATTCCCAACACCGCATTTTTTTCCTTGAAATGTGGGTCGGGGCCCTTGGTGGCGTTGCCGAGTCGCGCTTGGCCGGTCTGTAAGGGAACGATTTGAGGGTGAAAGGCCCTTCATCACACAAGCTGGGCGATCTGCAATTATCACAAAATATGTAAGATAGGTTATATTTGTTGTATATTTGAGTTAACAAATAATATTACAAAAGTATTTTGTGAATCCATAGAGTAACTAGTGGAACTGTGTTTCAGGCGCCAGAAATCAGATATCATAATTATTATTTTATTCTCGGCTTTTTAGTAAAATCTCGATTCTCAAATCATTCTGGTGTCGTGCAGAGACTGCAGAGCTTTCGCTAAACTTTGCAATTATCCTAACTATGAAAACCGTCTGAAGTTCATTCGGCATTCAACGCAAATTGAATTTATATTACAACTCAATTTACTGCGGTTGACAGAACAAATATAAGAATACGATTACTTTATATATGAATAAACAAAATTATAGTTTTAAATTAATTTTCTAGCGATGTTAAAATTGAAACTAAAGTGGGTTCGAGCTTCAGTGGGGTTTATTCTAGGCCAAAGAAATCACTGTCAGTCGATACAAATCGCGGGACAGTTCATTATTATTATGTTGTATCAACTTATTGGTCGAGTGAGCGAAGCGATCGAGATCTCCAAGTTACGTTGGGAAATTTGGCATGTATGTATGGGTTATCCAATTATAATGAAATTCAAAATTTAAGGAGATTATATAAAAATAAATTAATAGTCGAAAGTGATTTTTGATAACTGTGGTAGTTTTTTAAATTATGGTGTGGAAAGAACTACAATATTTCACCCATATCTTTTGAATGGTTGATACAATTTGAAGTTTATATGTAGGGGTGTTTTTTGTAACATGGGGGCGCGTTAAAAAGGTAATTGAAACGCTTCGTATGTCTTGTAGGATATAATGCTAAAGGGGGTTGACTTTACAATTCACTATAAATATTTATTTATATACTGAAATCACCCCTGTATTGATTGAAATTACATAGAGGTTAAATAAGCTAATAAAGTATAAAGTATTGCGACATGTCATAAAACAGGGCTAAGACAACAAATAATAATAAATGTTTATTGTTTAAAAATAGCTAAGTAGTTTTAAACCGCCTCTGTGGTCTAGTGGTTCAACCCACCGATTTCAGATCCAGAGGTCCCGGGTTCGATCCCCAAGGGGAGTACAATATAGTGTGCTTGGTTTGGTTGGTGGTAAAACTTTGTTTGAGTCCGCCTGGCTAGCTACCACCATCTTACCTAATTCTGTCGCCATAACAACAATTATAATATTGTTGTGTTCCGGCATTTAGAGTTAAGATAGCCAGTTCCTCAGTTTGTTGAGGATTCCGGCTGAAGTGCGCCTCCACCTTTCAACTTGTTACCAGGTGAGATGAAGGCCAAGCGCTTACCCGTCGTACAATAAAATAAAATTGATGGAAGCTGCCTTTTTAGTGTAACCCCTGGACCGACTGTTACGACACCCATGGGTTGGAGGGATAGATTTTGAATCCACGACTATAACAGCACCGGTTTTGTGAGCACGTTTTAAAATCAGATATCAACTTTTTCATACAAGCAATAAAAGTAAAAATACATTAACTGTTTGTATTCTGCCCACACACTGTGCCTACGGTGTTTGGCTCTCATTCTGGCTTTGCAGAGAATTAGCTACGAGAGAGCCTGGAACGACGAAATGTGTCAATGTCAATGTTCTCAACTAAGATGTAAAAAGCGCACTTTTATCGTGGTTTTAACTTTATATTGGTGTGTAAATCTCAGTTGTGAAATACCTAACGCAAACCAGGCATAGCGGAATCTCAGTTACGTGCGAACTACTAGTGTAAAGTAACTATTGTATTGGCTTTTATTTGTATTGTATCGAGGTCGCCTCGGAAATAAATAATATATTTATTAATAAATAAATTAAATAAATAAATAAACAAATATTACAGGACTTCTTCACAGAGCGCCATCTAAACTAGCAAGGAACTAGATTACGGAAATATAACTTAAATAGTATATATTTTCTTGTAAATACATACTTATCATACATTAAGTACGACAAACAAACACAGAACAAACATCAAAAATCATCACACAAATGTTTGTCCTGGGTGGGAATCGAACCCAATACCATCAAATCTCACAACGAGACGTGAGAGACAGTAAGTGGACAGTTAGTGGGTGACTGCCACTCCAGAAACTGAGTAGAGTAGAAAAAGATGCTACGAGAGTCGCTATAGTATCTCAGTGGAAGTTTTACAGATTTTACATGTAAGAGACATTTTATTAAAAGCAGCCTCGATATTCGATATATTACAAGTAAAAGCCATACAAAAAATAGATTCGGCATTAAAACCCGTTTTCGGTAAGCGATGAACAATTATTTTTCCGAAATGTAGATGGAATAAAAAGGCGTTTTGTTGTGGACTTTTGTAGAATTAATTGTATGTTAATTTATCCTTATTTTCAGCCTTCTGCTCATCACGCATTGAAAAAATTAGCTAAAACTGTACATCATGCCAAAAATCCCCAAATCACAGTAGCTATAGGCACTGTAGGTACCTAGATAATGGCAAACAAATGGATGCGTTGTACGGCCTCCAGCGGCGACATGTTTAGTTGAGCCGACAAGCTGCCAATGCAGATAAGTCCCCTCGCCATCACATGGCACATCCCACGTGACGAAACGGATTGACGCTGTTCTGTTGTGTGCCTACTGAGTGACTTTGCATTCATCTTGTACAGGAAAATGCGATCGGATGATACTTCCGTTGGTGTATCCGCTTAGGAAAAGCTGGTGTAGACTAATCTGCCGTCGATTATACATTCAAATACAAACCAAAGCAGTACTCAGATTTGTCAAACTAATAAGCTTAAGGTAAATGTTAATGGCCGTTAAAAGCTTTGAAGGATCAGATAATAATTATCAAGCTAGCAAGAATTATTATCTCTTCTAATCCCAAGGTGCGCCACCGACGAAGTCTAAAACCAGTTTTTCTCGTCTACAATCTCCAGACACAATACTCTGGAAGTCGGTCCGTATAGCCGGAAAAGTCTATCCATCGTACCATTCAAATATCATCATAATTGAATACATAACAAAATAAACTCTCAGACATTTACACGAATTATCCCACAAATTCTGGATATATGATTTGAAAGGCTTGCAAAGTAACCAAACGACGTGATTCGCGTCTGTGTATCCAGCGCTTATAGCAGCAATCGAAAAGCTCACATTTGTATACCCTAATCCCGTGGGAACGATTCGCAACGCCATTTGTTGGACGTCACGCAACGAGGCGCGAGCCGTGAGGCGCGACAAGTGACGTTTGCGACAAGCGACATCCCGCCCAACCGCGGTAAGCTGATGCGCAAAGCCTATCGGTATGTTGTGTGTTGGCTTTTCTAACCAATCGACAACTGCAGCGGCACACAGCCTGATCGGGTTCCAGCTGTTGAACGTGTTCCATTCTGCGTAATCCTCTATACTCGATTGATTTCGAGAGATATTTTGAGGATTTGATGTTATATTGTGATCAAAAGAACTTCTGTGAAATTTGATCATTGTCGTACGAGTCGCTTTATTTGAAGTCTGAACTCGTAGAAGATTCGTCTGAAAAATAAAACGAGACTCTGGCATGGGAGCTGTTTTTGACCATCGTGTTGTATCTCGCCAGGTTTTGTTACAGTTATCATGCTATTGATGCTATAGAATATTTCGTTCATGGTACAGGAAGTACCTGCAGCCATCGTGTGCACTCTCGGTCAACCGCCAGGTTTGTATTACAGTTAAAAGACTACGCGAAAGGATTCGCGATAATAAATAAATGTTGTGTAAGGGTGGATTCTGAACATACCTGAATCTGATGAGGATTAAATTAGAATCCGTGGGCGGTTTTGCCGCTGCTTTTCTTCAAGTTTCTTGATTTTTCGTTGATGATATTCAATATTTTCCACTGTATCAATTTTACGTTTCGACCTAATTATTTTTATTTGACGGTTTTGATTTTGTGCGGCCGCTACCTCACACGAAAATGTAATGAACGTCTAGTCTAGGGTAGATCTGTAACTAGTGCTGAGACAAATCGATTTAGTTTGTAAGCAATCGTTAGAAATATCGACCTTTAAAATCTCTTAAGCCGTGCAAAGCTACATAATAAGTTAAATAACGACCTGGTTATAATGATATCTGAAGAATAAAGCGAATGAAGTAGGTACCTACAACTGAAGATTATTGTTATTGCAATAATCTTAATACCGGACCTTCACTTCCAAAGTCATCCAATAGTATTTACATAAAAGTCACTGGCACAAAGTTCACAAAAGATATACAGAATGTATCTCTAGAACCTGATAGCTTAATGAAACAAATATCTTATGATTCACCAATATAACATATAAACAAACAAGTAGAATAATTGATTAAATGGTTAAGTTGGGAAATCCGGTTCTGTATCCGGAATTGTATGTGGTAATGTTTGTGATGGCATAACTCTGCAACAGATTATACAATTTCATTGAAATATAATATGTAAAACGCACTTCACCCGGAATCCTCAACAGACTGAGGAACTGGCTATCTTACCTCTAAATGCCGGGACACAACAATTGATGGTAGCTAGCCAGGCGGACTTGAAAAAAGTCCAACCACCAGCCCAACCAAGCACAACCCCTCTGAGAATCGAACCCCAGACCACGGGGACCTCTGGACTCGCTAAGCGAATCACTAGACTACAGAGTCAGTTGAACTTCAATTTTTCGCGGTCGATATGATTGATACGAAATATTGAATTTGGAGAAATTACACAACTCATTAATCGCTAGAAGGATTCTTGTAAAACTAGAGTCGTTTTTAGAAATAGGGGTGTAAAGCAGTCAAGCTGGTGTACGCAGGATGTCATTTGAGAGAGTATCGATTGCACATTTCATGGCATTTTACTTTTGAATAGGATTGGTTATTGTTGCCATTGTAACATGGACGCGCGGCAAGCGCTTGGTATATCTTGTAAGAGATTATGTTAAAAATTTTGACTTCGCAATTCACCAGTTGATTATTTATTACCACCCCCCGTATAGGCATTAAGAGTTGGAAATGGTGAAAGTAAGATCTTGTAAAATGTAATTTGATAGCGTTTTAAAGTAGATTTCAAAATTATTTTATTTTGTCTTTGATATGAGTGGTTTTTGAGATAAAGTTTTGCAAAGGTTTTGAATTTGATGATCATCGGGTCTTATTAGAAAGTGGCGATGTTTGGCTTCATTAATTAAATTTTGACTGATCTTTACATTACTTGCTTTTCACTCATAAGGACCTAGCCAAGGCTGTCAATAAGAGCCTTTGGGTTGAAATGCAAGGAAAGAAAGAAAGGAAGCAGAAAAACGTTTATTGGCATTGAAGTGCATCAAATTGTCGTTTGCATATATGCATATAATATGCAAGGGGTTTGACTGCACACATCAACCTTGGCAGATTGGTATTCACCAGTTAAACTTTTGTTTGTACACAGAAAGAAGCTGAAACTCTGTTTGGTAGAAAACCTTGTTCGACGCGGGAGGGGTAGAGTTTTAAACCTGGAATACCAAAGCAATGGGTTTAAAAACTCTTTTGAAATAATTAACGTTAGTTTTTAAAATCTAAAAAGAAAACCGAATTCAATGAACAATATGATACAATGTCGTTTACCTGGATGACGAATTTTTTCAATTATTTTGATGACAGACGGACGGACATTACTTCAGTCGTTTCTGTGGTACTGCTCATATCGCCATGTATGTTATATATTTGAGCGAAAGGTGCAGGACAACTGTAGAATGTGCCATCCACGAAATATTCTTTAATATTTGGGATCATTTTACGGCACTTATTGGAACAGAAGACTAAAATACGTGTTTGTTCCTCAGCTTGCTCGTGGTAGTAATCAGCTAAAAGGAAATCTTTGAACTGACCCGGTACTTCAACTTCACCAACATTTTTGAACACGGTCTTTGATATGTGAGCCGATTTATTTCTTGCGTCGTTCAAAAAATGCTTTACACTCTCATACGGCGGTAAGCACCCCATTGCTATATTGAGTCCCTTGTCTCTAAATTCACTGCTTTTTTTGTCATATAATCTCTGAATGGGTTCATCGGAGGATATTACTGTTTCCCGCAAATCGCATACTTGCTTTAACATCTGATTTTTATGCTCATCTACTTCGCAGGTATGGTCCTTTTTTGCAATTATTGTTTTATCCTAAAATGCAAAAAACAAAAAAAAACAAGTAGCAACCACCAAATATCATACCTACATCAAGGTGGAATAGCAGGAAAAGGCTAAAAAGAAATGAAGACTAAGTAATAAAACAAATTACCTCTACAACAGTTAAAGTACCGTAGTATGAGCTACATCGCCATACCACCGAACGATTTTTATATATTTTGTGGCGATGATATCTGTATTTTCCATACAGTAGAGCCGTTCCGCCATTAATTTTAATTATCTCTAGTTCTTCTGATGCCATTTTATTTAAATTGTTCTCCTAAAATTATTTCGTAAATAACTTTACATGTATTGTAAATTAGTATTTTTTAAAAAAACATCAACGATAAAATAAAATGATTTCATTCGAAAATCGAAACATTTTAAATTTCATTCGAAAAATAGTTTATCAAATTGTGCAAGGAGTTTTATATCAAAAAGTGTGAGGTTTATCTCTAACTTACCTGTTGCGAGCGACACAAGTATTACTTGAAATGAAATAAGTGAAAAGATATCTTGATTGTGACTAATGAAACAAAACTTAGTTATGAATAAATACTTTCATAGATACGGGGAAGTCCGTAGGTCACATCTCTATGGAGGTATGGTTAAGTCCCACCCTACCCTCAGGGGTATGGCCAGGGGTATGGTGGATCCGTAAGGAAGAGTTCCCTCGATTTTTCCAGGATCACATCATCAGATGGTGACGATGGGATCACCTGGGAAGTATACTGACCCTAAAAATATCCAAATCACTTCAAATGTACATGTAATATTTGAAGAGTTCCGTCGATTTCTCCAGATTTTCTCCATTAGATCCCAGTATTAGATCCTGACCTGATGTTAATGGGACCACCTGTGAGGTATACTCTTTAAAACAAAAAAATAATTTTCCATATCGGTCCAGGCGTCTTCGAACAATCGGGGAAAATACATAAAAAAAAAACAGATGAATTGAGAACCTCCTCTTTTTTTGAAAGTCTGTTAAAAACCGATGTCTATCACATACTTAAGTATTCTGATAACTGTGATATTTTTACAGGGTGACATTCACTAATTGTATTCTGCCCACTATGACGTACGGTCGTTGATATGGTGCTTTGCTGTCATTTTGACTATGCATAGAATGAGAGCTAGCAACGAGAGATAACCTCGAACATTCAGGTGAATAAAGAGATATAGAGAAAAATAGTGCTTATCTCTCTATATACTACTCTCTTATCTCAACCTTACTTCAATTTTGAGAAATAATCTCCGTGGTATAATATATATATATATATATATATATATATCTTATCGCTTTAGGAGTGATCTCTAACAATAACAAAAATCATATCTAAGGAGTAATACACTTAATTACTTTTAGTTATATGAGTAGATGTATACTCATGATATATACTATGACTCACGGAGGTTAGTTAAATAAAAAACGCTTAATAGCCATGTCCATTCTATGATCGAAATGAGAGCCAGCTTTTGGGTCACGCATATATAGTAGGATTACTAAATGTGTTTAGTAGATACCCTTACAAAAACTGTCTCTTCTCTCTTCTTCCCACTTTATGTTGGTAGACAACATAGATTTCTTAGAGGCAGGTCTACAACATCAAATCTTCTCGTCTGTTCAGAGTACCTAACTAAGATCATGGCCGAGCCCTTGCAGGTGGATATTATTTACACCGATTATTCGAAGTGCTTTGATTGCATTGATCACCAAGTTCTATTGAGAAAACTCCAGCAAGTGGGCATTAGAGGCGACCTCTTTAGATGGTTCGCATCTTATGTCCACAATACATGCCAGACAATAGTTCTAAGTGGTTATTCCTCCTCATCCATTTTTATTCCTTCAGGAGTGCCACAGGGTAATTATTGGCCCCTTCTTTTTGCAATATTTGCTAACGATATTTCGTCTTGTTTTCTATACTATAAAATCTTACTTTACGCTTATGACATGATTATTCTCTCTAAAATACAATCCATCACCGATGCACACCATTTGCAAGAAGATCTGGTAAGATTTCAAGACTACTCTAAATAAACTTGATTTCGTCGCCAAGTGTTTTGTGTGCTCTTTTACGCGTAAACAAACTAGTATTCATTATGACTATACTCTTCACAATACGCCTCTCATACGAGTAGATACCATTCGAGACTTAGGTGTCTCATTCGATCGTAAATTACTTTTTGATACACATATTGAAAACATAGTTAAAAGAGCATTTCGAGCGCTTGGTTTCGTTCTTCGTATGTCAGCTGAGTTTTCAGACATTAAAACTATCAAAATATTATACTGAGCATTTGTGCGCTTGTGTCTTTTGGAATACGCATGCCAAGTCTGGAACCCGTGCTACGGTATTTACAGCTCACGCTTGGAGAGTATTCAAAAGAGATTCTTGCGTTATCTACAATTAAGTGTGAAAATCTATCTTCCCGACTTCATAACGAGATGTCGTAAGTTTCATTTTCTGCCCCTCTACAAAAGAAGGAATACATCCGACCTTGCATATCTTTTCAACATAACGAATGGCAAAGTGGACTGTCCGGAGTTACTGGAGTTAGTGGGATTACGTGCGTGCAGGGCTTTGAGGAACCCTAATACGTTAAATGTACCGCGTGTTAGTACAAACTATAGACAGAACGCATTTATTATCAGAGCAAGTAAATCATTCAATGTACTGACAAAAGATAATGATGATATTGATATTTTCTACACATCAGTATCCATTCTAAAACGTATTGTTAGCGATAAATTCTTCCTGAAACATTCCTAACTTTTCTAAATAACTTATATGTGTTATTTTTTTTAGTTTTAATAAGCAGATCATCTACATAAATGTTCACTTATGTAATAAGCTAATTATTATTCACTTAAAAATCTCTTTTTAATTATATAGGTAAACTAAATCCTTAAATCTAGTACCTACTAATTTTTATTATTTCGTTTTCTATCGTCTACTCACTTCCACATCCGATTTTCTACAAAATAGCTATAAGTGGAAACTTTTAATTGGCCTTCAGCAACATATCATGTATACTTTATGCATGATATCTAAAACATACACCTAATTGTAAGGTTTGTGCTGTAAGTAGCTGTAAGTTTTCTTGATGATCATCCCATAAAGATAATTTGTTTGTATTTTGTGATATAGCGTTTAGAAGTAAGTACGCTATGTAACCGACTTCAAAAAAAGGAGGAGGTTCTCAATTCGGGCGTATTTTTTTTTTTGTTTGTTTGTTACTTGATTTCTCCGCCAATTCGAAATAGATTTTGATGATTCTTGTTACGTTTGGTAGGCCATACTTGCGAGGTGGTCCCATAGAAATTTTATCAAAATCGGTTCTGTAGATTGGTTTTTATATTTTATAACTGGAAAATATATGTCATCCAAGTAAACAATATTGCGTATTCTGCTTTCCTGTGGTGTTTACGGTCACTAGAGTAGACCTTTAGTACCGCTTACCCTCCAGTATCATCATCATCATCATCACGGTTTTGCCATAATCACCACGCTTGGCATGTTGTTGATCGCAGTAATGATGATATATAGTAGTAAGTGGGATTGACTTTAACGCATTCTCGCTATAAATGCTGTATACATGTATCATCATCATCATTACAGCCCATAAAAGTCAACTGTATAGGACATGGGCCTCCCCCAATGCTAAAGAAAGCAATGGAGAGTTTTGCCATAATACTCACGCTTGGCAGGAGTGTTGGTGATCGATGACTCTTTAACGACTACTACTGCATTACCTCAGAACTCCGTTATTACTCAACCGATTTGGAAAATATATTTTCATACACAAAAATAACGTATTATTGCACCCTCACTCGACTCTTAAATAGTGTGTCGGAGACGTCGTGGTGTCGTAGGTTTTACAACGAAAAAAAGCTAAAAATAAACTCTTTTTACTTACCCTAAGAGTTATTTGTAAGTGTTCAGTGGTGAAGTCGGTTCCATTTTTTTCCAAAAAGAGTTTATTTTAGTTACGCTTCGTTCGCCCACGCCCTTCAATAATAATTCATGCCTCCATTATTAAACAATGAGCTATCGGAATACGAGTTTTAAGTATTTGGGAAAATGTTTCTTTTTTTCTACACCAAAATTGAGTGGGCCTACACCTACATACATATTGGTATAAAACACGGATAATGGATAGGCCCCTTTTATCTAAACTTGGATATATTTTTGCATCCAAAGCTATTTTTAATTCCGTTGTTATTTAGCGCGTACCTACTTGTTGACTTAATGTCAACGATTAACCTACCTAGTAAAACATTATAAGGTCATACGGGGCATATTTTGCTGAAGGGATAACAAAACCTCTTGTGATTTCCAAGTAATATGGGGATGGATAAATCAAATTAATCTCTTGTTTGGCCTTGATGCTCTTGCGAATATTATACCATTAAGATTTTCGTAATTAGTTTTGATAGTTGCTTTGTGTTTGGTGCGAGACTCAGCGTGTTGCGAACTAAAGTGTAAAAAAACGAACTTTCCGCCACACCATATTCCATATAAAATGTATATGGCTAGGTATCAAATGGTTTTCAAGAAGAGCAGGTTGTTGGATAATCTGATATGTATCATCCACTGGGCAGTAAAAAACAAAAAATCCATCAAATAGTTAGTTCAACTATTTAATTAAGTTCATATAATAGCATGGCATGTTATAAAAACTTTAATGTGAATCACTTTACCAGCATCATCTACTTTTATTGATTCAAATTTTATATGAAGTACACAATATCGATTTCCCAAATTATAAGCTTTGTTTGGTTTGGGACTAGATGGCGTTGTGTATAATGTTTATAATAATGTTTATCTATTTAATAATATGTTTCCAACGTAGACGCTGGCTGGTTCACCGCTAGCATTCCCACCGACCCAACTCACGTTAACTAATTCAGCCATAAGTCAGTACTACTCAAGTGTTATCGTTCCGAACTTGTTAGCTCTTAAGTAATTGTTTAACTGCTTTCACTTAGGATCATATGCGACGTTTGAGATAAGTAGCGCTTGACATGTAATTACATTGTTTCAATTAAATAACAAATTGCTTTGACAATTATATTTAGGTACAGTTTGTTTATGTTGTAAACTTATTCACCAAAAAACGCTTAGAAAGTTAAATTACATCAAAATGTATGTATGGTGTTTCAAATAAGGGATGTTTTAAAAAATATTCTAGTTCACGATACAGAAACTCTGAGACAATTTTCAACTTTTACAAGAGTTTTTTATTCAAGTTAAATTGGTGTAGCGAGCTCATGATTAAACGCCTATTTAAGACTCGCAAAGGTAAATCAAGAGTGAAAAGGTAATGAGTTTTGTTTGTGGAAGAAATAATCGAAATGTCACACTTGGGAGCAGAAAAAAATATTGTACTGTTTGCACTCACTCGTGTACCTAATCCCTCCGTATTTGCAATAGGCAGCCACTTTACTTCAGTTCATTAAAATTAATACGACACAGGACGTTTTATTTTATAGGATAAATTATATATTTGTCCTCCGGCATATAAATACGGATAGATTTATTCACACATCATTATAAGAAACACCATAGAATATTATGGATCCATGGATATCTTAGGAGGCGACGAGCATGTTACTCCAGGAGATGGGCAGCAGCATCTGTCTGAGCACTTGGAACTGATATGGCGATGGCAGGTGATCTTGGCCGACTTGCACTCACAGGTCGAGTCCGGGGCTCATGTCCTGGTGTGGACTTATTTTGCACCTACTACAGTAATCATATTTAGATAAGTGTAATGCATGGTTGGATTGACCACGGTGATGTTGGCATGAGAAAAGAATTCCAATAAACTCAGACAGTGGAGGTAATAATAATGAGCAAAGGATTCCAACGCAAGAGCCTCCTCCTTTTCACTGCGATTTCCGATCCACCTGCCAAGCGAGTGACAGAACCTGGTGACATGATCACGCGAACGTTGAATCCTATGGAGCCTTAACCACCTCTGTGGTCTAGTGGTGCGCAGACCGGTGTCAGATCCAGAGGTCCTGGGTTCGATCCCCAGGGGAGTACAATATTGTGCTTGGTATGGTTGGTATTAGGACTTTGTTTAAGTCCGCCTGGCTAGCTACCACCATCTGAACTAATTCTGTCGCCTTAACAAAAATTGAAAAATTGTTGTGTTCCGCGTTTAGAGGTGAGATAGCCACTACCTCAGTATGTTGAGAATTCCTGGTGAAGTGCGCTTCAACTTTCGGCCTTATAGTAACTTCAAAAACCGATGCGATCAAGGCCAAGCGCTTCCCCGTCGTACAATAGAAAAAAAACAACAGGCTAGGTATAGACGGAAAATTAAGTTCGTTGCGTGCGTAGCTACAGTTAATGTAAGAAGGCCGCGCCCATTTCCGCTAAGCAATCAACGCTACCGCCCCTCGATTGCGCCCGCTGATAGTTGCGCCACGCCTTTACTGATGCAGATACCACAAACCTTTTATTTATCATTTCTAACCCATCACACGTCCACTGCAAACCACAGGCCCTCCCAACCGACGACACATAGATCGATTCCGAGATATTGCTTATTTCTGTTCGTACCTATTCGTAATTGAAACTCTGATATGTCATATCGTGGCGTAGCACTGAGCTTAGCGCCGTCGCCGTGCTAGCAGCTTGCACGTGGTGATCATAGTAGGCTAGCTGGTGTGAATCATTATATATGTTTTTACTTCCTCTTCTGCTACGACCCCTTAGTGGCCATGGCAGCTGGTGGTATATGGTAATTGTGGAAAAACAACATCCTATCATTTATGGATAGATTACCATGCAAAAATTTGGAGGCATTTGGGGTAGGTAAGGAAGGCAAATAAGTCAGTTATAAATACTTTTGGCCCGATCTGAATGATTACATCAACATACATTGGTGCCCACTGCTGGACAGAGAGTCCTCCAAAGCTGGAGAGTTTTGCCATCATCACCACACTTGGCAGGCGGATTGCTGATCGCATTAAGAAGGCTACTGCTGTCATTATTTTGGGAAACGTCATAAACGTCACCTGGGAAAGCGCACTCCATCGTAGACGTCATCCGCTCTGGCAGACAAGCTTAGAAGCGAGAATGAAGCTACGAGCTAACCCATGGTTTATAAAAAAAAAATGACATGTTATTTAATAAGGACACTTTCCTGAACCAGACCAAATGGAATCTGCACTCAGCACCGGTACCGTATATATTAAATAATTACGTTTTCAAAACTAAAAACAGCCGACTTCAATTAAGAATGTGATACGTGAGGTTCGTGTTTTCTTTACTTTTGAGGTAATACACCCAAATCGCTTCAAATGTGTCTATAATATTTGAAGAGATCACTCGATTTTTCCAGAATTACATCATCAGATCCTGACTTGATGATGATGGGATCATCTGGGAAGTATACCGACACTAAAAATACCCAAATCACTTCAAGTGTGCATTTAATTTTTGAAGAGTTCCCTCGATTTTTCCAGGATTCCATCATCAGAACCTGACCTGATGACGATGGGATCCACCAGTGAAGTATACCCTTTCAAACAAAAAAAAGAATCTTCGAAGTCGGTAAAGGCATCTTCTTCGAGTAATCGGGGAACATCCATTAAAAAAAAAAAAGGTTCCGACGAATAGAACCCCCTCCTTTTTTTAAAGGCGGGTAACAAACCTTCTAACGATAGTTGATCCAAAGCGAAGTGAACGAGATCTCCGAGTTAAGTTGGGAAATCCGGCTCTGTATTTATGTATGTATGTGGCAATGTTTGTGACGGCATAGCTATCAAAGGGGTTATCCAAATTTTATGAAATTTAAACTGTAAAGAGATACATAACTTGAATATGTTTTTTTTATATAACATGACAATTATTTTACACAGCGCCATCTAGCCCCAAACTAAGCATAGCTTGTAATATGGGAACTAGATTACGGATAGGATACTTAAATACTTTTTGTAAATACATACGTACTATATGATACAACTGCTACAATCATAGTATGATACAATCATTAGAAGATGCTCGGCTGCCAGAATCATAAATCAACGACCCTGACCCTGGCGTGTTATAACGCCAGGACGTTACGAACGGACGACGGACTGCTAGAACTACAAGTTGAACTAGATGGTATTATATGGAATGTGATAGGGCTTTCAGAGGTAAGAAGAGCGAAGACCTGGTCAAGCTCACATCAGGTGATCTATTCTTCTACCGTGGTCATGAAGACTCCACATACGGAGGAGTAGGATTTCTTATTGCAAACAGACTGCTTCCTCAGTATTAAACATCAAGAGCGTTTTAACTAGAGTCTGTTGGGTTATTCTGCAGCTGACCAAACGGTACTTAAGATAATCCAAGTTTACGCCCCAACGTCAGGTTATTCAAACGAAGAGGTAGATGAACTTTACGACGACATTTTGAAAGCCTTAGAAGACACAGCATACCACTTCAACACTATAATAGGCGACTTCAATGGCAATATTGGCCAACCTGTGGCTAATGAAAACTCAGTTGGCTAACTCGGACTTGGTGTACGGAACGAAAGAGGGTAATCCCTTGTTAACTTTCTCGATCACAAACAACTTTACGCAGTGAACACCTTCTTTAAGAAAAGGATATCAAGAAAGTGGACTTGGGTGAGCCCTGGAGGTGATATAAAAAACTACTAGCTAGACTACATCATAAGCTCTCACAAGTATGTGGTTACAGATTTGTCAACTCTGTCCCGCTTTAAGACCGGAAGCGGATCACAGAATGGTTATTAGACCTACTCTAAGATTTGATCTTCAAAGCGAAAGCTCAAAAATGACAACATCACACAGGAAATATGAGAAACATGAGCTAGCTTTTCTCCCAGAAGCCTTTCATATAGACTTGAAGAACCTATTTGAAGGTCTTGGTGAATCGAACCTTGATGTGGATGCTACTCATAGCCTGCTCTGCAACGCCATTACTGAGACCACGAAAAAACACCTAAATGGAGTTCGCCAGAAGAATAGGAGACTGTCGCAAGAAACTTTAAATTTAATAAATCAAAGAAGAGATATACTTTGTAAAACGGTAAAAAATAAGAAAGATATAGATAAAATAAATAGAGAAATAAATAGGAAAATTAGGAACGATACACGTGAATATAAAATAGATTTAGTCATTAACACAATTAAAGCATACAGAGGCCCAAAAGTATTCCGTCGAAAGACGAGTATTGAATCTAAACAGATAAGTAAACTAAAAGATGTAAATGGAAATATAGTCACAGATAGAATAAAGCTTATAGCTATTGTGGAAAGTTCTACGAGATACTATAATGACACCAATTCCTTGGAGCCACACTTTTCACCAATGAGCGACCCTAGAGCACCACCAGTTGAACAACCCAGTAATAATATTATACCACCAATACTCCCTTGTGAAGTTACGAAAGCCCTATACATTATGAAAGCAGATAAATCTTAGGATGATAATGGGATTACGGTTGAACAGCTACGTGCTGGTGGAGAACCAGTCTTGGAAGTTCTCGTAAAACTATTCAACAAAGTTCTGTCTGATGTTATAGTACCGAACCAATGGAAGAATGCCATACTAACTATTTTGCACAATAAAAGCGACGCGACGCCGCTCAGTTGAGCAACTATCGCCCAATCAGTCTACTATCGCAAATTTACAAACTTTTCACAAAAAAATTGACAAACCGTATTACCCGTGAACTAGACGAGAGCCAAGTTGGGCGTGGCATATGCATAGGAAGGCCTATACCCAGCAGTGGGTGAAATCAGGCTGCGGATGATGGATGATGATGATATGATACAACACCCAAACACAGAACAAACATCTATATTTATCGCACAAATGTTTGTCCTGGGTGGGAATCGAACCCATAGCCTACAGCGCAGCAGGCAGAACTACTGTCAACTGGGCTATGAGGGTTGCTAATTGATTGTCGTTGTTAATTTTTGATAGTTTTTGAGATATTGGGGTGAACTACAGCGGTTTTCACCCATATCTTTCGAATGGCTGATCCGATCAATTCAAAATTTTGAATATGCAGAGAATATAATTATGAATATCAACACACAATCGGTGTGGAGATTGTTTTTGACACTAAGGTAGTTTTTGAGAAATAGTCAACAAGATATTTTTCTTGTGGGGTGTCATTTGAAAGAGTATCGTAGTTATTTTACTTTTAAATAGTGGTGGTTTTTGTAACAAAGCGGCTCGTTAAGAGGGTTAATTGAAATCCCGTTTAACAGTCTTGTAGGATTGTTAAACGGGATTGAATTCACAACTAACATTCTTTTTTTTTTTTGCTTCCCTTTATTTACCTTAAGGGTTGCAAAAGGGGTAGATAATATTGAATCCTTGAAAATGTGTGAAAAAATAAAAAATCTTTTGAAATGGGGGTTGCGACTGCAGATTTCAAAATTCATTTATTTTTGACCTTGTTTAGTTTATTATGGGTGGTTTTAAGATGATGGGGCAAAGGATGATCATCAGGTCTTGCAAGCTAGAAGAGGGTATTCGGAATCTCATTAAAACTGGTCGATTTATTTTTGCTATTTACTTAATAGCGCAGTTAAACCAAGGGTGTCGTTAAAATTCAAGAATAACTTTTGGGATGTCATGCAAGGGGTTTGACTGCGCATATCTCACATCAACAGTACATTATCGTCCACCACAATATGGAAAGAACTTCATCTAAAACTGGAATGTTTAGCCATAATCACCACGCTTGGCAAACAGATTGGTGCTCACAGTATAAGTTTTCTTTATACATAGAAAATAAAATCTGCTGCCTCTTAGGTGAAGCCCCTTGGTTGACTTTACGACATCCGTGGGCTGGTGGGGCACATTTTTAAACCACGACTACGAAGGCAACGGTTTTGAGAGCACTTTTCAAAACGACAACAACCTATGTTTTATCTTAGTAAGGGGTGACTTATTGTTTTCTACCCGCCTACTGTGACGTTGGGTTGGTGCTTTGCTCTCATATTGGCTTTGCCTAGAATGAGAGTTAGCGACGAGAAAGAGCCTCGATCACTCAGGTGAATAACGAGAGATTTAGAAAATAGTGCTAAGTAAGGTGTAATGAAAGCACACTTTTAACGTTTGTTAATTACGTTCTATTTGAGATATAATCTCCGTGATTAAATACCTTACATAAACCAGACACCACGAGATCTCAGTTCGAGCCGAATTACTTGTTATTATGTTTCTAAACAATATTTAAATATGGTTCTGTAAAATTATATCACCTGTCTTGCTTTGCTGATTGCTCTTGTTACAATTGGTCCGTCTGGCATTTCCTTTTCTCGTTTCCAAACAAAGTATCTAGGTAGCTCAGCTTGAAATAAGTAAAGAACCTGTCGAGTAAATAGAAGGAAAATCCCCATTTCCTCCCTCCAATTAAAATTAAAAACTTATCTGTTTATTTTCTGCACTCTCTAGTGTTTTTAATTACGTGCTAGGACGCTCTTAATTGTTTTTTAATTTGTGTAAGCGGTGCCTTAATTGGAACGCTTATCACTGGTTTAACTTCCTCTGAATTGGCCTAAGTCGTAATTTATGGTAATTTTCACTCATCTTGGCCTCGACTACGATTCGGCGCTGTTTCTTGCGATGTCTCGACTCGGGGCGGCGGGGGCTGGGGCGGCACGCTACACACTCTGGAAACATTTTAGGGTTTCCGATTTCGCTGAACAAAAGTTGTTATCATAATAAATCTTATTCATTTACTTTAGGTTTAATCATTTACAACAAGCCTCATAGCTCAGTTGGTAGTAGCTCTGCCTCCTGCACTGTAGACTGTGGGTTCTATTCCCACCCAGGACAAACATTGGTGTGATGAATATAGATGTTTGTTCTGTGTTTGGGTGTTGTATCATATAGTAGGTGTTTAGTTTATAAGGGAATTTAGGGAATTAATTTAATTTTAGGGAAATTACATACACACTCACATGCATGACTCAATATTTATGTCTATTAGTATGTTATCCCTCTTGTACACTCGGGGCTGCGGGAGAGCCATCAGTACAAACATTGCTAGTGTCAATGTCAACATAACAGGTGACATATGAGAAATATTTTGGCGCGCGGAAAAAAACCAGTGGAAAAAACTTGAACTTGAACGAACGGAACGAACAGATATATCCTCGCGGTGCGGAGCCAATTTCGGCTAATTATAATATAAGAATCCAAATTAATAACAGTGATCACGGTGCAGTGTATACCAAATTAAAAACTGGCGAGCTCGGGTGAGTTTAGATTATTAGGTTTATGTATTATTATCTATATTCATCAATCACACCCTGCACGGGGACTGGCAGGCCTTTCGAGGCTTCGGGATCCAACACGCGGAAGCTGCTCGCAGAGCAAACATTGGTCCTAATCGAGCCGGATTTACAAAGATCGAAAGGGTCACCATTCTCGTGTAGGACACCAAACACGCGGTCACATCTCGTGTCCAAGTCCTCTGGCGGTCTACGAGGTTCTTGGCACGGATCTTCTTTTCGCCATTCTGGTTGTGTGCGGATCACACACTGCGGGGGCTGAAATACCTAGCGGTTTTGGTATTCCAGTCCAACTCACACTTGGTACATAGATTCCACTGGGTGGTAAGGTGGACTACCAAAGATACACTGCACAGAGAAACTCACACTTTATAATATTGCGGTAGGGATACACACATATATTGGTAGATTCCCCTAAATATTGAATTTGTAATAACACTCACTACACACATATTTATCATTCTTGTGCTGGGGAGCCTTTTGAGGCTAGTTCGGTAGATAGTTATTCCTCACCTAGCGGATCTAGGGTTAGGGATCCTGGTTGCATAGGTAAACTGTACCTCTGATCAATTGGTATATGGTCCTATATATAGATTCATAGTGCAAGGCCTGTGATAGCGGTACCCTAAAAAATACAGTTCTAAGACCTAGGTGTCAGTTAACCTGACAGTCTAGGTAGTCTAGATCTAGGCTAAGACCTAGAATAAGTTCTTAGGTTACACAGGGAATATTGTATTGTAAATGTAGTGTCTAATATTGTGTATTATTTTTGTGTTTTATTATCACTGAAGGGTGTGTACTATAGCTATTATTGTGTTGTGTTATATTGTGCTTGAAGAAGTCTTCATTTATTAATGAGTTTATTGTAAGTTGTATTATTAAGTTGTGATATTTTGTTGGTGTTGAGTGTTTTGTACCTACTAACAAAATGCCTCCCACTGTAAAAGCCCAACAAATCAAATTAAAGGTGCGGTATGACATGGCAGTTTTAAATTTAGATTTACTGTATGCCATCTCAAATGACCTAACATCTGACAGCAATAGAAAGGAATTCAAGCTCAGGTGTGGGGATTTAGAAAATATTTATGCGGAATTTACATCCAACCACTTGGAACTCCTGACCGGTTCGGAGGAAGGTGAAGAACATGTGAAATTAAAAGAGATGTATGTACAGTACAATAAAATATATTACAGCATTAAGCAGAAATCCCTAGAGCTCTTTCCACCAACAGCTAGTTGTCAATCCTCGGATTATGGTACTGCATGTTCCACAGAGGGAACAGGTAGGAGCAAGCGGGCATTCCTACCCAGGGTGCAGTTGCCAACCTTCTCAGGGAAAATTGAGGAGTTTATGTCTTTCATAGACCTATTTGAGTCTCTAGTAGGCCAAGACACATCACTGAGCAGCACAGAAAAATTGTACTACCTTGTTGGGTCATTAACCGGAGAGCCCAAAGTACTCACCCAACATTTGTCTGTCACTGGTGACAATTATTCTATAGCCCTAGAGCTACTTAAGAATAGATACAATAACAAGCGGTTACTAGCGGATAAATTATTGCACAATCTGTTGGGAACGGTCCATGTAAATAAGAATTTAAGTTCTCTGAAACCCTTCCTCAACACCTTGCTAGAGAACACCAAAGCATTGGAGAAAATGGATTTCCCTGTTGGACAGTGGTCTTACCTACTGTTCTTTATAAACTTTCAAAAACTAGACAGCAGTTTAAAGAAACAATTTGAAGATAAAATGACAGACAAAGAGTTACCTGGGTTTCCAGATTTAATAAAATTTCTGGAAAATGAAGTCCGGATTCTAGAATCCAGCGGTGAAAGTCATAGTCACAGTAGTAGTAAGCCTTCCACATCAAGGGCACACCATGTAGTGTCTCAGGGGGAGACAAGTGGGTGCAAGATTTGCAAAAGGGGAAACCACCATGTAGCTAAGTGCGACCAATTTTTGGCTTTGAAGCCACGTCAGCGGAAAGAGCTAGTAAAAGAGTATAGGCTGTGTTTCAGGTGTCTAGGGGATCATACTATAAATCGGTGCTCATCTAGCTGGGTGTGCTATAAGTGTAAATCTGGCAAACATCATCATCTTTTACATTTCGATCTGTCACAACATCAATCAGCGCCAGCTGTGGGGGCGTCGGGGAAGCCATCAGCGGCTAGTGGACCTCGAGCTCCTATAGCAAATCGGTCAAACGCGTTCCCGGCGGATAGGGCAAACGTGCCGAATAGTGGGGTAGATGTAGCTAACGTGAACCCTAATAGGGGAAGTTCAGCTACAGTGGACACAGGAGCGGCTTTAACTTCCTACAATAAGGTTGAGGATCGGACTACGTGTCAGCGTACAACGGTGTTGCTGGCGACTGCGGTAGTGCGTGTAATGGATATATGCGGTGAATACCAAGAAGTACGCGCACTCCTTGACGGAGGAAGTCAGAGCACATTTATTACGGAGAATTGCGCTAGCAGGCTAGGTTTAAGAAGGTTTAGGTCGGAGATCGTCACGCTCACAGGATTAGGGGGGGTGCCGGTTAGTGACTGTAAAGGGGGGGTAAATTTGACAATTAGTCCTAGGTACGCGGATAACCCTCGACTTGTTACTACAGCCACGATCTTGAGTAACATAACTCACAACCTACCTAGCGCATCGCTATCACCGAACTTGGCGGAATGGTATAGGGGCATCTACCTAGCAGATGAACGATTTTACGAAAGTCGACCCATTGACTTATTAATCGGGGCAGATTTAATGGGTGACATAATGATAGGTGGAGTTGTAAAGATTAATGAGTTCTTGCCATGTGCGATGAACACGGTGTTCGGACATGTCCTCATGGGTCCAGTAACCTTTTCTGTTTCGATAAGTGAATATGCGGCTCACCATTCACAATCAAGTTTTGCAGCGCATGCCACCGCCACTACTGACCAGATTCTGGAGAGGTTCTGGGAGGTTGAGGACATTCCTGATGCGGTGATAGTTAACCCTAAGGATGCGGAATGTGAATCGTTTTTTCAAGAAACTCATCAACGGGATGAGTCGGGCAGGTATGTCGTGCGATTACCATTTGTGAATGAGAAACCTGACTTAGGTGATTCAGTTTCATTGGCCAAACGACGGTTCTTGGCAATGGAAAGGCGGCTATCCTCAAATGAGGCATTGCGGGAAAAATATATTAAGTTCATGCGGGAATATGAACAGATGGGGCATATGTCGGTCTGTGATCGAGATCCGGACTACTATAATGGTGGTCAAGGGTACGTAATCCCACACCACGGTATATTTAAAGCGGAGTCGGAAAAAATTCGGGTAGTTTTCGACGCTAGCTGCGGGACGACAGCGGGGTCTTCGCTAAATGACACTCTGCATGCGGGGCCTAAGTTACAGCGTGATGTTATGGAAATTATATGTCGTTTTCGGATGTCTGAATACGTCTTCACAACGGATATAAAGATGATGTTTCGTCAAATAATAATTCATGAGGAAGATAGAAGGTATCAACTGATCTTTTGGAGAGAGGCTGCGGATCAGCCCCTGCTTCTGTACAAGCTAAATACTGTTACATACGGAATGAAGTGTAGTCCGTATCTAGCAATAAGGACTTTGCGGCAGTTGGCTGATGATGGTGAAGCGGCATTCCCAGCGGCGTCCAATCTGTTGAGGTCTTCTGTTTTCATGGATGACATTTTGGGGGGTGCTGATTCGGAGGTAGAAGCCAATCAATTAAAGCGTGATCTAACAAGCTTGCTACGCTCTGGCGGGTTCGAGTTGAGCAAGTGGGTCTCGAATAGTAAGCTGTTACTTAAAGACATTCCTGCGGAGGACTTAGAAAAGCCTAGGACCTTTGACAAAGAAGACGGGCCAGGTTTCTTTAAAATCCTAGGAGTTGAATGGGACTCCAACAACGATGGCTTCTCGTACCATTGCAAAATTGCGGAAACTAACATTTGTACAAAGCGGGTAATACTCTCAACGCTGGCAAGAACCTTTGACCCTCTAGGTTGGATTGCACCGGTGCTTTTCCAAGGCAAGGTTCTCATGCAGCAACTTTGGAGATTGAATTTATCGTGGGATGAAACTCCACCGCCGGATGTCGTGGCGGAGTGGAGAGATTTTGTTGCGGATTTACCCCAAATTGAGAATGTGAAAATGGATCGTTATGTTTTGGGAGGAAATAATATTAAGACTTGTTCATTACACGGATTCTCAGATGCTTCTGAGAGCGGTTACAGCGCAGTGGTTTACTTGAGAACCATAGATGTAGACGGCAACGCGAAGGCCTCACTAATGATGGGGAAATCACGCGTAGCGCCATCCAAAATGAAAGTGACCATTCCAAAGTTGGAATTGCTAGGTGCGGCTTTATTAATACGACTAGTTAAGTATGTATCCGAATCCATCGGCGATAAGGTAAAAATAAATGAAATTGTTTGTTGGTGTGATAGCACAATAGTTCTTGCATGGTTGCAAATGCCTCCTCATACTTTACAAACATTTGAAGGAAACCGGGTTTCTCAAATAATTAATTGCGGCTTAGAGATAAGATGGCGGCATGTACCATCGGAAATGAACCCTGCGGATGTTGCAAGTCGGGGATGTCGAGCTTCAGTCCTTCTTGATCATACCTTATGGTGGGAACCTCGATGGCTTTGCGGTGAGGCGGCGACGTGGCCGATAGATAGAGTAAGGCATGGAGGAGATTTGCCTGGGATAAGGAAAACCCAGAATCTGGTGCACGCTCATGTGGGAATAGCGGATACGGACCCCATGTTTAATCGGTTCAGCTCGTTAGTGACATTACAGGCTGTCACAGCTTTTTGCCTTCGTTTCTCGCACAATGCAAGGAATCTTTCGAATAAAAGGGTAGGCGTTCTAACAGTACTGGAGCGCAAGTTGGCCATGGACCGACTTGTTAAACTAATGCAACAAGCGGAATTTCAAGCGGAATTAAAATGTTTAGAGCAAAATAAACCGTGCTCCACGCGGTTACGGCGGTTGTTACCGTTCGTAGACGATACGGGACTATTAAGGGTCGGGGGTAGGTTGGAACATTCGAAGTTGCCTTTTAATACGAAACATCCGGTCATTTTACCCAAAACCCATCCCCTGACAAACCTAGTCATCGACCACGCACACCGGGTGCACTGTCATGTTGGTCCAACTGCCCTTCAGGCTATATTGCAAACAGATTACTGGATCCTCTCGGCTCGGCAAGCAATTAGGAGTAGGATTTTTAAATGTATTTCCTGTTTTAAAACAAAGGCGCGGTCTGTGGAGCCTTTAATGTCTGCACTTCCTAGCGATAGAGTCAACGCCACTGGGGTATTTCACACAGTACAAACTGATTTTGCAGGGCCGTTTTCTATAAAGTCATCACGACTTAGGAATGCTAAAGTGTTGAAAGCGTACTTGTGCGTCTTTATCTGTTCTTCGTCAAAAGCGGTTCATTTGGAGGTCGTCAGCGATCTATCGACGGAGGCCTTTATAGCAGCTCTATCGCGATTTACTGCTCGGCGCGGTCTTCCGAGCGTTATTCGGTCCGATAATGGAACAAATTATGTAGGAACAAACAGGCACTTAAATGATGTAAATAAATATTTTTTAGATAAAGAGGTTGGAAAAACCCTGGGGGACGTTGCAGCCAAGAGCGGGATAACTTGGTTGTTTAACGTACCGGGGGCGGCTCATTTTGGGGGCTTATTTGAGGCCACCGTAAAGTCCTCCAAGGCATTATTGAAGCGGATGATCGGCGAACAGGTGTTAACCTTCGAAGAATTATCGACGGTCTTTGCCAGAGTTGAAGCTGTTCTTAATTCTCGGCCACTTTGTCCCTTAACGCAGGATCCTCAGGACCTTGAAGTGCTAACGCCAGCACATTTTCTAGTGGGAAAACCACTTCTTGCGGTTCCGGAATATAATCTGGATAGTGTACCCGACACGCGGCTTAGTCGGTTTCGTTTGGTGCAAGCTATTGCACAAAGATTTTGGAAACAATGGAGTGATCGGTATCTTCATTGTCTGCAAAATCGGAATAAATGGACTACTCCAACAGATCCACCTAAAGTAGGAGACCTTGTATTAATCAAGGAAGACAATCTCCCTTGTCTTAAATGGAGACGTGGTAGGGTCATAGAGCTTCTGCCTGGAAGGGATGGGGTCATTCGTTGTGTCAGATTGAAGACTTCTTCAGGTACCTTTTTGAGGCCAGTGGTCAAGATCTGTAGGTTACCGCTGGAATAGGTCCTCCAACTATAAATCTATTTTAATGTGTATTTAAAATAAAATTTCGTTGCGGTTAGGTAAATAATTATAAGTATGTTTTCGGTTTAGTGGTCTATTAATTTATAAATATTAATAAGTATCACTAACTTCATTTAGATAAAGGCTTAAGCCTTTCTCGGGCGGGGGGATGTTTAGTTTATAAGGGAATTTAGGGAATTAATTTAATTTTAGGGAAATTACATACACACTCACATGCATGACTCAATATTTATGTCTATTAGTATGTTATCCCTCTTGTACACTCGGGGCTGCGGGAGAGCCATCAGTACAAACATTGCTAGTGTCAATGTCAACATAACAGGTGACATATGAGAAATATTTTGGCGCGCGGAAAAAAACCAGTGGAAAAAACTTGAACTTGAACGAACGGAACGAACAGATATATCCTCGCGGTGCGGAGCCAATTTCGGCTAATTATAATATAAGAATCCAAATTAATAACAGTGATCACGGTGCAGTGTATACCAAATTAAAAACTGGCGAGCTCGGGTGAGTTTAGATTATTAGGTTTATGTATTATTATCTATATTCATCAATCACACCCTGCACGGGGACTGGCAGGCCTTTCGAGGCTTCGGGATCCAACACGCGGAAGCTGCTCGCAGAGCAAACAGTAGGTACGTATGTATTTACAAAAGTATTTAAGTATTCTATCCGTTATCTAGTTCCCATATTACAAGCTTTGCTTAGTTTGGGGCTAGATGGCGCTGTGTAAAACTAATGTCCTGTAATATTCATTATTATAATTTATATTTACACCGAATCTCAATGTAGGCACCTATAGAATCCGCTCTTCTCTTCGTGCACCGTAGAATTGATGGATGAAAGGTACCTGTTATACGAATTAATGCCTGACTGTTTACCATGAATAATTAATAGCAAAAACGGGTCTTCATCGCGTACCTTTTTATATTCCCGACAGTTTCGTCCGTGTTACAACGGCCATGGTCACGGGGAGACTGAAGTACTCGCTGCTACTGTCGTCGTCGTTGTGAGGTAGTTTCTCCAACTACCCTCACTTGTTTATTGGAAACAGATGAGTGAGTGTTCACACTGCGGTACACAACACTCACTACATCCTCGCACTGCGAAAACACCTATTAATGAGCGGGTTCCAAGAAGCTGAGAGTCTATAGAAGTCTTCGCGATTGAAATTTGGGTACTTTCTAATCTCAATCGCCTCACGAACCGTTTACCATGAGACTTCATTCCCATCTTTCTGTAAGAATTTCTCAAAACATTCCAACAGTAAATACCCTGTTATAGCATCACGTACTCACCTTTATTCAGTAGGTACTTATACCCAACACTCTTTAGAATAATGTTAGGTATCCTTAAATTAATAAACAGGTATCATATTAAAAATAAAACCTCCTGAGGCAGTTGGGTTAAAGAAATGCCAAGTAATTCAATGATTCGTTTTAAATATACGGTAGTAAGAAACAGTAGATAAAATATTTTGACATATAATTCGAGCTAATGGCGGAGTACCCAAAAACACCAGGCCTTTTCATTATTATTTTTGCTGATTTGATAAATTTTTGAACTGACAAACATTTTTTAATTTGATGACCGTTTATAAAATACACGCTACCTACAATATACCATTAATGTATAAATAAGGGCTGATCCTCGGCCAGTCAGTGATCGCTGCAACCCTGCGAGCCCTGGACGCGACAATAATTGCCATAATTCCAGTTTTTACACGGAATCATAAAACATTTCGATTTAAAAGCGACATTTCAAGAGGGATTTGCAAAATGTCGTGTCGGTAAAACGTGATAGGCAAAATCAAATGGGACATATTTTTCGACCCTCCTCTTACACCCCTAGACTTTTATCGTGTTGATCTTTTAATCACCTGCCTGCCAAAACCCTTGCTTTAAACACTCGTTTGAAGTGAACGCACTGTCCCAAAGAGGACCAACATAGGGATTTAACCATCGTCGCGAGATGGCGTGTTTGTCAGCTTTGTACTTCAGTGAGTGTACTGAGGAGGTTCACGATCGCGACCTTATTTCGCCTTGACCGTTATTTAATAGCTGCTTCCTGCTTCGTTGATATTCTACTACTACAAAAGCACTAACAAAACCCATATGCTAAGACAAAGCTTGGAATCGGCTTCCAGCGTCTGCATTTCTGTAGATACTACAACATGATGTCTTCAAGAAGAGAATCAACAGGCTCTTTTTGGGTTGGCTCGCTCCAATATAGACCTCAATCTTGCAGTTGCAAGTTTCGTGGTCAAAAGCTGTCCCGTACATTATTTTTTAAAACCTTGTCATTGTGACAACCTATTTATGATTCGATCTTCACCAAAGCGATTGCGTACTTACATGCTTATAATGATTTTTGAATCGTGAAGTTGTTTTTAGGTCAAACATACAGACATGTTACATCAACAGATCATTAATGTCCACTGATATGGATAGAGCCTCTTCTTCTATATGAGGGTCTTGCCATAATCACTATCGCTTGGTAGGCGGATTGGTGTTCGCAGTGAGGTGTTTCTAATACACAGAAGTAACATGCTGCTCTTCTTCTGGTGATATCCCTTAATTGGCTTTTACTACATCCGCGGGCAGAGACGAAGGGACCGCCACGGTCATTTTATTTAAGGATTTAGGACTACTCCATTATAGATTGTTGACAGAACTAATAACTTCAATATCTGCCATTGGACATTTAGTGGTGAGCAATACAAGTGAAATAACACAATAATAATAATCTGGGATAGCGCGTAGTTTAGTATGTAAGCGGTATGATTCTAAATCAACTATAAGCAACCCTAGGTTAAGAAGAATTTGTTCAAAACAGGGTCAATTATATTTTTATTTTTAGCACGGTTTGATTTGTACGGCGGAGGGCGGGCGGGCCTTATTGTAGCGCAATTCAGCTCAGGGCGGGCGCAGGTCACGCTGCTGGAGCACTCGACCGCGAACCGATAGCGAAAAATCGTAGCAGCAAAAACCCGTTTACATGTGGATTGCACTAACGGTACGTGAAACGGCTTTAAAAGCCGGAGAGTACATTCTCACGTCCGGCTTTTCACTAAATTATGAAGTGACATGGTACCGCGCTGGTCATATAGCTCATTTACTGCCAGCTCTCTCTGGTCTGTTGGCCCATATAAAAAAAATGCTTTCATCCCGCATTGTATGCCGTTTTGGGCCTATAATATTTTAAATATGAACTCATAATCTTTTAAATATATTTTTTGTACAGGATAATCTACTGCTACGTTGAACAACAACTAACAGAAGGTATATTAGGAGCTGCGCAGCTTAGATTCATGCAAGAAAAAAACTACTTTTTGTAAGAACCTACTAATATTTTTTTATATCATGTTTTGATCTAGGTACTTTTTTATTAATAAATTTAAAACTAATGGTAAAAACTTACGCAAGTATGAGGTCTACGATGGAGCCAGCAGTACCAGTCAGAATACCAGTCAGTTTTGAACATATTGTTCGAAATATCCGGCTATGTTCAAAAAGGCGGACTCAGCTCTACCTCTACCGTAGATACACGAACCCCCCCCTACTGCTGTATATTCCGTGGCTGGTGCTAAATCAGTCGCTGTGGAAGGCTTAGATAAACGAAAACAATCCCAACTGTGAATTTATTTCACCCCTAATTACATTAGCCCCTTTTCTTTGTGCATTGAGAATGGGTGTGCCCTTGAATTAATTATTGCATCCATTTAAACTAATTGAATGTAATATTTAATTCACGTAAATGTTAATTTATACAAATAAATGCCATTTGTTTGTATACATTAACACACAAACTTTTACAATACTTTACTACAGCCAATTATTTTTATTTTTTTAAAGCAAGACAGCCTTTTCTTAAGAGAATCATGCCTTGGTTTTAAAAGTACGTAGTAGGTACATGGCATTTTTTTATTCAATCTTTATAACTTAGTGTTATACCATGGCCGGATCACAGGCTTAGTAATAGGGTCCCGTTGGCACCATTTGGGTACGGAACCCCAAAAAGGAATCACAAAAGTTGAAAGTAAGTCTATAGGTATCCCTACAGGAGGATTAATAAAAACTGGTATGAACTTTATCATCATCATATTCCTAACTACTTACAATAATGATGTAGGTACATACAGGTACAATATGATAGTGGAGCAGAGCAGTGACTCACTGCTAGGTAGATATGTTAGGTTATGTTGAGCAGCGGTAATGAGCCCCCGCCATATGACTGTGTGTACAACATTCCAGAAGTCTGTAAGTATTAGTGAACACGCGTTATATTTAACGTGATTCCGAAACACGCACAGCCACTTCAGTTTCACAACTCGAGACTTTCATTCAGTCGAGGGTTGATGTTCAACTTTCGGATACGAGACGAATGTACCTTGGACATTTGAACCAGGCTAACTTTTTAATTGGGAGATCTACGTCCGTCAATGCCCTTGTTTTTACTCAATAAACCTATATTCCACTAAGCTCAACCAGTTGAACTAATTGGACGAAATTATTCCAGTTCAACTTTCTACATTAAAGTTGAAATGATTGGATTAACCGCCTCTGTGGTGTAGTGGTTCGCCTACCGGTGTCAGATCCAGAGGTCCCGGGTTCGATCCCCGGGGGAGTACAATATTGTGATTGGTTTGGTTGGTGGTAGGACTATGTTTAAATTCGCCTGGCTGGTTACCACCACCTTACCTAAGCCTTTCGCCATCACAAAAATTCTTTAAAAAATGTTGTGTTCCGGCATTTAGCGGTAATATATATAGTTAAGTATAGTTAAGTATATATAGGTAAGTATATAGCCATTTCCTCAGTTTGTTGAGGATTCCTGGTGAAGTGCGCTTTTTGGCCTTATCATAACTTGAAAATCAGGAGAGATGAAAGCCAAGCCCATCCCCGTAAGTAGTACAATAAAAAAAAAGGTTTTACCGATGAAAAAAAAAGTGTAACATAAAATATTAAGTATAATAACTATTAAACTAAAACTTTACGTTTACAGAAAACTAAACTTAACTTTAAACAGATGAATTTCCAAATTTAAATATCGATTCACACCTTTAAAAAAATTAAATAAACTACAAGTATCAATGACTCTAACGAAAACTTACCGAAACGAGGTATTGTTATCTTACATTCGCTGTAGTCGTTTGCACACTTTGGCACTTCTACGTACCTAACCTAGGTATACTTAGTTTGTAGACTAATCAAAAAAACTTTCCCAACGGGCGTAAAATAAATAGTAGATCCAAGGTCGAAAAATGCAATGTTTGAATTTGTCTCTCAACATCACCATCATCATTTATACAGTACCTAGTAGTACTAGGTAATATAGGCATCAATTGTATCTAGGTATTCGAGACTAGATGGCGCTGTGTAAAACAATGTATTAGGAATGTTTTAAGCCAGATAATATTTCCTTTATCATACTTTCTGCCTCCACAACAGTGTCGTGACTGAGCGGACCAGTTATGAGCTCGGCAGCAAACATTACACTAGCGAATCACGATCTATTATTAGCGCTCATGTTATCGACGCGTCGCGACACGGGTTTAATGGGGTACGTTCATTGAATGGCTCCAACTCTAACAGAGCCTTGTTTGAAGGGGCGGTAATATGCCTGGGGTAGGCACCTACTTACCTAGTACAGCTATAGGTACCTACCCTCATGTACACTCCCGCTGTGTACCAGCCGTGAGTGTGAGATGTAAGAGAGATCTAAGTATTAAACAAACTTTACGAAGTAACGTAAGACAATTTTATTTTTTGCTACGACGAAGAAGCGCTAGACTTTAAAAGGAAAAGCTAAAACCAGCGGAAGTCCAGGGTTCCGCTGGTTTTCGCTCTCCAATACAAACGTAGTTCAATGGTTCATCGTAAAAAGGCACTAAGATTAAAAAAATATTTTGTAGGGATAATCTGATAAAGATAGTCTTTTATAATATAATGGCAAAGAGTGTTCGTTGTTCGTACCTACCTATGGAAAAACACGGTTCCAATATAGTTTGATTTGAAATTTTTTTTTAGAAAAAAGAAATGCTTACAGACTTATATCTAACTACTACGCCTATCAGATCATAGTCACCTACCTGCAAAATTTCATTATTACTACTACCTACTATAAGACGTGCCATTTCAAAATGAACGATAAACTACGTTTATATGGAAAAGTGGTAGGTACTACTAGACCTTTTTAAATGTGCGTCCATTTTAATTTGGTTCATAACGAAGAACACTAGTTCCAAACAATCCAGGTCAGAGATCAGTTTCAATACGCACTGTAAGGGTTTTGGGAAATTACCATTAAACCCTAAACCTAACATAACCTATAGGTACCTATCTAGAACTTACATCGAATTCCCGGCACGTCCCAGGCCGGAAAAAAAGGAAGAAACCTAGTAAAGTAAGTGGGTTACCTTAACTTGTACCTGTGTAAAATAAAACCAACGTTTTCAGTAAGTATGAAAAACAATTTATTTGATAAAAAAATACACAAACTACATCAGACTCTTGCGCTTTTGCCTCGCCGTTAATTAAAATAAAAAAGTAAGTATTTACTACTTGCTCTTTAGTACATGCTCCACTATTAAAAGGTTAGAATAATACCATAATATGATGCAACTATAACTAATTTATATTTTACGAAGACGTTCCATCATCGCTACCGACAGCCTTCTCCTGGATCGGAACATTCCTCTCCTCCAGGGGCTCGGCTCGGAACGCCACCAGCACCAACTTCCCCCGGTCGAGGCGGCACTCCACGCGCTGCGGAGGGAACCCTTCCGGCAGCAAGAACCTCCTCTCGAAGTGGCTCTTCGTCCATCCATCTTCGCGTTTCACCTCCATCTTGCCTTCCACCATAATCTCATTCCCCACGGTCTTCACGTGAATCTGGTCCGAGGTGAAATTGTGCACATCGAGGGAGAACTCTACCTTCTTTCCGTCGACTTTGACTTCGGAATCGGAGTTGACGCCTTCTATTCCGTGGTCAAGGGGTCGGGGGCACTTGACTGCATCACGGAAGAAGGGGTCTCGAGCGAACACGGTGAAGGGATCCTCGAAGACCCTCGCGATCGGATCGTGCCGCGCCACGCTGCGCAGGTGTCGGAGCCAGTACGGTACCAGAGACATGTTTGACCTTCTTATCTGCCTGTGCTTGCTTCTTCAGATTGTTAAAGTACAGTCCTCAGTGGGACAACCGCGCTTGTTTAAATTCAACAGAGAATAGGTATTCAACTGACGATAGCGCGTCGCTCTCCCGCTTTTATACCATACCTGTGGCTCCACCTTTCGTCGAGGAGATTATAGAATCTTCGCGAAAATTCGAGATGGTTCTAGAGTACCGCATAGCGACATCTAGTGAGTAGCACTACAAACTACACTGAAACGATAGAGAATCTGCTTCGAGATTGTTCTAGCTAGAGTGCAGAACAGCGCCATCTCGTATCGACTAGCTTAACTAATTTTAGAAGAAAAAAATGCTGCATCCCTATCTGTTAGGGATCCTTTAAAATAACTTTTTGTGCATGTGCATGATGAATATAGAATTTGTAACGCTACTCAACACTAGATGGCGTGAATTATAGGTCAATCGGTTCTGTTATTTATACCTTACTCTAAGATGAACTTTACCTACGAATTCACTATTCAATAACCAAAGGCAAATTACTACATATTGCATTATCCTATTGCAAGAAAATTCTCGAAATTTATGAAAATAGAAACGTGGGCCTGTATTTCTTCCAAAGAAACAGCTGTGCGAATAAAAGTTCTCAGGTAGGTACGTTTGCCTAGGTTCTTTCAAACGTCACCTCAAAAAAGGTTCCTAGCCCATGAATCAATCATTCCGACTCATGTTTGTTAAATAAATAAATCTTTATCACATTGATCACGAATATAATGGATGCAAATTGTTTTCGGATATTTATTTACGTCGTTGGTGCGTCAATAGTGTCCAAATACAGAGCGCTTTGCACCAGTTCCATTTATTGCTAGGTACTCGCATAGTCTTTATGAGTATTTGCAGAACTTATTGCAGATCGAGGTAGAGAGGCATTCATTTATGAAAAATAAATGTGTTCCGCGAGTTATAGACCAAAAAAATGGGTAATCATTAACAACGCCCCATCGTTTAAAAGTCACCTCAGTTTACGGTACCTACCTACGTGAATTTGTAGGTACCATATTGATGTGCCATCGATAAAATATTACATTTTATCGATGGTACTTACAAATTCACGGAAGTAGGAATCTACTTGAATGCTGTAGGGAAGGGGGTTCGTTATAAACCCAAACACAGAACAAACATCTATATTCATCACACAAATGTTTGTCCTAGGTGGGAATCGAACCCACAACCTACAGAGCTGTATATGTAACTGAGCTATATATGAGGCTTATTATGTACAAGGTTGATAAGAAACAGACTAGACAAGCCAAGACTAATCCAGCACCTCGGTAGATTAGAAACAGCGTGTGCTACGGATGGAAATGACTATCATTCATGGGGTAGGGCTTACCGTAATCTCAACATTAATAAATGTATAGGTACATACCAGAACGCAGGGCCAGAAGACTTCTTAAAATTATTTAATTGGCGTAATTAAAGGCGTGTTAGGAGTTACGTGCTTGATTCCAAAAAAAATATGTTCTGCATTTCAGAAAAACTTTTTTTTTATACTTATAGTTTTTCTGGAAAAGTGAATTTTTGAAAGATTTTTTTCTTTGCATTTATGAGTTCTTTGTTTTTAATAAAAAAAAAATGTATGATGACTATGTGCCCAAAGTTGTTGGAACACTTTCAAAATATAAATTTTATAAATTCATATTTATGCATTTAGTAAAGGCTGTACGTATAGTCTGAAATACGTAAGCGAAACTATTAAATAAACTTTTGCTGTTTGTGTAGAACTTTTTAAATGTCGCCAATGCGAAGATACAACATTAGCGTTTGAAAACAGAATTACTCACAATTTTCAAAATAAGATTGAAGATGTCTAGGATCAAATTTCTGGATTCTCCAGTTTTACATAACGGTGTCGCTGTGTATTTCAGACGCAAACCCAGTTATCATCCGCGTTTGGTTGATATTCCATTTATTAGGACTACGCGCTAGGTAGGTACTACGGTAGGTTCCAAAAATCATTTGTAACGTGTTTACTACTAACATTTGTATTCAGTTGCAGTTGCAGGCGTTTTAGTACATACGTTTTCATTTTATTTTATTTATTTGGGAAAACCAACAGTATTCTATTACAATATTGGTTTAAACTTAATAAATAAAAACAAAATACAGGACATGAAATTTTACACAGCGTCATCTTTTCCCAAACTAAGCGAAGCTTGTAAAAAAAAACTATTAAAGTATTCTATCCAGTCTAGTTCCCATATTACAAGCAATGCTTTGTATGGTGCTAGGTGGCGCCGTTTTTTTTTTTTAAACTTATACGACACCGACAACGTTTTCCACGATTTACAAATATATATTACACCAAAGCGGTCTGGCTACATTTTATCTTAATTATGAAAAACTTATTCATCAAACTAGTGACTTACTAACAATAACTTTTTAAATTGTCCTATGAAAAGTGAAAATATATGTACGTCCTCGAAGTGTACGCGTAGTACGCGTTATCGAGATGGAAGATAGAGAGGCGTATTTAAACATGTTAAAATAAATGGGCTATGTGGTGTGAACTGAAAAAAGAAAAAAAATCCTAAAAATGAACCATTTAACCACTATAATAGGTAAATGAGAACATTTTTTTTTTATACACAAATTGGTTGACAAAATCGCCTATGACGCTGTCATAGCTTAGGGCGTTTGTCAACTCGGCTTCTATATTCAGAGGTTCCGGGTTCGATCCTCAGGGGAGTACAATATTGTGCTCGGTTTGGTTTGTGGTAAGACTTTGTTTAAGTCTGCCTGGCTAGCTACCACCATCTTGCCTAATTCTGTCGCCACATATATAGCAATTCTAAAATTGTTGTGTTCCGGCATATAGAGGTAAGATAGACAGGTCCTCAGTTTGTTGAGGATTCCGAGTGAAGTGCGTCTCCACCTTCGCGTTATTACACAAGTTAAGACTTGTTACCAGGTGAGATGAAGGCCAAGCGCTTCTACGTCGTACAATAAAATAAAAGGTAATCTTAATTCGAGAACCGGGTATTTATCGCGTATTTTACCTATATTACCCGGTTCTCGAATTAAAATAATGTGTTCTAATCGCGAAAGTTTAAAAAAGACTAAAAGGTAATCTGTTTCAGTAGTGGAACGTTAATAATTCTCTATTGTTTTGAGTAGGTACAGAAAACGAACGTTCTGCACTGCAATTCACTGCTGCGGTGCAAAGAAAAATGCATGGGAAATGCGAAAACTTCTTTATGGTTCTTATTTTTTATAAATAAGCTAAGTTGCCTTAGACTCATTTTATTTTCATAGGCTGCCAAGTGTTTTAGTAAAACACATTTGTCTTGTAGGTTTACCGCGAGATCTAACGGGTATACATTTTGAATGTTTACGGCATTCCTTCTAACCTCTGCCTCAGTCATTGTATCATATCTGTCATTAATAAATAAATAAAAATCTTTTATTTCGGACAACTTATCCATATACACGGTTAGTAGGTATACAAACATAAGCTTAAAATACTAATTTTAATTTAATTTTGTTCCTTAGGGTAACATCAAACAGCCACAATATAAATCTTAAAATATAACAGTAGATGCACATAAAGTTGGTAATACTGTGACCCACAGCGATGACCACATATCAATCGATTACAGTTTGCTAAGTTGTAGGCACACAATAAAATAAAATTAAAATTAAAAAACAACAGCAGATGACCAACCTATGTGGGTTTGATCACCCTCCGAACAAAACATTTCCATATCGACCTGGTGAACCCACCCGGTATGACTCTCAGGATACGCGCACAGTTTTTTAGCGGATGGCTTCGAAACCATCTGTTTGGTACTCTGCAAACATCCCCGATGCACTGCAGAATCGGGGCAGCCCCAACATCATCCTGAAGATGTTATTATATTGGACATGTGGGGCATCGAGCGGCTTATTGGTGCCGTCAACCCATAGGTTTCCCGAGTAGTAGGCTTTGGCAGTATGCTTTGAAGAGCGTTATCTTGACATCTTCAGTACATCGGGTAAAACTACTACGTTTAGAACCTCCTCAACTCGCCCAACTGGTCACAAATCGGGAAAACGGTATTTACCCGAAACTGGTCACGTCCCTGTTGTAACACTTCTCCTTCGCGAGTCTCATCATCACGTTTCGTCCTTTTGACAACTCTTTTTTGGTTGTGCGTGTATTGTTCGGTGATTTCTTTTTACCCGTCTCTTCAAAATTGCCAAAACATCCTCTATTATTTTGAATGAAATTAATTACGAGTTATAAAGGTTATAAACGACCTCCAGGTCCGAGTCAACCCCTGCAGAACTTTTGAAGCTATATTAAATTGCTTCAAAATAGCTCTCCGAAATAGTGACAAGATGGCCGTTTCCGGGGAAGTCAACTGTTTACTCAACCCTGCAGCTTCAGTTCTGACCAAAGCGGGTTGGTTGCCAGAGTCACCTTTTACGGCTTCAGGGCCGCTATTACTTGATTCCAGTTAGACTAGAACAAGCATCGTCTGTAGCTGACAAACTTGTCTGGAATAAGTTTCAAAGTTACATTTTCGGGCGCCGTCAAGAAATCTTACATTAGTTTTGCGCGCTCTGTTGAGGCAGATTCTGCAGCAACCCGAAAAACTTTATAGCTTTTTTTTGTAGCTAGGCAACATTCAGCTGCCGATGTACCGACCAGGGACGCTACCGCCGACGGCGAAGCCGATCTCCATTGATGGCTTTAAATTAGCTCCATGAGAACTAGAAACTATTTTTACCGATTTAGGTATGTGTCATATCCGAAATGGCGTTTCCCATCTCAAAAGTGTACACATGTTATGAAACCTATCCGTTCAGTACATTTGACGGTAAAAATCGTTTCTAGTTCTCATGGAGCTAATTTAAAGCCATCAATGGAGATCGGCTTCGCCGTCGGCGGTAGCGTCCCAGATATAAATAAAACAAGGGACGTATGGTCGCGTATTGGCATTTTTCATTTTTACTATTTTCTTTTCTTTTTTTTATCTTGGTATGGCGAGTCTCCATTGGAGACCATTATACTGGCCAGACATGTTACTAGCATAGTCATAGGATTAACCTCTGCAATTGTTTATGTTAATTTACAATTTTAATTTTATTATACTAAAATAAGTACCTATAATATTTATTAAGCTTGACAATAAAAGGCGCCCAAGAAGCAGCCTTCCGCCCCGGGCCGTGGCCCCCTTGGCCTTAAGGGGCGTATAATATATAAGGGTGCGGCGACCAGTATTAGTGCGGCAGGAGGAAGTGTTGTATAGTTTGTTGCTTCCACTGCAAGTCTACGCACAGTCCTCGGGACACAGTAACATAGCTTGCTTGTCAGTTGTGTGCACTCGAACCTATTATTGCAAATCTAGTAGCCATAGCATCATGGCGCCTAAAAGCAATGATCTATGTTTTAACGAGAGATAAAATTTGGTTCTCATATAAGTACTTTGTCAGAGAGGTATTTACGTATCACTGTAGACTGGGAAGACTCTGGGAAGGCTTGTTCCGTCGTAGACCTCATTCTTGCCCAGGCAAGCCTCGAGGTCAAGCGCTGATCCATCATACATATCATAAACATATCCGATATTCCATAGCAATCAGATTTTTGCCTGCAATAAACCTTTTGCAAAGAAATGCGTCCTATCTGGAAATACGTGTTATCAACGGAAAGGTACCGGAAAAGTATATATAACTGAATTTTAAAAATAGCATTTTTCGTACTTCCTCTACCTGCTTGATCATGATCATGACATCGTATCCGATGATCGCTGTTTGAGATACCAATTCACCGGCTCAACTTAACTTCAAAACCTATTTGTGTATCACATTATTATGTGAGAAGCGCGTCAATGGGAGACCGATTGTGGATTATTTCAATAATGGTGGGGGTGGTATATAACTATAGGTATGTATCATTACAAAGTCAGACTTTAGAATATCTAATCCGCGACCAGAATGGCGAATGTCAGTGTTCTGCTTTTTGTGATATCGGCGAGTCTAGTCTGCAGTTTACCGGTGGAACTATTTCAAAATGGTGAGCTATTCTTTAAATATTAAATATTAAAATATTACAGTACATTAATTTCACACAGCGCTATCTAGTCCCAAACTAAGCATAGCTTGTAATATGGGAACTAGATTACGGATAGAATACATAAATGCTTTTTTTTTTTTAATACATACTTATCATACAATACAGACCCAAACACAGAACGAACGAAAACGAAATTCTGTTCAAATGCTAACATTTTATTTATTTACTACCGGGAGGTTAAGCATTCATGCTGAGTCCTTCCTGTTTTGGCACTCAATTGTATTTTTTTTTATTGTACGACGAAGTGCTTGGCCTTCATCTTATCTGGTTACAAGTTGAGATAAAGCCGAAGGTGGAGGCGCACTTCACCCGGAATCCTCAACAAACTGAGGAACTGGCTATCTTACCTCTAAATGCCGGAAAACAACAATTTTAGATTCGCTGTTATGGCGCAAGAATTAGGTAAGATGGTGGTAGCTAGCCAGGCGGACTGAAACAAAGTCCTACCACCAACCAAACTTGTATTACAGACTTATCTACTTTAACATTTTATGGTATTGTTTATTTCAGCTTTTTATTTTGTGTAGATTATGTTTGTTTGCTTTATATTGTGTGCCCTATAATCAGAAATAAATAAGAGTTCTAATACAGATTCAGATTTTAAATACAATTTTGAAGCAATAAGAAACGACGATGTACCTACTACTCATACAGGCTTTGTTAATCAAAGTTTTAAGACTTCCAATAATATATTTTCCTCAACGATCCACGCTCTGAAAAAGCCACGAATCTATTTAATTTATTATGTTTTCTGATATTATTTCAGGTGAGCTCCATTCGCAACAGCACAACATACAGAAAAGGTTCATCAACCCAATGTTCAGTTTGAGCGCTTCCGAAAACGACGGCTTAGTTAAGATTAGGACTAAAAGAAGGTAATACCTACAGCTTAGTGAAGGTTAGGGAGTAAATTAATATAATACCTACATCTTAGTTAACATTAATACCAAAAGGTAATACCTACAGCTATAAATATTAAGCCTACTCAAGCTTTGCGCCATTAGTGAATTCAAAAAATACGATGAAAAATGTTGATAATATGTTTGATCACAACCCCCGAAAGCTGCTTATATCTCAAATACCTGTTACCTGTAAATTTGTTGTGTAAAATATTATAATTATTGTTATTCCTCAATTTACAACACCTGTTTGGGTTGATTAACTGTTATATTTTTTGATAAAATTTTCCGGTCACACAATCTACCCTCAATTTTGTGATGAAAATTCGAACCATTATTATTTTTTCAGTGAGGAAGACTGCGAAAAGCTCCGGCTTTGCAAACTACACACACAATCACAACGCAACTTCTTTGCCGCGTTTGAGCTCTACTTTGTCAAGTAAGTTGGGGAATTATTAATTAATTTTAATTGACTCGCGACTTCTTCCCCTTTGGGTATTCCCCTCTGATCACTACTCAGAGCGCGGAGGATCTTATGAGAATCCCCTAATAGGGGGCAATTAGAGGGAGGTCCAAACCTTTCCACTTTGTCCACGGTTTGCAAGTAGCTAGTATTCAATACGTATTCAATACTAGCTAATGGGAGAATGATACGCGGATATAACAAGTTACATTACTATATACAATCGTCGTGTAATAGACTGTCTGCAGTAGACCAGCCAGATGTCCAGGAGACTTGAAATTTGCAAAGTAGCTTCCTAGAGTATGGGCGCACTAAGGATTTAAGTAAATTCCCACGGGATGATGGGAACGACGTCCAGGGCGTTCCACTAGTAAGTAATGTTCCTGTTTTCAGCAAAGAGAACGCGAGGTTGTGGGACCATCGAGCTCGCTCCATGGCGGAATGCGAACGCAAATATGGCGACTATTGCTACTAACTAACCTTTAACTAAACATTATTTCAATATAGTCAAGAATAGTATTTGCTGGTGTAGCACAGAGCACTAACTATATATCTTCTTCTTATCCCACCCCACGCCGCGGTCTACACAGTCCGTTCTCCTCTCCCACTCTCCCCTGTCTCCCCTCAACTTGACATCCACTCCTCCCACATGTATATCGTGACTCACACAATCCATCCATCCTTCCTCGGTATACCCCTATTCCTACTCCTACGTCTGTCCATTCCTACCCGTCACGTGACTTCCCCCATGTCATGTCCACACCACACCACACCAGGCGTTACCCCTCATTATTTCCTTCACTGGCTACATTCAGACTACCCCTGATACACCTGATACTCATTAATTATCAGTTTTAAGGTTATAATAACCATCACACATTCACCTTAACAATTGCATCTCAGCAGCTAAATTTGGCTTATTGACTTTTTGTCCAGAAATCCCCTTTCGGCTCTCAAATAATAAGCAAAGGGGATTTTTGTTAAAGAAGTTCCACAAATCCCCGTATCCATTTATTCACATTAGTTTTTTTATTTAGTCTTTTTTTTGTTATACATAGGTACAACATTATTAACGGTTGTATAACATTAATATTATAATCGTGTTTTTTTCTTTGTTAAAATATATTCTACGTCTTTTTCCTGAGATTGTTTTTTTTTTCGTTCTATTATGTTTGTGCATGTGTATATTAAACAACCTTAAAGTTGTATAAATAGCGGTATAATCATTTCAACCGTTATTTACTTTACTTTCGTTAGTATGCTATTGTTGGTTCCTTTACATTTGGTAAATAAAATAATGAATACATCAAACAGTCCATTTATTGACCCTTACTATTAGAATACTTATCACCATAAATGCATAAAATCATAATAAACAATCAACAATTCATTCAATTAAATAAATAAAAACTATTTGGAATCAAGATCCTACCAAACATATTTATATTCTTGCAGCGAACAATAATTTATTAAACTCAAAATTAAACTTAATAGTATTTCATACTAAAACTACCAACATTCATCAAATAATGTTGGTAATTAATTCAATAACTAGAAGCTAAACACACACTGTTCACTTAAACTGTAAGGAAAGAGAATTTCTTTAAAGACTTCTACTATTTAGAACATTGATTTGATATTATTTTGATCTCAATTAGTATATACACAGGAGTTTTTTTTAAAAGCAAAGTTGTGAAACCTTGATATGTATCGAAAAGTGATGCTACGGTTGCAAAAATTTTTTTTTGATAAGTATCTATAAAAAAAACTAGGTACGAATAAACTTCATTTTCTATTATGAAAAACTTTTTTTTCAAAATCGAGCCCATGATTTTTAACATCACTTTTCAATAGCTCTCACGGTTACCGAATTCGCCAAATTGGCCCTGAAATAAATCTTAATCACCGCACACCCAAATCAAAGTACCCAGAGATTTTAAATTTAAATCTCGTATTTCGATGTGCGGTTGCACTCTGTAAGGATTTGGGAAATACCCACGGAATGACGGGAACAAAGTTCACATACAATATAGTCCTATTTTATGAAGTTCGTAGAGTCAAGTTGCTATATCAAAAGTATATTGTAGTCTCACAAACATACCCACTGCGGGGTCCGCCAGCCACCGACCGCTGGCAGATCAACGATTCGACTTCCTCCCGCGTCTCCGGGCGGTCCGCTTTCAGAGGTACGCGGGTTTCTTCTTGGCGGGCTTCTTGGGGGGGTTGACGGTGTTCAGTATGTGGTCTATACTGGCCTTGTCGAGTATGTCACGTGGTGCGGCGGGTCGCGGGGCGGCGCGCGCGGGGCGGGCGGCGGGGCGGGGCAGTGCGGCCGCGAGTCGTGCTCGCAGGGAGTACGCCGCCGCCACCAGCGCCACCAGCGGCAGCACGAGGAGAGACGTCTGACGCAGCTCCTGCTCAGATGCCTTCACCTGGAACCGACCGGTGGAGGGTCTAACGTTGCTACTACACTACTGTACATAAACCACTCTAAACATGATCGTCTCTCCACAGCGGATACGGACACGGGAAATAGATGAACCACGCCAAATATGATTAAATATAGCTTCAAAACACATAGTGGATACAAGAAAATCTAAATTATTTTATTATTACAATGTTAAGATTCCACGGTTAAAAAGGCACCAGAGTAACGGTGTTTCTCGCTCTCTACACAAACGTAGTTTTTCATTCATTTTTTTTTTACGATGTGTCGGCTCTTGGACACGAAACTTACACAGGCAATGATAAGATGGAGCGAGCCTACCCAGAAAGTGCCTATCAACTCTCTTCTTGAAGACGATAGGGTTGTGACACATTCATTTCGGAATCGCACATCCGAATCAAAATATTTCTTGCAGGTATAATCGGATAAGGATAATCTAGATATGAAAACAACTGAGTGAAGGCAATTTACAATGCTGTAATCCACACTTTCTTAGTGATGGTTAGATGTATGCGTCAGTCCGTTTGTCAACAAGAAGGAATTAAAAAAATATTTTAAAAACTTGAGATTTACCGGCATTGTCAGAGGCGATTGGAATATGATCTCATAGAGCCAGACTATCTAGAAACTTAAGGCCAGGATCGACAATAGCACTTACTTTACTGTTGTGATTATGTATATGTTTGTAATGTTGTATATAGCTCTCTTTATTTTAAATATGATCATGTATTTCGGTGGAGTGTGGACGCCCCGCACAAACCAACGACAACTTTTTGGGTACAGTCAAATAATTTGAACTGTAAAATAACTAATAAAAAACCACACTCCATAATCTGCTAAGCGCGTTAACCCAAAGATGACCAAAAATAAAACTGAATCGACATTTTTCCCCTTTGAGGATTAACTTCTGATCACAACTCAGAGCAAGGAACTAATACGGATCACCTACTAGGTACTAGGGGGTAGTCAAAGGCACGTCGAAACTTACGTCACATGTCCACGGTTTGCAAGTGATAAGTTGCAAGCCCATCTAGCAGACTACTACTACCAGACACACATGCCATTCATATTTTTGTTCCAACTCGTTTGACTGGTGTAAGCGTGCCAGACATTTCTGGCACAATGTCAGCAGTACTAAACGGTTACAACTCACGTTAGGCGCGAACTCGATGGTGAAGTGCTTGAACTTGCCATCGGAGTGGAAGTAGTACGTTTGTACGGAGACATCGTGCGTGGCCTTGGAGAGCGTGGACTCGAGCGTGAGGACGTACGTCTTGTTGTCTGCGGGGAGCCGCGGGAGGACGTACATCACACCCGGGTTCATCTGCTGCGAGTAACCTGCAACATTCACATTCGCTCATTTCATAGTCTTCCTTTATCGTGGGGTCTGTGCCCTGGTGACAGACTTAGGCGAATGGCATGGCTCTTTAACGACCACCACTATATACACCCACGGCGATACATGGATTACTTACTTCCTTTGTCTTACTTACTTACATCTTACTTATACTATTGCAGGTCCTGACCAAACTGAACACACATCCATCCACGCTTCTTATGTATATTTACTGGCGCCTTATAACAAACTGTATAAACAAGACATTGAGTAAGTGTACAGAGATAAACTTGAGGTAATAAGTTTCATTTCAGTGTAATAACTGCTACCTATAGAATTTTTAGTACCTAAATAATGTTTAAGAACGTGGGAAACTTAGGTATATGTATGTGTATTTGTGAGATCATTTACTATATACAAGAAAGAGTGAGCGACCCAGGATACTCCCTTGTGGCACTCCATGAGTTATTGGTAGGACAGGAAACAGGAACAGAAAAAATAAAAATGTTTAATTACATGAACCATTTAGGTAATCAGAAAGTAGGTTTAATTGAGCTCTTCTAACAGCAAGGTTTCTCATAAAAATAGGGATGTAAACCGTGTCAAATGCGTTAGCAAGATCTAAAAGTATTGTTATGTCCTTCACCTGGACGACACACATTCCGCTACTCTATACAATGTAAGTATTACCTGCGGGGTCCAGTTTAGTGGTGTAGACGGGCGAGTCCGGAGCGGAGTCGAGCGCGAGTGCGAGTCGCAGCGACCTGTAGTGGTCGAAGTTGGGCGCGCGGACGAGCACGGCGCCGTCCGTGAGCTGCGCGCGCTGCACCGCCACCAGCGACACGCCGCGTATGTCCTTGTTGTGTTTCACCTGGACGACACATTCCGCTACTCTGTACAATGCTCTTTTGTATGTACGACGGCGAAGCGCTTGGCCTTCATCTCACCATATGTCAATTTACGATAGGGACGAATGTGAAAGCGCACTTCACCCGGGATCCTCAACATTCTGAAGAACTGGCTTACCTCTAAATGCCGGAACACAGCAATGTATTATTGTTGTTACGGCGACAAGACTTTTTCTTTTGTTTGCCACCAACTCATTAAAAAAACAAGCAAAGATGTGGCTTAAGATGGAGCACGCTTGTCTAAAAGACCGCCTCTGTGGTCTAGTGGTTCGCCTACCGGTGTCAGATCCAGAGGTCTCGGGTTTGATCCCCATTGGGATTACAATATTGTGCTTCGTTTAGTTGGTGGTAGGACTTTGTTGAAGTCCGCCTGGCTAGCTACCACCATCTTACCTAAGTCTGACGTCATTAAAACACTTTCATATCGTTGTGTTCCGGCATTTAAAGGTAAGCTTGCCAGTTCTTTTGACAGTAGGGGATTCTGGGTGAAGTGCGCTTCCACCTTCGGCCTTATCTTAATTTGATACGAGGTCAGATGAAAACCAAGCGCTTCAGATTCGTAAAATAAACAAAAAAAACGAATTGATAACCTCCTCCTTTTTGGAAGTCGGTTAAAAATAAACACAAATTATCATATAAAAGAAAACGTCGACCGATTTGAAGCAACTGTCATTTTCTCATTGGAAAACATTCAATCCATCAGTGAATACGTAAAAATTTGTAGCAGGGCCTCGGGTAGCATGCAATAAAGTGGAGTTAGCTTACTATCTGAAAACTAACATGTGAACTATAAAACAATAAGGAGCTAAAAAAATGCTCACGCCAACATTACTCAGGTAATGACTTAATATTAGTTGACATGAATACTCACGACCAAAGTAGATGGCGCCTTGACAAGTTTCAGTCCTTGCAGTTCCGGAGTGGTGGACTCTTTCAGAGTCAGTGTGTATGTGCAATCGGGTAGCAGGCCGCGGATTCTGAAACATATACAATTTATATTCACAATACCATGATGATCAATTTCTAGGTCAACTCTGCTAAATGCCCGTCAAACAATAAACAAGCTCATGGTTGGATTTTTTTTATCAATTTTTACGTAACATACACTCAAGCAATGGGGTCACTCAGGGTAGTAGTCCTAGGTCCAGCTCTGTTTCTCACTTATATGAATGGTCTCTCAAACACATGTATATGCAACATGCTACTGGCAACAAAGGTCACTTTGCAAAGCTTGTTTATACACCAGGAACATTTTCCGCCAGGTCGGCTATATTAGTTGGACATTCTTCACACACAATGGACTACATAAGAGACTAATGTCCACTCTCAGAGACGTCATATAACTTCTCCTAACTGTAGATTTTATATGCTTTTACAAATTCGGAACAATGTTTCAAGAACAAATTAAAGTTAATTGACAAGTACGCATACGTACCTAAAGGTGCCTTCGTCGTCGGTGATGGCATCCTCCCTGGCGCAGTGCGACGCGTCGTGGGCGGCGGGCGTGGCCTGCAGTGTGGCGCGCGGCCAGCCCACCCCGCCGAGTGATACTAGCGAGCCGAAACACGACCACGCCACGCGAGTACCCCTACCGCAGACAAAACACGCTCATTAGCCAAGTGCCTCATCGCAACATTGATGGTAGAACCAAGTAAAGGTTCACCTAGCTAGACCAGCGCCACAGTTTACCGCGTTCTGTTGGTTCGTAGACCTCATCCATCCTCTGGCCTGAAGCTACACAAGGCTTGAGGTCAAGAGCTAATCCATCACTTACTAAGAGAGTGGGCGAAGCCATCTTATTTTTCATACGGTTCATGTAATACATATAGCAGAGGCAGAGCCCGGGACCGATGCTAAGGCCCAAGCTAGGCTTTGATATCTCTAACCGCCTCTGTGGTCTAGTGGTTCGCCCACCGCAGAAGTCCCGGGTTCGATTCCCAAGGGAGTATAATATTGTGCTTGGTTTCTGGTTGTAGGTTGTGTAAGTCCGCCTGGCTAGCTACCACCAGCTTGTCGCCATAACAACAATTCTAAATTTTCAGTTCCACAGACTGATGAGGATTCCAGGTGAAGTGCGCTTCCACCTTTAGCTAAAGCTAAAACTTGAAATCAGGTGAGATGGTGGCCAAACGTTGAATCATAAAAAAAAAGAAACCTATAAAACATTATCTTACAAAATATACAATAGGGGGATTCACCATAATCCCCACGCTTGGCAGATTTGTCATTTCTAAGAACACAGGTAAATGCTGGCTGCCTTGCACTGGACAGCACACAGCATGTTGGCAAATTGCTCCTGAAGTACGAACCTGTCTTGGTAAGCACCCGTTGTATTGATGATGAAATGATATGATATATAATACTGACTTGAGAGTGAGCGAGTGAACGGCCCCCTCGTCGACGTGCAGTATGTGGTGCGCGGGGGAGAAGCGGTACTCCTTCATGTTGGGCTTCACGTAGTACTCGCCGGGGGACAGCGAGGGGAACCGCAGCGCGCCGTGAGGGGGCAGCGCGGCGTTGCGACGGTACGACCCTCCGGACACCGACACCAGCGCGCCCTGGGGGACATCGGGGGATATCTATTGCCGTTGCTCAAATATATACAGTGAGGTCATGCTTTGGCTAAAATACAAATGAGAGGGTTTTAGGTAATTCTACATTCAAAACACGTCGTGATGCGACCCGCGTCGTCGGGAGATGAGAACACGTACGATTCCTTGTCTCACGTTACCTGTAGTGATGTAGAATCCCCCTCGTCCACCACCATGACATTGATCTCTGCCAGCCTGTGTGCCGTGATGCGACCCTCGTCGTCGGGAGATGAGAACACGTACGATTCCTTGTCTCACGTTACCTGTAGTGATGTAGAATCCCCCTCGTCCACCACCATGACATTGATCTCTGCCAGCCTGTGTGCCGTGATGCGACCCTCGTCGTCGGGAGATGAGAACACGTACGATTCCTTGTCTCACGTTACCTGTAGTGATGTAGAATCCCCCTCGTCCACCACCATGACATTGATCTCTGCCAGCCTGTGTGCCGTGATGCGACCCTCGTCGTCGGGAGATGAGAACACGTACGATTCCTTCTCAGCGGTGACGGAGTACGATTTGGTCGCGTCGAGAGGACCGAAGCTGTAGGTGCCTTCTGATGTCGTCACTTGCGTCAGTTTCACATCCTCTGGAAAGGTTGAAACGTTACAAATCGAAACCCTTGGTTCGTTGTTCCAGTCGTTACATCACATCGGAACATCATCATGACTCCTCTGTCTTTTAGCAACCACTCTTCAAAGGAGGTCAATTGGTGAGTGTATGTATCTTTACATATATATATTTATTCAGTAAGTGTATTTCCCACAGTGAACTTTTAAACAGTTAGATCAACTTCGATACCCATTTTTTTAGGTTTGAAAAATCTCATTTCGCGAAAATTTTATTAGATTCTGGTCAAACATAACATAAAGACCACACTTTTGATACTTCACATACGTGCAACAAGGGCTTCCGACTCTTTATAAATAGCACAAAAAAATACAGGTCTATTGGAACTGTTGAATGAAATAAACACAGCTTTTCCAAAGTCACCGCATATTCGTGTTTTTTTCTAACAATAACGCATCGGCTCATGAACCAACGACGTCTCATTAATCACGTGACGATCCGTTGCCCGTGCCTATACAAAGCAAGCGGCCGGGCGAACGAATTCACTTCAGGTCCGCGCAAAGCTGTCGCCCTCCAGGTCCAGAACCAGGCCAGCGTATTGTCCTTTCATAAAAAAAAACGAGTTTACTTAGAGCGCAGCGCTCGGAGCGGCAACACGTCGGCAGATGTCACTGCGAAGTTCCGCTAGTGTATGTATGGTACGGTACGGTATGGTACGGTATAGATGCAGTTTACCGGCGGTGAGCGTGATCAGCACGTCGGCGACGGCGGGCTCGAGCCGCCCCCGCACGGTGAGCGCGGTGCGGGCCCGCAGCGTCAGCGCACGCGGCCGACACTCCCCGGAGCCGGCCAGCGACTGCGGCTCCGCGGGGGAGAACAGCAGCGAGCTGGAGGACGCGGACACGCTCATCGCTTCTCTCTGCAACGTTGCATTGACAGTCACACATAACGCGCATCACAGAAACTGTAAGCCCAAGGCTTGGCAATCCAATGGACTCGGCAGTCGTTGATGCTAGATATAAGAGTGAAAGCTCGTTTCTTACCCGCACTTCCCAGAAACGGTAGAGGTGTTGAAGACCAATGATGATGCATGACAGACTACTCTACACTATTGTGATATACATGGCGTAACATTCAGATCGGTCAGTATGGGAAACACTGAAACTATAAGTCATACGAATATTTGTTCTTAGAGACCATGTCAAAATGCCATCACCAGCGCGGTAAAATGTCTTAACAATTTTTTTTTACAGTTTGCAAAATCTTGTATCAAAAATTCAATATAATTTCATAGACTAACCTCTTGCATGTACATTGTGTGAGTATAGATATACATGCCACCGTCCACTGTGTGAGCGAGAGGACCGACGCGCTCGACGCCGCCTTCCCGCGCGAGTGTGAGCGAGAGATCCGACACCGCCTGCGGTGACGTCACCGTAATCGTCACCTCGTGCGCCGTGGCTACGAAGTACACCGTCTGCTCAACAAATTAGAAAAATAGTTCGTAAGTTTTTGCAGAAACTATTTGTTAAGTATTTCGAAGTTGCACTATGTTATCGGTTTTTTTTTTCTGGGCTTTGACCTATCTCCGGAACCTATCTATCCTATCTCAGGATATCTAACCTATCTCAGGGATTCTGATATCGATTAATACCAGTGGCCAGTACCCGGCTACATAAGGTAACTCTAAATTAAGCATAGATATTATAATTACACATAAATATATATTTGTAATTTAATAATTGTTATTATGGCAACAGAATTAGGTAAGATGGTGGTAGCTAGCCAGGCGAACTTAAACAAAGTCCTACCACCAACCAAACCAAGCCAAAGATCGAACCCGGGACCTCAGGATCTGACAATGGTGGTCGAACCACTAGACCACAGAGGCGGTGAATAATATAACAGAACATTAATTTGACACGGCACCACCTATCCACCTGTTAGTAAAAACATACCTATCACTCAATATTAGTTAGTTGTGTAGTAAAGTGAGATAGTTACCGTGGGCGGTAGTTTAGCGACGTCGACGACGGCTTGCGGAGGTTGGAACTGGTGACATCCGGTGGGCGTGAGTGTGTACACGTCGGCGGCGGGCACGCACAGCGCGCTCGCTCCCAGCGGCACGGACGTCACGCCGCGCGCGGACGCGCTGCTGTACTCCAGCTGGAAGTGTATTACCCATTGCCAGAAAACTGTTTCACTGATCGTGTACATTGTATTCATCGAACTTACATATTAAAGGACATTCATTTCACACAGCGACATCTAGCCCCAAACTAAGCAAAGAGCTATGAGGCACGTTACATAAAAGGTAGTAGTGTACGTAGTAGGTGGAGCTGTGTTCTCCGCACTAGGTCTCTATTGAGCCTGTTTAGCATACTCACAGGATCTCGCCTCGGACTCTGTCGCTCGTAACTTACTAAACAACATTTTAAGAGTTTTTTTCAAAAGGTTAAAACAGACATCAATTCAGATGCAGAGCATTACATCAAATGGAGAAAAGTTCACTTAAAGCTAATTTGTAAAAAATATAAGTTTTAAGAATAAATGACCAAGTGTCTTTTCATATAGAAGTGTTGTGCGGTGTTAGGTAGGTATTGGAATGTATATTATTGTATGATGATATATGTGTGAGTATTGTGTATAGATGAGCAAGTGTTGTGCGTGACGAGTATGACAAAAGAGTCTCATTAAGAATTATCTAAAGTTCGAATCTAAGTTAGTAGCAAGTGTAGTAGATGTTCTAGATGTGTTTTTTATGGTATTTATTAGATCCTCTGTTTCTTCGTAGTTACTTTTAGTGAGTAAAGCCCATATGCCCGATATATGTTTGAGATCTTTTACATTTTTGTCTACAATTGTTAAGTCTTGGCTAGTTCGATTGTATAATCGGTTCCCGCTATTGTGTTTTCAAATATTTTGTCCGAAAAAGTAATGAATCAGTTTTTTTTTATGCGTAATTATGGCATATTGCCAGACAAATGATAAAAATAATAAGAGGAATACAAGAACCCGGTACAAGAAACCTGCTTTTTCTTGTCTTACCAAGTTCAAAATGTTATGACTTTACAAAAAAGTTAATTGTGTAATTTCTTTAGAACTATTGAGACCACCTCTGTAACCATAAAATCATTTCCATCCAAACGTTGTCTGGAAGAAAACGCTTCTAAGCGATAAGACCGCCCATTGCATATTCTTATTTTTTTAAGTACTCCAGTTTTATTTTTAAGGTGTGCAATAAAGTATTTACATGAATTAATTCATTCAGTAGTATCCTAGTGTAGAAATCTTTCAATAGATTTGTTGTCAAATGTTCCGTGGTACCGGGTAGAGTAGATCGTGTCAGTGTACCTCGTGTGCGTGCGTGGTCTGTATCCGCAGCACGTAGCCCGTGTGCGTGAACGCAGGCACGGCCGCCAGCGTCTGCGTGACGGCCGCCACGTGTCGGTCCGTCTCCCAGCACAGCGCACTGCTCGGGACCGACAACTCCACCGAGCCCGGCAACACCTCCGAGAACTTGTACTTGCCGTCTGATACACGACAAACCAACAAACAAACAACACACATTCAATACGAGAAATATGCAACTAATTTAATTCATTTACCTACGCTTTGTGTATGTTGGGCCAGGTTGCAAATATTAAAACTGTTTTGACGGCATACTATGCACATGCAAACTCTACACTTCGTTATGGGGTGACCTTTTAGGGAACTCAACTGATACAGGAAATGTTTGTCTCACAAAAATGAGTGTTCGATCAATTGACAGGCTCAAACCAACTGACTCTTGCAAACCATCCTTCATACACCTTTAGTTATTGACTTTTCCAAGTATTTATATACTCGAACTTGTCACATATAAAACTATGACTTTTTACAAAGAAGAGTGCATAAATTAAGCATGCCTTCGCACAAAACAGCCTTGTTCGATCAATGCGTTTTCTGCATGGCCCCCCAGGATCTATAATCAACTGCCTCTTAAATACGCGGGAAATCGATAGCTTCATTGTTTCTAAAGCCAGAGTCAGAGATCATTATTGATCAAAAAAGCGTACTATACTATCCAAGTATATTTGCCAGATTAATGTATAATAAGCATGAATAATAGTTAGGTAAGTACTTTAAATTCTCATTGACATTGTTTAATATTGAGTTAATATTCTAATTTGTTTAATAATATCTAATTCATCAATTTTTTTATTTAAGTACCTACCATATTATTCAGACATAAGATTCAACTTATATAATTTTGTTAAAATTTGCATTGCATGCCTATTGGACGGCGAGACACGGCAGCTCTTATTTGAATATGTTATCTTTTATGTTTTACCTGTGTTTCAAGCAAATAAAGTTATTGTAGTACAGTACAAGGTAACGCACCAACAGCGGTGGTGTACAAAGGAGTGCCCACGTACACTCCGTCGGGGGAGAGTGGTCGCAGAGTGACAGGGAGGGAGGCACAGTCCTTCTCTGTCTTGCACTCCACTGTTCCTGTCAACGTGCCCTTTAGCTGGGAGAAGTTGATTCCTTCTACGGGCGCGTTCGTTACTGACACTTTCTGACTCAGTGGGTAGAATCTGACAAACAATTTACAAAATTAATTAACAATACATATATGAAGTTAACAATGTTTGCTAGCGTAACTGATAGTTAGATACAATTAAAACAAACAAAGAAATAAACAAAAATAAAACAAATAAATCAACATTTTTTGTCTAGTAAAGATAATTAATGTTAATAATAATGTTAATAGTGTTAATGTGGTTTTTTGTCTGTGTATGTGTATAAATAATAGTAATAATATAACATAAAAATATATTTATTTATTTTCTCTCACAGAAGTTACTAAAATATACTTGAAATTAACTGAACTATGGGGTACAGACATATTCAGGTAGGTACTTGCATTGTGAGACACTGATGCCTGAAGTAGGTTCTTATGCACCTGTATTAAAGGTCACCAAGACCCACTTAGCTTAGTCACAGCAATATATCGAACATAGAACAAAACTAAACTAACAGTAAACAAAATTGAGAATGAATACACACCTGCTAGTAGAGACAGGGTGTGCGAGTGTGTAGTAAATATATTTTGTTTGAGAGTTAGACTTACTGCAATCCCTCGCTGTGTTCCAGTTCAGTTACCTCCACTTTGGCGGTGTAAGTGCCAGCCGATAGGAATGTACACCATTTACCTGTACATACAGATTACACACATCAAATAGGTATTCTGTATGCACTGCAACAACCATACTATTAACAAGGCAAAGGCAGCTGAGATGGTTTATCATGTGATACATACAATGTGGCCAAAATAGCAACTAAAAAAACTGTGGTTTTAAATGTCAATTTTGTTTTTTGTCGATGAAATTAACATCCTCAAATTAGATTTAGTCCATGTCAAACTGAGCTGAATGGATCGAAGGTTTAATGAACTTACATATTCACAGATTAATAATTATTTTGTCGACATTCACTTTTTTTTTCTTTTGTTTTCATGATAGCCAAGCTCTTTGACTACAGACTCACTTGAATAACAATTAAAGATGTAGCCTTAGATGCAGCACGCTTGTATAAAAGGAACCTGCTCACTCTGGACTTGAAGTCTCCATGACTGTATTGGTGCGGGAAATCAGACGAGGGCAAGGAGTTCCATTCCGTACCACTATTAATAATAAAGGTAGAAGCATATCGATGTGTTCGTCACAATGGAACATCCACAAGGCCATATTATAGACCATTCAGAGATGTAGCGAGGCAGCTCTCCCAGGAACTTACCTTGGGCGTCCGGCGTGACGCTGAGGTCCTGTCCGCGCTGCGCCAGTATGATGTGGCGCGTGGCGGGGGCGGCGGCCGGGGGGGTCACCGCTCCGCAGACGCGCCACCTCGCGGCGCGCCCCACGGGGACCGCGCGGGGGCCGCTGGAGCCCACTTCCAGCTGGACATCCTCCAGCTCGCACTTTTCTGGAAGACAGATACATACCTACAGGAAACACACATTTAAATTGATTCTTTTACATCAATTTCACAAATGCCATCTAGTCCCAAACTTAGATATGAGAACTAGATTACGGATATAATATTAAAATACTATTTTTTTTTGTAAATAATAATAATACATAGAATGAATATGATAGTAGATTCATACAAATGTTTGTCCAGGGTGGGAATCGAACCCATAACCTACAGCGCAGAAAGCAGATTTACTACCAACTGAGCTGTGAGACTAGTTACTTGTTGCATGATGAGAGTGTACAGGTCCACAGCTCATCACAGGTTTATGAGCTCAGAACCAACAGAGTTGGCCTTTGCAGCAGGAGATCATCCAATGAGAAAATACACCATATTAAAAAATTGTTAAGGATTAATCAATTATTGTTCATTTCTCGGCACTACAACCCTTAGTAAGTCTTGTCTAAAGGACTGGCTCTCGTCGATCCCTGGCTTTCCTTTTCCATGGCTTTATAAATTGCTATTCAAAAACTTTCAGATAAGGTAGGTGAAACAAAATGACTGGCCATCAAGTAACTGTATTAACTGAAAGCACACAGGTATTCTGGAAATCAAGATGCACAATACTGCTGGACTGTGTATGCTCGTAAATTAAAAGAATAATTTAATTTAGAGTGCATACTACAAAATAAGTGACTATAACGCGTGGCCCGATATTGTCATTAGTCAAGAAATCACCATTTAGTTGACAGCTAAATGGTGATTTCTTAATGTTAACAAACTGCCCAGTAGATGTACTAGTACTAGTAGTAGAAAAAACGTTATAAAAGTAATGTGAAGTGCTCACCATGTAGAAAGCTGACAGTGTAAGTAGCGGGAATGAGTCCGGCCAGCATGTACTTGCCCCCGGCATCCGTCGTGCCGGCCGACAAGCCGTCGAGCGACACCCGTACCCCGGGCAGCCCCGTGTCGTCCGCCGATACCACTGACCCCACTACGTTGAAACCGACCACCTGCAAAGTGCACCAATACTCATGCTCCAAACATACTTTTAAAAGCAAGTCAAAGGAACAAAGCAAGTGATTGCTTTGTTCTTTTACAAGTTTTAAGTTATGGATGTCTCCACCGTTTTTTTTTTGTTCTAAAAAAGTGGTTTTTGATTTACCTGTCTTATAATAATAATTATTTTTGTCCTCAAGTGTTGTACTAATATACAATGATATTTACCTCAAAAGCATTCCTGATAAACAAGCTATCATGCCTGACTGTGAAGGGTACTATGTCTGGCTTCACATTAAAACTAACAGTGTTTTGTCCCGGGGTTGATGACATCACTCGCAGTTTGTATTCCCCTGCAAATAAACTACTCATTAAATGAATGATGAGAAAGAGGAAGGCCTACATTTTGAACGATTGGTTAGATATAGAAGGAAGTATTTTTTTTGTAGTTGTCATGTACAACTTGAAAACAGAAAAATATTAAGTAATAAATCTGCTAAATTCATTTTTGAAAAAAAATCTAACTATCATAGGGCTCGCCAGCATTTGCTGAAGATGCCTCGTGTAGAGGTGAAACACGTGTCCTTTTTTTTTTTAATGAATATATTGGGTTTGTTACCAAATATTTTTTTGTTTTCGGGTGAATATTGAACAATGACAGAAACCAAGGTGGTCGACATAGCTTAAAGAGTTAGGAGGAACGACAACCGGTGGGGTCAACGAGTCCTTCAGTGGAGACCACGTCTAGTCTAGACCAGCGTAGTGTAGGACGTCCTCCGGCTAGATGGAGCGACGACCTCCGTACAGTGGCGGGCAGAGAGTGGATGAGAAAGGCCAAAGATCGGGCTCAGTGGCGCACCTTGGGGGAGACCTACGTCCAGCAGTGGACTGAGATAGGGTGATGATAATGATGATGATGATGATGATGATTGAACAAAGGGTTACCTCAAAGTATTGCCTAAATCAATTAGCCAGTTGTCATAATTATAGTTTATAAAATATAAAAATATAATATCAAATATAATGGCTCGTGCAGTGGAGGGACATGTATTGATTTCCCCAACAAAGCGCCCAGCACAATGACATATAAATGATCCCTTTTAAAATGTATTTTTACAAAAAAAATAACAAATAGCTCTTCAACCATCAAAAAGATTCAGTTTGTTTCTTTTTATTTAAGGCGCTCTATGCAGCTAAAATCGCGGCAGAAACGATTATGAGAGTTGACAACGGCAAGCTGTAGGTGGCGCATGCGTATCGTAAATAAAGCCTTTTGATAATTCTTATTCTGAGATCGCGTTGCTGGTATGTAGGTAGGTAATGTGACCATGGTACCTTTACTAGCACAGAACAAATAACTTATTTACATTCGTCCTAATATTTATTCTGAGTCTAGGTGTTGTCTGACCGCTGCAACGACAAGAACACGTCCGGCGTCGACAGTGGTCACAGAGGTACTGATTGAAAGGCAGGGGCGCGGTGCGCCTGTAGTTTTTCAAATATTTCACGATTAAAATTAAATTTGAATTCCTTTAAAAAAACTAGCTTATCTTTAATGTAGATCAACATATAATCTATCATTTAAAATAAATCGGAGGTTAGTAGTCATTGTAAGTATCAAATTCGCTTGTAAATTTTTAAAAATACCATTTTCAATAAATATTTTTATCGAGATTTTTTTCTGCTATTATGTTTTCAGCTTACCTTTAATGTAGATAGGTACCTGAAGTAATATATGTATAAAAATTAGATTCGTGACTTGGTAAGTACTATAATTTTCTATTGGAAAAAGAGAAAACGTCTACTGAAAGGGCCTTAAGAAAATTGAAAATAAATGTCTGTTTTATCACTAAGTGTCCTTAAATTATATATAAAAGTTTTTTTTTAAATAAGTAAAATAGCCTGATTGAGGACGAAATCATTGACTTCGTCCTCAATCTTGATCTTGATGAAATAAACATTCCTAAAAGCCACCTATTAAAGAGAGGAACTGGCTATCTTACCTCTTAAATGCTGGAACACAACCATTTAAGAGTTGTTGTTCTGGTTTCAGAATCAGGTAAGATGGTGGCTAACCAGGCGGACTTAAATAAAGTCCTACCACCAACCAAACCAAGCACAATATTGTACTCCCCTTGGGGATCGAGCCCGGGATCTCTGGATCTGACAACGGGAATCATACCTGCAGGAACCAAGCCAAATGTGAACTGCCCTGTGCCATCAGTAATAACGTGGCAGATTGGGGAGTCCGGTACTCCTTGGAGTAGGGCTGTGTTGCAGCCTTCCACTCGGAATTTGGGACTTTCCTGTAAATATGCCTGTTTTAGTAAGCTTAAAAAACATATGTTCAAGACTAATATGGCTAACAAATATAGCTTGGAATAAATAATACCAGTGTTAACTCCTGGCACCTAAAATGGCCTTCCATTTCACATGGTTTCAGTTATGATAAGGCCGAAGGTGGAAGCACATTTCACCCCTAATCCTAGACTGACTAAGGAACTGGCTATCTCTAAATATCTCTAAATGCCGAACATAAAAATTTTGAATTGTTGTTATGGTGACCTAAGTAAGATGATGGTAGCTAGCCAGATGAAACAAAGCCCTACCACCAAAATAAGCACAATATTGAACTCCGCAGGGGATTGAACCAAAATAACATTAATTAAAAATACCTGTTTTTCATGTGATCTATTAGCCTAGATATTAATCATAAAAATACAATTAATTGGCATTTAAAATCTTAAATTATTGAAATCTTTGAAGCAAATTTGATACAGGGTACTAAGCTTTTTTATTTTTTTTTACTTAAACTCTTGTTTAATTATAACTCAGCTGCCATAATCAGGCCTTACATGTATAAACTATGAGAAAGAACTTTCATTCAGTATATTTATTGAATGATCAGAGATATATAATGTAGAAATTAGTTTGATGTATGGTTTATACTTACTTCCTTCGAATACAATAGCACATAGAGGTTGCCAATGGTGCTGCCAAATGAGGAGATGGAGCCAGAGACATCATAGCCCTTTACAGAGAGCACACCAATGGGCAGGGCTGTGTTACCTTCCTTCACTTGGACCACAGCCTGAGTAGGGTTAAGCTTCCACCTAGACATTTTGATTAATTGTAAAAATCATATCCAAGCTACAACAACACTAACACAAAACCATGACTCAATTACAAATGTCAGTTGACTAGAAATCTTCTGTAAACATAATAGGCAGTTCACTATAAATATTTACCTAGGATGTGAGGCCTTCAAAGTATACTTTCCCGGAATTACCGGAGTAAAGTGAAAATCTCCACCCACTGCGGTGGTTGTCTTCCTCTCTTCCCCCTGATCATTAACGAGTCGCACGCCGATACCGGCCGGGCCTTGACTCTGGCCAGCCGTGATCACCCGCCCGGTGATACCGAACCCATTGAACGCAAAGTTTATATCCTGTCCCGTTGAGCACTGATCAGACACGCCATCGACTGTTAGCTCCACCTGAGAGGGTTCAAAGCTCCACCCTGCCGGAGGGTGAACCTTCAGCATATATTCCCCTTTCTCGTAAAGCGGTAGAAAGTAATAGCCATTTGTAGGGGCGCATTCCGTCTTCTCTTTGAGACTTCCTTCTTTCGTATATCTGAAAATGGGGTCGATTCGCGTTCATAGAAATTCAGCTGCAAGAAACCTTTTAGGTCTGAGGTTAGAATACTGAACTATGCAATCCAATTCCTAAGATATATATAGGATATTTAGGAAAATAAATATGTAAAGGTCATTATAAATCCTATTATGAATTGAGGTTACTTACAATCTTATCTCAATTTTAGAAAAGTCCAAGTTGACGTGGCTTTTTAAGAATCCACCACATCCCAGTATATCATTTGCGTTACTTTTAACAGCACTTGCTAATAAAAATACGGATAAAATTAACAATTTTGGATAGGTATCGGCGAACGCCATTTTCACATTTTTCACCGAGAGAGGCGACAGAAGTGTTGTGTTGCCACCTAACATTGTTTTTGGAGCTAAACAGGCCCGGTCAAGTCTGAACTAAATTAAATCTTACGCGTTTTTAGTGGGGCATTTAACGCAGCCACCGTTTAAATTGTATAAAAACTATTTGGTCTTAAACATTTTATAAACTGTTTTCAAGAAACTTTACTGTTTGTCGAGGTGCCAAACATCAAAATGATTGACAAAAAGTCAATCAAATGAAAAATATTACTTGTTTTTATGTTATCGCAATAATTTTAATGTAATTAAAAGTAAATAGAATCAAGAAAGAAAATTAGTAGATGTAGTCGTTTACCAACGTCGACTGACATTACCAGTACAACTGTGCAGCAACTTCTGACCACCCGAGTTGCTACTGCTTCTGGATCATAAGTTCTCTCTAAAATTACTGAACCTCTCGCATCGTGAGTTGTTGACCCGGAGGAAAGTTTCTGATTAAATAAAAAACGAACACTACCTACATTGTATAAAATATATGTGTTAGTTTACAATTTATACTAAATAAGTACCTAGTAATTTGTCGGTGAGTACAAAATGTTATATACCTACGTTAAGTAATAAATATTTGATGTACAGACATGGATCTTTGTAATTGAGCAACTACCTTTAAACTTAAATGCATTCATGTTTTTATGCGTAGAAGAAATGAAACAAAAGTAAACACTGGCGGGATAATTAGGCAGATACTTTCAGGTCTAGGTGGTAGGAATCATGTATGCAGGTAACCAATTATATCCGAATGTTATTTTAGGGTTCTCTGAACTTTTTTGCATAGAATACAGTTTGCTACATTATTCAAAAAAAATAAAAGCTATGCATGCTAGCTAGCATGATAAGGATAGCGATGATGATGATGATGATAATGATAATGGGATATATTTTAGCGCAGTCTATCACTGACCCAAGCAGGCTCATAGCCGACAGGTTTCATGGTTCAGAGTTTCCGTTCTTTGGCTTTAGACAGTAAAATTTTTCTATGAGCTAAATCTATCATGAACTTAACGTCACCAGATATTTGAAATTTCTTAAGAAAAAAACACCAGATAGGGAGATGGTGGTGGAGCGTTTGAATCTCAAACTAAACTTTGTGTCTGAATGGGGAGACGCAAATCCTGTACGGTTTAACGCTTCCAAAATTCAGGCGTGTGTGTTCTCTGAAAAAATAAGCCAATTTCATCCCGTACCTATTTTAAACGGCACTTCGCTCCAGTACTAATAAATGTACTGGAGTAATGATAGTTTGACCCTTTTAGGCGTTGAACTTTAGTCGAACTTGAACTTTGGGTCCCATATTGAGTATAAGGCCAAATTCGCTGCTATGAAGCTGCTTCTTCACACTGGGGCAGCTTTTAAGTTTGTACAAAGCTCAGGTCCGATCTTGTATGGAGTACTGCTGTCATCTCTGGGATGGCTCAGCCAAGTATCAGCTCGAAGCCCCGGATTTGATTGAGCGTCGTGCTGCTAGGCTCATAGGTGATGATTCGCTTGTAAAGGCCAATTTGCAGAGCCTAGAACATGTGTCAAATGAACAAAGAACGAAGTGAGAAGAATAAAGAATAAAGTGAACAAATGTCCTGTAATATTTATTTATTTATTTAATCCCTCCATCTCCTTTCCACCACCGGACTAGCAGACGTACGGCAGGCTACAACCCGTACCTTGTAAATGTTCCATTGTGCCGAACACATCGTTTCGCCTCTACCTTTATCATTAATACTGGTAAGGAATGGAAATCCTTGCCTTCGTCTGTTTTTCCGCACGAGTACAATCTTGGAGTCTTCAAGTCCAGAGTAAATAGGTTCCTTTTAGGCAAGCGCGCTCCATCTTAGGCCACATCTTTACTTGTTTTACATGTAAGCTGGTGGTCAAACGATTGACTATAACCAATAAAAAAAAAAAAAGTACCTTCACGTATACTAACAGTTTACTTTTAAGTTTAATTAGCCGTGGTTAGATAATTTTTCACCTAGAGGTTGTGTTTACTGCTTAGACAGACGTTCTAAAATTCAGGGTTTATGATCCCTACCCCGAAATTGACTTAGACTAGAAACAAAGAAAGCAAAATGTCTTTAACTCTTAAACAGGTTGGAGTCTGTTTTTGAATTCATCTTGTTGATTCCACTTCTATAGAGTATTTTTTTCAGCGGAACTTCCATCCTGTTAGGCCAGTTAATAACAACAGCAAACATCGCAAACGCGCATTATTACAAGCTTCGGAACAAACTATCCTCACGGGACGTAGAAACATTACAAAAAAATGTAGTTACATGCACGTTTGCGATGTCTTTTTTTGTGTAGATATTTACAGTCTTCAGAGTGGATAACCAAACATTCATGATGCTAATTATTCTCTCACTAGTGGCACACGTCACGTGGAAGAATTCATTAACTGAACTATTGTAAATTTAAACAAGTTTGATCGTGAACATGACACACATCATACTAGGTGATTTCAACTTAAATAAACTTTCTTAGTCTCTGACCAATATCCTATCATTAACACACTGCATCCCAAGTGGGACCAACTCAGAAGTTAATTCTTGTTTTCTTGAGTTCACAGATAAATGCGATCTTAATCAATGCAACTCTGTAGGTACTAAATTGCGATGACTGAGTTTTTGACTTCATTCTAAGTAATAAACCAATAATTAATCTTCAACGCAACGACACACCTCTCATAAAAAATGATAATCCTCATCCTGGCATCGACTTCCAAGTCCCATTTATTTTTAATACAAAGCACTTAACCGCTTAAAACACGGCCAGGCCTAATTTCTTTAGAGCAGATTACGATAAGGATTCACAAGCACTTCTATTTAGCGATTGGGATACAAAACTTACTCACGGTAACAAAAATGTCAACAGCATGTGACTAACATATTTTACAGCACCCTTGATGAAGTAATAAAAGCACACGTCCCAATAAAGAAATTAAAACCCAAAAACTATCCTACTTGATTGATACGCATGCTTAAGGCAAAATATAAATTACGTGAAAAAAATAAGAATACAATAACCCATTGGATGTCGAATGGTTCGAAGAATTGCGAATAGAGTGCTCTAACCTACAAAAAATTTGCTACCATAAACATATAACGCTGTAACAAAGAACCCGATTTTTTCCGCCAAACAAAGAACCTTCCCAGCTCAAATGATTTTGAATAACAAAATTGCCTCTGAAGGCAGCGAAATCTGAATTTTTTTTGCTGAGAATTTCGCCGCGATTTACACCAACAATTGTACCGCAACAGACTTTCTTAACAATGGTAATACTAGTGATCATGTTTCCACATCTCTGTGTTCTATTGACCTCAGCTATGACGACATTCAAAAAACACTGAAACAACTCGACGAAAGCAAAGGAGCTGGAAGCGACGGCATACCTCCAATATTTATAAAACGCTGTGCAGTTGCCTTAGTCACTCCCCTGTACCACATCTATAATGTGTCTTTGAGAGAAGGTGTCTTACCGGCTGCTTGGAAAGAAGCTAAAGTTGTTCCGATATTTAAGTTAGGCGACAAAAATAACGTGTCAAACTATAGACCCATCTCCATTCTTTCTGTTCTTGGTAAAGTATTTGAAAAGCTGGTTACTGAGCGCCTTTCTTGGCACTTAAAACTACTCATTACTGATTATCAACACGGCTTTAAGAAATCGCGCTCTACTACCACCAACTTATTGTGCTACTCCACAAAACTCTCCAACTCCTTACAAAACCGAATACCCGTTGATGCTATTTAAACAGATTTTAGTAAAGCCTTTGACATAATCAACCACACATTATTAACACACAAGCTCTCTCAACATGGCGTTTCTGGAAGTCTTCTATCATGGGTGACATCATATTTTAGCGGTTGGGGCTCAAGAGTAACCGTTAGTGGCTACCACTCTCTTCTATGCGACGTCAAGGTTCCACAAGGTTCGCACTTGGGTCCAATTCTGTTTAATGCATTTATTAACGACTTGTTTCCACCACTCTAAAGTCTATTTGTACGCCAACGATATGAAAATAAAAAAGACTATTTATACTCCTCAAGACTTTACTACACTACAGTAAGACCTTAACAGACTCTTCAACTGGTCCAAAGAGAATGGTATGCCCCTAAATGTTTCAAGTGCTACCACATACACTTCTCAAGAAGCACCAAACCCGCTTCTATCTTTAAATACTTTCTGGATGAACTGGAACTAGCAGCTGTAAATCAAGTACGCGATTTGGGTGTATTATTCGATAGAAATCTCAAATTCGACAAACATATTATTAGATTGAATATTAGGTCAAAAAGTTTTAAAACAATTGGATTTGTCACGAAATAGTAAAGAATTTAAGCGTCCATCCACTAAAATTAAACTGTTTAACACCCTCGTCCGACCTATTCTAGAATACTGCAGCTTAATTTGGAATCCCCACTATGAGATCTACTCTAAACGAATCGAAAGCGTCCGAAGTCGATTCCTCTATCACGTCTCATACAGTGATAAATTGGCCAATAAGATGTTGAGTAATAATAAAAGGTGAATACACTACAACCTTACCCTAATATCGAAACACAGAAACATTCCAATGAGTTACTGCTGATGAATGTAAAGGAAACTAAGACAAAGAAAAATCGCTCATTCATTGTACAAGGACAATATACTAAAATCATTCATAAATACCAAGCATTACGTCCCACCAACATGGAAAACAATAGATTTTTTATAAACTATCGGAATGGGAAATGTACTCGACAAGCCATTGGCAAAAATAAAATTAGCAATATGCCAAAGGAAATTGCTAAATATTTAAAACTTAAAGATGTTGAACTCTACACCGGTCACTGCTTTAGAAGAACTTCGGATACTTTCTTGGCGGATTCAGGGGCGGATATTACGTCAATAAAAAAACTCGGTGGTTGGAGCTCTGATAGAGTAGCTGAGGGTTATATCGAAAGCTCAATGGCGAATAAAAACCATATTAACCATAACCAGTCAAATTAACAAAAATATAAAACTTAATCCATCAGAGCTACAACCATCAACTTCCGGCATCTTATCTTCGTCCGTAACTCACGATGCACCACCACCACCACTATCTCCGACGTATACTATCTACAATGAAACGCAAGTTCCTCAGACGCAAGAACAGAGAAATACTCAAATCAACTCATCAACAATAAATGTACCAAGCAAAAATGTAACTCTCTCTCATCAATAATTGGACCAATGTTTCGAATGTTAACTTTTACTTTTAAAAGTCATTATTTTTAATAAATGCTTATAATTTTTTTTTTTTTTTTTAATTTAAATTTAAGTTTTTAACACCCTCGCTACGCTCGGGAGTAAACCTCGAGTCCTTCGTTACGCTCGCGATTTAAATCGTCACCCGCGACAGAAGACACTGCTTTATCCCCTTGGTTAATAATCTCCTATTTTTGGTACAGAAGTAGCTCCCGAAAGCGCACCCGCGTCTTGCGGCTCCTGTACTGGTACTTGAGCAGATAGTGCGCTTTCCTGGGCTTTTTTCTGTTTCTTGGTCTGCGGTGATTTATTAGGGAAGAAGCTTCGGGAATTGTTCAGCGGGTCCAACGGGGGGTTTTGGTGAGATGGAGGCAGTAATAGGCGCACAGTTTCAGGTGAGAGCCCACAGCGGGCTGTGAACAGCGGGTTTCAGTCTCGACTATTTTTCTATGAAGAACCTGTACATGGGTTGCGTAGGTTTCAAGTTTCGACTCATAGGTCATAATAGTTTTAATAGCTTGACCTAGTTGCTCTTTGAGAAGAGAATTACCTGCCGCAAGCTATGTATGTCGGCTGCTAGGTCGATCCGCTCTGCTGGCTGGATTTCCTCTTCTTGCCTCGGCGTTGGGATCTTCAAGCGGTATGTAACATTAAAAAAAAAAAAACTAGAATCTCGAGATTTTTTGTGCTACCGACTGGCGTGCCGCTGTTATCGCCGCCTCGTTCAGCTGCACAACGACATTCAGGGCAGACCCACGATCCAGGAGAGTCGGGTAATTTATTTACCCCGGTGCATAGAAGATGGTACAGCTACACTCGCCATGTGTACATTGCATGGACATCTCATCCACGCGACCGACAGTACTACAAGCGGCACAACTAATTTTGCGTGATAGCAGTAATAACAGAGCAAACTTACTGAGCGTCGCTAGTACAATTTAGGTAGGCGCAGTATGAAGCAGTAGTTGTAAGCGATAGCGTTTGCAAAAGCGTTCAGCGCACAGGGTAGGGGGTCGCGGGGGCCGCGGTAGTGAGGGCAATGATCTGATGACGTACCCGTGCGGTGCGAGCGCAGCGACTACAATACGGATCGCTGTTAAAAATCCGGTCGTTAGCAAATAATTTAAAAAAAAATATGCTCAGATTTACCGTGTTTATTGACCGATTTTTATCAAGCTAACACCACTATTCAGAGTTTTCACTGGCTACAAAATGTCACAGTTTTAGAGGTAGAGTTACACTTTAAACTATTTAACTTAAAAAAAATACGGAGCGCGCGAACAAAGCTGGTGCCTCGGAGGCGTTCGGACGGAAGATTTAAGAAAATCTCAGGATTTTTCAATGAAAATCAGGCTATTTCTCCGGAATTACAAATTTTCAATCTGGTAACCCTATGTGAGGGTGCTAGGGGTACACCATGTCAGGATAATGGGATGGGAACTACTTTTCGTTCCCAACCTGTTTTTTGATTTATGAGCCAAACAATGACTGATTAGTGGACTGATTTTGATAAAATTTCTATGGGATTGGTCCCTCAATTCAACTAATTTCAAAAAATATTTTTTTGTATGAAAATATGATTCCAGATTCGTCTGGAACCATATCTTTTCACACAAAAAAATTTTTTTTTACCGACATCATCGGTTGAGTAGGTCTTGCTGGTAATGCTGTTAGTCGTTAATGACCCATGTTAGACGCCTACCTATAGTAGCGGCACGTAAAGTCTAATAATATGTAATATCAGTATCAGAACTGTTACGCAGTCCACATGAAGAAAGAATGAAAATATGTAGTACCTAGGTATGTATTAGTATCATTACCTACTGCGATCACTAACACGCCTGCCAAGCGTGGTGACAATGGCAAAACCCTCCATTTCTTTCTTTAGCATTGGGGGAGGCCCATGTCTTATGCAGTGGATTTTTATGATGATGATAATAATACAAGTATGTATATGTACCTAGGTTGTGTTATAGCCAGAATGCATTTATGAGACAATTCTAATTTGTAAGTTTGGACAATGCTAGGTTAAATTGTTTTTTTTACGGTAATCTGCCCACCTAACCTTTGTGTTCATCATAAGCTGACGATGATAGCGGAAGGCAGGCAGTTCAGTGGGACTACTATGTATCATCATTACTGCGATAAACAAAAAACATAGTCATATTGAGATTCTCCTCCTTTCTTTGCAGTCGGTTAAAAATTAAGAGGGATATGGGCATACGAATTAATGTCAAATACCCAATGATAGGTAATCTAGTATTACTCTGACAAGTATGGTTATAGCCCACCATCCACCTTGTGAGAACACCTTGGTGGACGATTGAAAGTTTTTGAGGTAGGCTGATGAAGAAATAGGTTGGATTGTGTTTGTAATGGATAATAATAATGGAAAAGAAAGGATTGGGCAGTGAGATTTTGCCTGATAGAGAAGAATGGATATAGAAGAGCAAGGTCATCAACTCGGTATAGCTGGGTCGGCCACCTCATGTGGGATAACAAGTTGATGACGATGATGACCACCTTTGAATTCTGGGTTATTTTTAGATTAGCAACTATGGTTGTCAACTCCCTTACTATGTCTAGACTATGGAATACTTAAAATATAATCAAACACTAGATTTGTGTGCTTTTATTTATCAGACAAAACAATAGATTCAGTATCAAATCGAAGGTGTGTAGATGTACATTTTAATAGTACAAAATAAAAATATACTTAAAATACATTTACTAATTGCATAGTGACAACACAAGACAGTGTACTAAAATTTTATGTAGCCACAGCAGTTTTAGTTTTGTTCTGTATTGGAAGGAACAGCTTAAATTCTGCCGGCAACTCATCTTCAGAATATAGCCTGTCTGAGAAGTAGACTCTCCGGATTCTACAGTTTGCATGTATTTGTACCCTCAAGGTCTCTACGTAATTGGTCCCATAGGCTCTTCTTGTGAAGTCAGCTAGATTGAACTGAATTTGGTTCCAACCTTCATCAAGCCTCATGGGCATAGTGCAAATAAATGGTTTCACACGGGTGGTGGACTGGTAGTTACTTGCTCTGAACCTTCTTCTAACATTTTTGTCATCCAAAACCTGTAATTAGTTTTAATTTGGAAGTTATCAAATTTAAGGTTACCTAAATTCATATTATAGTAAAATAAGTAAAGTCAATGGTTTGGCAAGCTTATAGTTACCTGGACTTCAAATGTAAAATACTTTTTGAGGTTCTTTATTATCATCACCAAAAATGGTAGCTTGATACCCAGGGTTTTCTTGGGGTCAGCAGGGCAGGTAATGTATGTGGTGCTGACATTGGTTCCTACTATTTCTAGCACCAAGCTCTGTATGTCGTTATCGGTAATCCTCTTTATATGTCCATTGCGAACCTTCTTGTCCCAGATTTGCAAGGGTTTGCTACCTATGCTGTAAAGAATCGACAGGAAACCGGACTGAAATGTGTTCTTGAACATTTTCCTCGAGTTCAATGGCAAGAAACTAACTTAGACCATACATGTACAGGCAATTGTGTATGAAATGTTTAATCAATAATGAATAAAAATTATTCGCGGTTGCATTTCTCCTTGACAGAATGACAGTAAAGTAAACACAAGAATTTTGAACCAACCATTGATTGGTCACGCATGGCCGTTTTTGTAATCAACAAGCTGGGTACAATGGTCACCATGGTAACTATTTTGACGTAAAGTACGCTTCGTTACTGCAAATTAATTATATTTTTAAAACAAAGACATCGATTTACAGGATAAATTAGAGTAAATCGATAAATTTGGCTGGGAAGCATGATAGCAGTATCCTTTATAGTTTTCTTTGATTCCGTGGCTGAGGCAAATTCAAATCGCGTTACATAGACTACTGTGATATCTGCGTAAAACGGAGTGTTCGGCTCTATTAGTTTGTCAATGTCTGATTTTCCTGTATACAAAAGGAAATGTCAAACAAAATCCTACAACGAGAGTGGGTATTCAGTATGGGGAAAATTTATCCCCATTTTGGTGGAAAATAATAACCATTGATATATTGTTTTATTTTACCAACAGCTTAATATGTTTGGAGATGCCTACATTTAGGTCAAACCTGACCTGAATGCGAAGGGTATTTTTTTCAGCCACGAAATAGACGTACCTTTTTTATTTTTGAAACCTACAGGGTCTATTTTTACGAGTTGGGGTTACGAGTATGGCTGTTTTCCGAGACTGCTGCTGGCAAATATACGAATCATGATGACGTAGAATAGATAAGAAATGATATAACAACTGAGAGAATTAAACAATTGTTCTGAAACACGAAATTAGAACAAATAAATGATGTTTAAGCCTAAAAAATGCTTAAATACTATGTTTTGTTACCACTCTTGCTTAACTTGTGCGGACAGCCTATTGTGATTCTCTAGAAAAGACTGTCCGCACCATCAGAGTTCTTTTATAGATTTTAAGTTTTAGAAAAACCAGTAAAGACCATCTTAGGTAAGTAGGTCCATGTGCGCTTTATGCAATGTATTAAATTCAAATGGTTGTTCGATTGAAAATTACACTGATATCAAGTAAGTAATAATATTTTTGTTTAAATGCACGAAAATCTTATCTGCAATGTACCTAACCTTAACCATTAAACTTCACATTTTACAATACTTGTTTCAAACAATACATCAATATATATCTTGAGTTCCGCTGATGCCATGAATTAAAAAAAACGTCCCTTTCGTATTATTACTGTTTACAACGTCACTCCAAGTCTTATTAGTATACTGTCTGTAATTAACGAGCTATTTGAAAAATACCGAGACGAAGCCCGTACTAATTTTGCCATTAGTTGGACTAGTTTTTTTATGGTTTGTCAAACTGAAAAGTACTCCAGCAATTAGTTAGCATATTCAAGTATCTGCCTGGTCTGCCTAGGTCTCTAAAATCATTCTTCGAAATGCTAGAACTTTAAAACCTCATTTTATGTATATAAACTTACGAACGGATCTTTTTTTTAATTCTGTTTTCACAAACATTATAAACAAATTGGTAGCAACGTGTGTTAAAAAATCGTAGCTAACCGCTTACCGCTTAAGAGATCTAGCTACAGGCCAAACGATCTCCCAGGGTAAACTTGAATATCTCCGTAACCATAGTCACACATTTTACTTTAGCATACACATTTACCTCGCATCGTACTCTAACTGATGACGTCATTTCTTTCATGTGAGTCCATTATGAAAAAAAGATGCCGCTGGGAGAACGTTTTCACGCGTTCTTCCAGCGGCAACTGTTTTTTTTTAAATATCTCAAAAACAGCTGGATGCACAAATTTAAAAGTACCATACACATTCACATGGCGTCACTAACTAATTATTTAGCCTAGCAAACTCATGAAATTCGACATTATTTCGCTGGGAGAACGCACACGCTTCGGACTATAATTATTACACACAGGGTTAATTTAATAAGCGTGGGGTACAATTAAATTAAGAGCTGGCAGCACTGTCAAAAAAAGAAATTGTTGTGATTTGATTGATTTGATTTGATTTGTTTGTGTATGCTGTTGTGCTGTGCTCGTGGTATTTCAAATTTAATTGTAGGTCATTCTTAGTGTGTTTCACGATTACGGTATTATTAGAATAATGTAACGTAGCTGTTAGTTTATAACAATTCATGCTGTGATAAAATATACGACAAAACCGCAAAAATTACGATGGAAATGTCATCAAAAAAGTAAGTACGCTCGTAGTACGTAAGTAATCTCTCTATCAAGAATCTCAAAAATATACCTGTGTAATATTTACCGTTCTGGTGGAGGACTGTCAGCTACTATTTCAATCATGAAATTTGATTACTATTCTATCATAATGAATCTAGGTCCCAACTTGTGATTTTGCCTCATAGACGTGAGAAAACAAAAAAATACTGCTACCATAAAAATATCAAAATCTTACAAAAGGAGAGAAATTTAGAACCAGCATTCCTCTACAAGTCCTTGACAAAAATAAATTCATGGCATACCATTCTTGTTTTCAAAAATAGAACCTTATTTTGTTTTTTTCTGTTAGAACTCCTTTGTAGCTGTAGCCTGAATGTTCTTATTCTCTCTTCCTTGCCTTATCTATTTTTTGTCCTATTGTTTTGTGTTATAAATTAGTTATCTTCATGCAAACCAACAGTTATGATGAGATCACATTATGTTACTATTATGTTAATAGTAACATAATGTGATCTTCTGTTGGTTTGGTAATAAAATCCTATGATTTTATTAATCAGTTAAAATAATTTATGTGATTATTAAATCATGCCTAGGTATATCTGAATTATTTTGCTTAACTGTTCACTTTTAATGTCCTTTATTTACATGACCTACACCTGCTCTACTGTGGGACACATTCATAATTCCATCAACCCTATGTCCAACTGTTTCCATTTTTTTTCTTTGCCGCCTCTGTGGTCTAGTGGTTCAACTCACCGATTTCAGATCCAGAGATCCCGGGCTCGATCCCCATGGGGAGTACAATATATTGTGGTTGGTGGTAGGACTTTGTTTAAGTCCGCCTGTCTAGCTACCACCAGCTTACCTAATTCTGTCGCCATAATAACAATTCTGGAATTGTTGTGTACGGGCATTTAAAAGTTCCGGGTGAAGTGCGCCTCCACCTTTGACCTTATTTCCACTTGTAATCAGGTGAGATGAAGGCCAAGTGCTTACCCGTCATACAATAAAAAAAAAAAATTTTATGTAGGTATCTCTATGTGCCTAATAATTGTAAAGACAACCATATTCACAGATCTTTATGCTACTGGTATAGCTCCATTATTTTTATTTATTATATTAGGTTGTCAGTGTCCCACCGCTGGGCAAAGGCTTTCCCCCACTCTGTCACTTGTCGCTATATCCAGGATTTGCATTATGGAATGCAGTTCAGTGTTACGGTTTCTATCCATACTTTTGACTTCCAAGGTGCTGTATTCCATTGCACATTGACAAACTTTAAGCTTGGACATGAGAGTGTTAGTCAAAGACCAGATCTGCTAACCATATGTTAGTGTGGGGAAGATGCATACATCTATTAGTCTATTAGCTTTTGCTTGAGGGAAAGTGGTTAACTTCCTTTCATTATGTCCCATGGACTAATTGGTCATTGTCATTTTTGGTTCGCTGAGCAATTTCCTTTTGCTGCCTGTCCTCGAAATACTGATTTTGTCCAATCTGTGTCCAATTTGTGAATTTTATCCATCCACCATTATTCTGGTCTTTGTGTGGTTAGACATACCTTGGTCTTTGTCCTGTTCATTTCAAGCCCAAACCTCAAAACTGGCGATGAGATCTTGTAGCATTGATTGCAATTCTAAGGCTGAGGATGAAAAGTCGATGTTATTGTCTACAAAACGGAGGTTTGTTAGCTTCACTCCATCAACATCAACCCTTACAACTTTTGAAACTATGATTTTTTTATGTTATGAACACTATAAGTTACTAATATTAATGGGATATTCACAATGATTTGCTGTTTTATGAGTTATCCGATATTTTGTTGTGATGGATGTTGAGGAATACAAGTACATTATTGAATTACACTAGCACATATGAGTTCATTATGATCCTACAGCAAAATAATGTTGAGGACTGTCAAGTAAGTTTTTGCTACAACCTAGAAATACTCAGCCACCCAGGCTTTATGGCCTTCCACAAAGTACTCTCTGTTGAGGCTGATAGATAATACATATGAGTTGGCAAAGCATGTAGCAGCTGTGTTACAGCTGACCGTGTGATAGTGTCAAAACCCTTATTTACCCAGCTTCCCCAAAAAATGTCTTCCAGGGTGCAGGTACAGAATATATAACAGAACAGTGCATATCAAAAGTTTAGGAGAGAGCAGGCATGCTTAAATCTCCTATTTATATTGATTTAATCAATGGCCTCCATAAAATTTAATTGTTTTATTTTATGGAGGCTGGGTCACAGAGTATTGGATCTATATTTTGATTATATAATGCTTTGTCTAAATGGGACAAAAGCTCTAATTAATTAATTTAGGTCTGATTTATCTCCTTTTTATGAAGTAGGACGATATTTGAATGAAAAAAGCAATCTGGGAATTCACCTGTTTTAGAATGGTGTTAAAAAAGTTTGTTATGTGTGAATTAGGGTTTTCTTGGTTATCCCATCATCCCCTGATAACCTATTGTATTTCATTTTCGTAAAAACCGTGTGCCTTACCGTTCCGAACCAACCTCAAATCCAGTTAATGCTGTAATATTGTCCAGGCAAGAGTGAGAATTGTAGATGCAAGAGTTGGATGTGTTGGATTTGAATAGAGTTTTTGTAGAAATTAGTGTAAATGTTCATAATCTGGTTCTGCTTGGCTCCTGATTTATATTTAAGGTTTGTTTTGCCAGTTGATGTTCCTTGTTTGGCAATTTTTAGCGGTTGGTTTCGTTCTAATGCTATTTGAAATAATTTTGTGCTGTCATTTCTTACATCTTTTCTAATGTTTCGTTTGATGTTTGTATTTAGCTCTGAGTTCTACACTATTTATGTTGGTGTTAACCTGTTCTTCTATCAGTTTAATTGTGTTTTCAGTTAGTTTATTGAATTTTTTGGACTTGTTTTATTTAATTGCTGACTTTCTTTATGCAATTTTCAAAATAACTATATTTTAATATTTTTGTATTTCAAGTCAAGCCGAGTATTAAGAGTATGATATGTGAAATGGCTTAGCTTCAGCGATCATATCTTCCACAATACTGTAGTATTACTTAGACGTGAAGAGTACTTTGAAATTAATATATGTTACAAATTTTCTCGATGAAAAAAATCCAAAGTTGACTCTAAATTGTACCAAAAATGTTCGCCATTCAATAAATACGGCCAATTAGGCCTTGACACTTTGTATAATTTGTTAATAAAAGTAAAATTGAATTAGGCGTTCTCCGCGCTCATTTCGATCACCTAGCTAGTAGTATGGGCCTAGGATTCTGTCGTTGTCTAAATCTTGTCGTGTTATGTTGAATATATGCATTAAAGTCGCCGAATATCACATTCCACGTGCACAATAGCCTCTGTTTTCACTGCAAGCCCTATTTCATCTAAATATCTTATTAACCGAATGTGTGCTTGTAGGTTGTAGGGGCATATGCTTGGAGGACAGTTAAGGATTTATATGCTGCGATTTTGAATATAAGTACGGATACCCGATCTTAGTATGCTAAAGACTCTTTTTCTGAGAATTGATGTAATAGATGTTGATGATCAGGTAGGTAGGTATATACCTACTGTAACTTAGATTTTGTCCTTGCAATGACAACTGATATATATATATATATATTTATTGTACGACGGGGAAGTGCTTGGCCTTCATCTCATCTGGTTACAAGTTGAGATAAGGCCAAAGGTGGAGGCGCACTTCACCCGGAATCCTCAACAAACTGAAGAACTGGCTATCTTACCTCTAAATGCCGGAAAACAACAATTTTAGAATTGCTGTTATGGCGCAAGAATTAGGTAAGATGGTGGTAGCTAGCCAGGCGGACTTAAACAAAGTCCTACCACCAACCAAAACAAGCACAATATATTTTACTCCCCATGGGGATCGAACCCTCTGGATCTGAAATCGATGATGGGTTGAACCACTAGACCACAGAGGCGGTTAAAAGAGGAGCAGCGCAGCTTTGGCGACGGCTATTTCTTTTTGTTTTGTTCCGAGAACGAGAGCTTGCGTTTTAATTCACCCGAGGCGCAGAATAAATAACAATGAGGGAGGTCACTCAACTTTACGGGGGGCTATTCCGAAACACCTGTGCGTTTCTGCGACGGTGAAAATAGATGTACCTACCTATCTATCTATAGCGAAACGGAACACGACGACCTCGTCATTGCGTCGTTGGGGTTTTTTATACTTTCGGAAACTGCGCTAGTTAAACATAGGTACCTACCTGGAACAAAGAAAAACCTAATGAATGCCGCATTGAGTTATCTCTGAGTTAAGTTAGGAAATCCGGCACTGTATGTATGTATGTGGCAATGTTTGTGACGGCATAACTCTCGAACGGGTTATCCGATTTTCATGAAATTTAAACTGCAGAGATAACGTAAACAGAATTTGATTGTCGCGGGGGATTTTTGATAAGTGGGGTAGTTTTTGAAATATCGCGGTGAAAAGAAAAATCTTTTTTCGCCTATATTTTTTGAATGGCTGATCCGATCAATTCAAAATTATGGACATCCAGCGATTATATTAATACTCATCAATCGGTACGAGGATTTTGACACTATGGTAGTTTTTGAGAAATAGGGGTGTTAAGTGAGACGAGAAGATTTTTGGCTTGTGGGGTCTTTTGAAAGAGTGTCGATTGCACATTGATAAAAATATATATTTAACTTATTATCAGGGGTAGCTTTCGCAACAAAGGGGCGCGTTAAGGGGTTTAATCGCTTGGTATAATAATAAATAATTAATAAATAAATTATGAATTATGGTATATCTTGTAGGTTATACTTTTAAAGGGGTGGACTGTTTACAACTAACATTCTTATGATTTGCTGAAACCACCCCTGTATTACATTAAGGGTTGAAAAAGGGGTAAATAAGGTCTTGAAAATATGTTAAAACATGAAATATCATATGAAATAGTGGTTGAGACTGCATATTTCAAAATAAGTTTATTTTTGCCCTCATTAGGGGTTGTTTTTATAATGATTGGGGCAAAGGATAATCTTTAGGTCTTGTAATATAAGAGAGGATACTTGAAATTTCATTAAAACTGGTCTATTTATCTATTGTTAGTCACTCAGATAGGAAAGGGAGTCGATAATATCTGAGAATTACTTTTGTGGTTTCATGCAAGGATTTGCGCATATTCCATATCAACAGAACATTATTGTCCACTACAATTTGAAAAGAACTTCCTCTACATATAACTGTAAGGTACGGCCATTATCACCACGCTAAGCAGACAGATTGGTGCTCATAGTTACTTTTACACATGTTTTGTTTACCTACACGAAGAAAAAAGCTGCTGCCTTTTTGGTTGACTTTACGACATCCGTGGGCTGGAGGGGTAGATTTTTAAACCACGACTACTAAGGGAACAGTTTTGAGAGCACTTTTCAAAACGACATCAACCTTTGTTTCATGTTAGAAAGGATATTACATTAAGTTAGCAACAAGAGAGAAACTGGAACACGGGTGAATAAAGAGAGCTCGAGAAAAAAGTGCTTAAGTAAAGTGAGAAAGGTGAGATAAAGTGAGAAAGCACACTTTTATCGTTTGTTAGCTAGGTACGTTCTATTTGAGAAATAATCTCCGTCTCAAACCAGACATCACGAGATCTCAGTTCGGGGCGAACTACTAGTACTGATTGTAGTATAGATAGGTACTGTGAATTCCAATAAATTCACAACCTAACTAGAAATTGCAACATATCTCAACACCTACACCTACTGGTAGTAGTATAGGTACACACTATTATTTATCCTGTGCTACATACAGGAAAGTATTGTTTACGCAATGAAGTTCGTTACTAAACCCTGCTGGATGATTTATATTATTCCCGCATAATTCCCGAAAAAAGCAGCGGTATTATGCTAAAATTGCGATGGGTTTTTGCTAACAAATCAGCACATTAACTAAAGCAGAGAGGCTAAGCAATCAACTGACCTCAGCTCTGTAGGTAGTAGTTTGATTCCCACCAAGACAAACATTTGTTTGATGAACATAGATGTATGTTCTGTGTTGGGTGTTGTCTTGATCAAACTGAAAATAAAACATCGGGACTTTTCAAATATTTGGTAAATAACATGTGTTCATTGATTCACTGGTTGGTAGGTATTTGAGTACCGGTTTTTGGTCGAGATTTAATTGCCTGTAAAAAAAACTAGTTTCTGGATAAATCTAGGTACTTACCTATCTATTTTATAATATGCTAACAAAATTATGATTGATATTGCTATCAATATATATACACTTCAAGAAAGGTCAGTTTTGATGGCATTTTTTGACAATCCTATCCTATATTTATACCTAGGTAGGTTGTAAATACCTAGGCGTCGTCGTCGGTCTTTAACCTTTATTTGCAGCACCCTGGCCACTGTCCCCATTCACAACGGAAATTGGATATGGCTATCTCGTTTCATACAAAGTTATAGATATAGCGAAAATGTGATCGTTGCACCAGTTTCGTGTTTCTTATAACTCGATTGAATGCACATTTATAAGAGACCGTTCTGTCGAAGCCGACGACCATTCATCTTTGCACATAAGAAAACATTTTAGATGAGATGTCTTTATCCTAGACTGTTGAGCCTTTTTCAATTCGCCGATTTGTCTATCAGGCGGTTTTATGATAATACCTGAGTTGCGCCATCGATTTGCGGTGAATATCACCACCATCACGGAAAAAGCGATTTCTTCCAATAACATAATGCGCACCTTATGCATGCCGCATGCTGCCTTTTGAATTTGACTTTGACCTTCGTAGGCTGCTTCATCGCTTACCATTAGGCTAGATTGTAGTCAAACGTAAATCGATCATGGAGAAAAAATTCAACCTCTCAGTAGGTGTAAGCCTTCATTGAGAATACAAAGAATTTTAATTGTAACCGGTTGAAAACCAAATGAAACAGAGTTAGGTAATAGGCCAGCTGTTCATTTTACGCAGCTGTGCAACGGTTTCGACTATGACTTGAAGATCTTCTCAAGGTGTTCCAGCGACGTAGCTCCTGTCTATTCCCCCTGTTCAATTCAGAATAAAGCCTCCTAATGAAAACCGACATCCGAAACCTACGATTCTCTTTACTTTTAGTTTAGTACACAATAATTTAGCATCGCATGAGCCAGGGGTTCTGGCGTGAAGTTTCGCCTGTTCTCTGTCTTTGCACCGACATTTTAGGCATTCAATTACCATTTTACATTTTCTTTGTAAACAGGTTTCGTTCCGGTTGTTATATATGCATAGCTTAGCGAATAATTTTAATGTCAAGGTGTAAAACGATTAGGTTGACCTTTTCGTAAAAAAATTAAACTCTCTACGCGCTGTTCAAGGCGCGAATATACAGATTCTAACTACACTCATCTGGAAACATTTTATGTGATGAATGTTTTTATGTTTATTCTGTGTTTGGGTGTAATACTGTATCATAAAATAAGTACCTATGTATTTACAAAAAAAGTATTGTTTCTAGTTTCCTTATAACAAGCTTTTATTCGTTTGGGGCTCTATGACGTTATGTAAACATATCTAGTTATGTTTATATTTAAATCAATTTTTGTTGACGTGCCTATTTGAGCATACGTTTTGATTTTTCAACCGCTCATAATGAGTGGCAATGGCAAATCATTATAATGTTTCTTCATTGTTACCGCATGCTAAGAAGGACTTGAATGTGGCAATGTGGGTGAGTCAGGTCGAGCAGGTGGCCATCGCTGCCCAACTACCTAGCTACCCATTGTTCGTGTTATTATTATATCAGCGATTGAGATTTTAAGGACTAAATCATTTGTCGCAGTATCCGTTGTGAATCGATCTTTTCTCAAGCTCATCCGAAAGTTCCTAATAAATATCAAATGCTGTTGATTCATTAAAATCGGAGGCACCTGAATGGTCAGTAGCTTCGCAGTTTGACGTTCGCAAATCGAGACCAGAACACAAAAAATACTGGCAAAGTCACGGCCCGGTTTTTCACTAATCATGCATTGGCGTATTTCCCGTTCAACCAACTCGATCGTGGAACGTATTGCAAACCGACAGGGGCAGCGGCAGGAGCAATTATGGCATTAGCAATTCATATGCTATCACTCAATAGACATGCACGCATGTACCTACTCTTTATTATTGTTACTGTACATGTTTCAGTACGAATGAAACCCAATGCAGGTTTTCAAAATTACTAAAGAATGCCCTGAGAAGTTACAACGTAGGCAAAAACTGCTTTCGTTGGAATTGTTTTTATTTACGTGGTGTTTCGTTTAGTGAGCTTAGGCTCCATCTTAGCTTGATCTACATTCGTAGTGAACTGACTCTATCTTAACATGTGCAAGATGTTAGGTGAGGTGACTCAATGCTAAGCTATGCAATGTTTTATATACAATGGCTTAAAATCAAGCTCCATTCAGCAGCTGCTTTGGTCTGGATATATATGTTGGCTTAGTATCATAAACCTATGATGTCATGATCAACCAACATCGATTAATCAATCAATATCTAATAAGTCAATGCTGCTATGTATTCTGATATGAAATGACACTAACAATATTTGGACTGTTCTTAATAATCAAACGACGTCAGTCAGACCAACGCGAATCATCATGTATCTATTTAGGTATACGAGTATAGTGATAGGATATGTCTCTAGTCTAGTTCGTCTAGTTTAAACTGATTCAAATGACGGATTCGTCGATACACAAGTAATCGAAATGAGCCAAGTGGTTCCCTCAACATGCAAATGTTTGATTTTTCGCCTCGAAACTGGTTCATGTTGCCAATAGCGAGACAGAGTAGGGGGTATCGGAAAGCGGGGTTATGAACGATTTTATTTGTTCGCTTTCTGGGTCGTCGATCTGTGCTGACCTGCTTCGTCTTACTCCCGATTCCTGAAGTGACTTGCTTGTTCCTTCAACCCCCTTACATAATTCAACTCAATGAATACAACACAACTATCGCGTATCATATGCCAATAACACAAAACTAGCTGTTTCGTATGATACATCGATGAATCAATTTTCCATGCGCAAGTCGAAAATAGAAATTGAATTACACAATCGTTGGTTGTTCTGATAATTTCGGTATCGTCAGACAGTGTGTCTTCCAGTTCATTGCACGGAGTATCGAAGCCGCAAAAATATCACAAACGGAAGCTCATGTGTGTCAGACGCGCGCGGTATGCGACATCTTCTACCTACATCCATCCAAGAAACATTAAATAATGACGACAGCGTGCCACCGGTACATAATAGTCTCACGAATAATTGGCATGAGAAATTGGGGGCCTATTGTTTTAGGTCTATGCCTTCTCAGGAGCTAACTGTACATTCGATGCATGTTCAACTGTGCAAGAGTAACTAATAATAGTTTAATATTTCATGCCAATGCAATATTAGACTAAGCGGAATTGAGCCTAGTAAACATATCAGTAACTGTGTAGTAATAAAAAGGTCACAGCGTCGATGTGACTAGCAGGATCTGTATTTATAGACGGACCAACACGCGGTTGTATTTATCTAGAGTCCCCGTCTTCCAGCCAAGTTGATACTTACTCACCAGATCGACGCGGGCGCAACAAAACCCAATACGCTAATGTTGCATAGCAATGTGATTTATGTATTCTTTGGCGATCTTTCTGGTGGATATTCACGTCCTTTTTATGGCGGTTGTAAAACTTGACCGATGACTCATTCCCACATAAAAAGAGAAAGAACTGCATCGTACGATGTTTCTTTTAAAATTCCTCTATGAATCAGCAGAACGTCTTGATGCTCAATCTTATTATTGTGCAATATATGCGAAATATCTTATTTACCGCATGATATCCTTTTAAAGTACAGATTACCATTCGCAAGTTTGAAATTGAAGCTTGGCTCACGCTAATGTAGGTAAGAAGAAGGACAGGCAAGCAGTATCGTGGAAATAGTCACACCGGACAGTCGTGTTGTCCTTATCTAAACACACAAAGCTCGTAAAGGATGCGAAAGTTTATTTCTGGTGTGAACTTTTGTTGATCACTTTTGGATAGTTGCCGCGATCTAAGAGCAACGTCAATAGTGGAGTATGTTGCGTTTCAAGCTCAGATAAAAATAAAACATTTTGTACTCCGTAAAACATTGTGTGATGTTTGATCCTGTGATGCTATCGATACTGACGGTATTTATCTAGTGTAAACAGTGCACCACATGGATCGTAACCCCGTTGCGAGATAAAACGGATGCCTGTTTACACGATAGACATACTTTCGGCATAGCTTTTGACTTTCAAATAGTGTCTATTAGAATTTAATGAACACAGTCAAGAAAATATAAAACAAGTAACTCCATAATAACTGGATACTACTATATCTTTTGATATATAGTTAAGAGAAATGTGTTTCCCTGATGGATAGTGAAGGTAGATTAGTGTTTTGGAAGAGTGGGCTGTGGGAAGGCGAAGCACCTACATTGAATTGCAACACCTGTAAAAGAAGACGTGCCGACAGGATGAGCGCAAACGAAGGGCGCCCTCAGTGGTGAGTCCTGGGACTCTTTCTTTAAAATGCGGTCAATGTATTTTTCTGTATTAGATAAACGTGCAGGCCTACAATACAGGCGTACCTACAATAGTTTGCTGTCATATGTGTCACAAATTTAACTAATATTTTTTTTTTTCCCGTAATATTTGTATATTGTTTTATATTATGTTTTTTTTACCGCCTCTGTGGTCTAGTGGTTCAACCCACCGATTTCAGATCCAGAGGTCCCGGGTTCGATCCCATGGGGAGTACAATATATTGTGCTTGATTTGGTTGGTGATAGGACTTTGTTTAAGTCCGTCTGGCTAGCTCCCATCATCTTACCTAATTCTGTCGCCATAATAACAATTCTTAAAAAAAAAAATGTTGTGTTCCGGCATTCAGAGGTAAGGTAGCCAGTTCCTTAGTTTGGCCTTATCTCAACTTGTTACCAGGTGAGATGAAGGCCAAACGCTTCTCCATAATACAATAAAAAAAAATGTTAATGTTTTTTTTTCTATGTATCTAAATGTCCTTCATCTAGTGCAATTTACAAAGTAACGAAAAGTATGATTAGATATTATAAATGTAGGTACTGTAAAGCTACTATGGATCAATCTTTGCATTTTTGTATCCACTCACAGTCGCAGGAGGACACTATTAAGGAAATTATTATAGCAATAAATTATTTACTTCATGCATATTTTTTTTAATGCATAGAATTGATGTTTACGTTGGTATTAGGTACGGTACCTTCCTTATATATATATTTTGAAGGGTAATCATGATTGTAAAGTTTGGTCTGGATATTTTATACTAGATACTACGTTACGAGTTGAGCTGTATTCATAATATAGAAATACATAAGTATTAAGTATAATTCCAATCAAATGCATACATTGTGTATGTATTAACATAAAAAAAATATGTAAGTATTATATCCGTAATCTAGTTCCCAAATTACTAACTCTGCTTAGTTTGGGGCTAGATGGCGCTGTCTAAAAATCATGTCTCGTATTTATTATTATTTATACATTGTTTTATTTAAGATAGTTCGAGTGTATACATAAGGTTGACATTATTATCAATCTTGCTCAATCGATGGTATTTATGTAAACAGTTGTACAAACATTTCGGTCGAGGGTGTGCGTCTTTGCTTGCAATTGATTTGTTATAGCATTATCCTTGTTCCGTAACAATGTTTAAACAACTTGTAATGTTTTGATGAATGATCTGACCGAGGCGAGCCGTGTTTTTTTCGTATTGTGAAGTATTTAAATATTACGACGTCGGCATTTTGCTCTCCCGCGTGCCACGAATTCTCTTACGTTGTTCTGTTTTGTTTGCTTTTTGTTTTCGAGACTTCATGTCTACCATTAAAGATCGTCGACCTTTTTACAAAACTTTCATTTGATTTAAATCTCCTTTCTGAATATTTAAACAGCAGTGGTCATGATGTTCGTTCATAAAGCTCTCTCGCTTCTCGCGGTAGAGTCGTCTCCCGCCTCGGAAAGGTGAAGACTTACACGAATAGCTGCGCGTCTCTCGATCATAAACTCCCATATGCCTGTATATTTATAGACAACGTACTAACTATTATGCTGTATGTGTTGTGCTCAGGAGACATTCCTCTTCTTCATATTTAATAACAACACCGCATGGATTCATTTTATTTTAGGTTCTAAGCTACATTTAATGTTACCGTCGACACACATGGTTTCGTTTTTTCATTGTATAACTACGATATAAACATTTTCAGTGAGCTTATCTTTCTTTGTTATATTACTCAATGTAATGTTGCAACGTTAATTTATTTAAAGGAAAGTTGATCGGGTGAGCGAAGCGAGCGAGATCTCTGAGTTAAGTTAGGAAATCCAGCACTGTGTATGTATGTATGTGGCAATGTTTGTGACGGCATAGCTGTTGAATGGTTTATCCGATTTGGATGAAATTGAAAATGTCAAGAGATAACATAAATGTAGATTAATTGTCGCGGGGGATTTTTGATGAGTGGGGTAGTTTTTGAGATATTGCGGTGGAAAGTAATACAATTTTTCACACATATCTTTTGAATGGTTAATCCAATCGATTCAAAATTTTGAATTTGCAGAGAATACATCAATACTCAGCAATCGGTATAAAGATTTTTTTTGACACTAGTACCCTAGTTTTTGATAAATAGGGGTTTTAAGTGTAGATGAAGATTTTTGGATTGTTATTTGTAAAAGTATCGGCTGCATATTCAAAAAACATTTATTTTAACTTTTAATAGGGGTGGTTTTTGTAACAAAGGGGCGGGTTTAGAGGGTTAACGCTTACTGTTAAAGGGGGCTATCTTAACAACGAACTTTATTTTATTTGCTGAAACCACCCCTGCAATGAGTTTATTTTTGTTTTTATTAGGGGTTATTTTTGAAATAAAAGGGCAAAGGATGATCATCAGGTCTTGCAAGATGAGATACGGTATTCGGAATCTCATTCAAACTGGTCTATTTATTGTTTGTTATTCACTCAGGGCTGCCAGACCAAGGGAGTCGATGAAATCCAAGAATTTATTTTAGGATGTCATGCTAGGGATTTGACTGCGCATATCCCATATCAATAGCACATTCGTGTCCAACACAATCTGTAAAACAACTTCCTCCAAAAGTGCAAGGTTAGGCCGCAATCACCACGCTTGCCAGATAGATTGGTGCTTTCAGTTAAAGTTTTGTTAACACAAAAAAACTGCTTCCTTCTTGGTGAAGCCCCTTGGTTGACTTTACGACATCCATGTCAGGGCTGCAGGGGTAGATACCCCTGCATAGCAATATAGCATTTTAAACCACGACTACTAGTACCAGTACGGTTTTGAGAGCACTTTTCAAAAATATATCAATCTCTTCGTTAGTAAGGGGGTGACTTTTTTTCTTATTGTATTCTGCCCACCCACTATGACATACGGTCGGTGCTTTGCTCTCATTCTGGTTTGCATTGGATAAGAGTCAGCAACAAGAGAGAGCCTCGAACACTGAGGTAAATAAAGAGAGACTGAGAAAAGGTAATACCTAATACAAACAAGACATCACGAGATCTCAGTTCGGGGCGAACTACTAGTTTAAATAACAAATAATGTCAGTAGAGAAATAGCTCAACTAGTGATACATCTCGGTAACACGTTTGATATCGGATGTAGGTAATTCATAGAAGTCGAAAAAATAGGGAGGTTTAGTGACCGTTCAGTGAATGTAATACTCTCTCGTGATAAGGGGTCGTTACCGCGGCTTCGTGTGTTAATTATGACAACGTACTTATTCCCTTTTTTATCGACATTTTCATATCACTCGCAAGCTTACTACACGTTATGTAATTTTATACAACCGACCGAGCTACGGTTGCAGGTCAATAAATGAGGAAAATGATAACTTTTAGTGGGGTTTAGGTATATGCATCGCTTTAAATAGGGTTTGTGCTGTTACAAGTTCCATTACTGATTGTGTTTGGTCGCATGCAGTGATAAACAACGAGGATTGTTATGTTATCAATACTATTTATTATTGAGGTTGAAACTAATTAATATTAATAGACATCCATTTAAGTTATAGTTATAAAATCGCTAACTTATAATCAACGCACAGCTAAATCCCAGAGGTCCTAGAACTACCTTGAGGATTTTAAAGATAAATTTATATTTGTTGCCTTACTATATATTTAGTAGGTATTAAACATATATGTTGAGGTATACTTTTTATATATGTAGGTATGTATATTTCATTTGTCCATTAAAATTTTACTTTATTTCAAGTAGGTACACTTTTCTACCTTTTCAGAGTATCACCTCACTCTCTCAAAGGTTTGCTGGTATAAAACTCTTTAAGGGTTAAGCTCGCCTCTGTACATATGTTTTCCTATGACATGTTTTAATAATATTTATGTGTACAATAAATAATTACAAGAATTGCAAGAATTAAAGGTGCCCTGAGAAATAATAATAATGAGCAACCGTGGGTCGATGGGATCTAGCTACCGATCGTAGTCGAATAGTTGTAAACAAAGTCAGTTCATTAGATAAAATAGAATCAGTTGCTTATACAAGCTATCTCTTGTTTCAGTGAGCTAAAGAAGCTGTCGGAAGAAAGTTTGACGCGGCAGCCGGAAGAAGTATTTGACATTATCTGCAAACTCGGTGAAGGCTCATATGGCAGCGTTTACAAGGTAAATCATTCATTATAATATGATGCTCCAGGCTTGTCTCTAGGGCAGAGCAAGGTTGAGGTCTACGATGGAGAGTGCTTTTCCAGAACGCACTGGCTCTCCCGCGCACCGAAGTGGCACGGGAAACTGGTTGGCCAGACTTCAGTATGGGGGTGGGTGGCCTGGCCGCTATGTCATAGTCAGTAGTGGACCTTTATAACCGCTAGGAAAAGCCAGCGATTCCGTTACCCGAGGTAGACAACCAGGAGGTGAATCACACCTACCCCAAAATAAAGGATGTTTTAAAGCTTTCCTATACGCAATTTTGAGGTCGGTTTTTACGTTTTTTACGACTTTATTACCTCAAAATTAATTCAAGGTCTCTAAGACACAACAAGTGTTTTTTTTAGCTAATGCGCCTACAACCCTCTTGATAAGGATATTTGCCTGTATAATGATTTGCCCCGAAACTGATAAACGAAAGATATCACAAATTAGTATGACATCGAGTAAATATCGTTGTTATGTTTTTATATTTATTTACCCTTCTCGGTGGACGTATTGATGATTTGAATAACCTCCAAAAACGATGCGCTCTTAACCTGAGTGTCGGAGTTTTGGATCATGATCTTGAAAACGTTGTTATGTTTATAATTAGAATCATCATTTTGCACTCTTGTGTTATAAAGTATGTAGAATGATTTCCAAAGAAATAAATAAGTGGTTGTATGAAAGGGACATGAGCGAACGCATTTTTGACTTCTGCGTTTTGTCTCGACACCGTGTTTAACTTGTTTTTTGTTGATCATATATATATTTATTTATAATAGGTGTACTTGTAACTGTCATAATGGAAGTAAATAATCTAGGTTTGCAACACTTTACTTTTTATTAAAAAGAATTTCACCATACAAACTCTTGCATATATTTAGATTTTAATGTATGTTATTTTAATATCGAGATTATCTCTATTCATTCACAATAATCTACACCTTGTCCATAGTTTATTTGTGCATATATTTTTTTATTCTTTGTGAATAATTATTACACTCTCTTGCTTGTGAAAAATTACCTGCAAAATTTCATTTGAACCGGTCATGCCATTACAAAACTAACGGTAGTAGAGGATCAGTTACAATAGCTTATTTTTTTACATTTTGACGTTTTTACAGATGAGTAGATATTCATATCAGGTACCGTTTGTGTGTTCCTCGCAGGCGTTACACAAAGAGTCGGGTCAGGTGCTGGCGATCAAACAGGTGCCCGTGGATACCGACCTGCAAGAGATCATCAAAGAGATCTCCATCATGCAGCAGTGCGACAGCCCATATGTCGTCAAGTACTACGGAAGCTATTTCAAGAACACGGACCTATGGGTGAGCGGACCTTTACCATTAGATTTCATGACATTTTGTATTTTATTTTTTAACACAGCGCCACCTAGCCCCGCCATGCTAAGCTAAGCAATTTGCCTAATATTGGAGCTAGATAATGGATAGAATATTTGAATAAAAAAATAACTTCTTAACCATACCTGCTCGGAAAGTAATATGTTTTTTACTGAGGCAGAATGTACGTCATTACTGTTGTATTTATGCGAGCAGAAAATGTCCATGAAAATTTATTGTTTACATGCTTTTTTTATTTTGGGTCATTTCAGTAGAAGTCCTTGTATAATTCTAAAAAATAAAAAGTTTTTATTATACAGTCTGCAAAATGATACTGGCAACTTGCTTTTTCTGAACATTAGTTAAAAAAAAAGAAAACGTCTGTCCTGAGTGGGGATGGGGAATGATCACAACCAGCAGCGCAAAAGGCACACCAACTGAGCAGTGAGGCTTGGTAAATATATTGACTTGCTATAAAGGTTATATGAACTGGATTAATTCTCGTGTACTCCTGTCTCTTGGTGCTGCCGTAGCAATTTAGCATTGCGTGGTTTATTCACCTTCATATTGCGTGGGATTACTTCCACACTATTGGAGCAAATTATCAATTGCACTTTACTGTAAGCATCTTTTACCTATTAAGACGCGACTAGCTTCCTCTCTCGTTTTCACAATTGTATAGGAAATATGAAGAGGAACACATACTGCCACCGCTTTGTGTGAAATTTAGTTGGCATTCAATTACAAATCTTTTTCAAAAGTACATGTTTTTCTGTTCGATAGCTACTTGCATGGCTCTGATTTCCTTATTAGGTTATTACAGAGGTTGTAGTATATATAGCAGGTATCTTACCTCTTGGCTGAGCTTCACGGAAGCTGTGTAAAGTCCTTTCGCTGTACCTGCAACCGACTGAAATAATAGCATGTGGGCGGCAGATGTAATTGCGTCGACCTGATTGCAAAATGTTTAGGACCGTTATGTTGTTTGATGGCATTGCCCGTGAGAAAATATAACGGACTGTGGTATGAATAATGTTAAAAAGTATGTTTGCTTAGTGCTTACATACCTACTTATAATTTATATATATCACATGAGACAACATTCAACAGAGTCAGGCCAGGGACGTGTTTGATAGTAAATAATATGATTCATTTGGATAATGTCTCATAATAGAATGATACTCCTTCCTAAAAAAAATCCCACAAATATGTGTTTCTTCGGCTAATTAAATAGAAGTTAGTCTATAGTCTGTATTCTAGAACGCCGCTCAAGGGCAGAGCCCTGCTTAAGTAGATATTTCAACCAATCAGAGATACATATTCTCTACTCAAGCGAATGCTCAAGCTTGAGCGAACTTTTAGAATACGGGCATAAAAGTGTGATGTCTTGCTTTCAGATTGTAATGGAATACTGCGGAGCCGGTTCAGTATCAGACATCATGAGGCTACGGAAGAAAACGTTATCAGAAGACGAGATTGCCACAATACTCTGCGATACACTTAAGGTAAAGTTCTGCCCCCAACCCCACAGTATTGTACCATACTGTAGAACACGATGAAAGTATCTCTATGACGCTGTTTTAGCTGTCTTATTCGTTGGAAGAGTTGAACATCATCAACGAGGCTGTATGTTTTTTATTCAGGCTAAAATTAATTCATATGCCTAGTTAGTAGATTTGCATGTTTTTTTGTTTTGGTAAATAAATTTTCTTTCTCATAGTAATGGTTGTGGTGTTGATCTGCAGGGTCTCGAATACCTCCACAGGCGGAGAAAGATCCACCGAGACATCAAAGCCGGAAACATATTGCTCAATACCGAAGGTCACGCTAAACTGGCCGACTTCGGCGTCGCGGGTCAGCTCACTGTGAGTATAAGTACGCCGCGATATTTCAACCGTACTTCATCGTAATGAAATAAGTAAAAAAAAAATGTTGATTTGATCAATCTCAAAGTCACTTCCTCGTCTGCCAACGGCAATTCCGAAGCAAAACTCGGTTACTGCATCTTTTTATGTCAAAGAACATTTCACACAGGCCGTTACGTTATCATCGATTCAAGTTAAACCAAGTTTCCCGCGTCCGTCTGTCCGTATCTGCACGTCTTATCTTGGTATTGGAAATCAAAACCATTTTTTCCCAGTTTTTCCATTATAGCACAACATTTCGTGGTCAGGTTTAGCTAATCATTTATCCACCAAGCGGCTAAATATGGCGACACTATAACAAAGATTTTATAGGATAGTTCTTGTCTTTTTTTTCAACCAAACCAAGCACAATATTGCTTGGTTTCAACACTCCCCAGCGGATCGAACCCGGGACCTCTAGATCTGCCACCAGTGGGCTAACCACTAGACCATAGAGGCGGCTATAAAGCCTCTAGACCGCCTCTGGTCTAGTGGTTCTTTCCACCGATTTTAGATCGTGAGGTCCCGGGCGTGATCCCCAGAGGGGGCAATATTTTGCTTGGTTTGGTTGGTGGTAGGATTTTGTTTAAGTCCACCCGGCTAGCTACCACCATCTTACCTAATTCTGTCGCCATTATAACAATTCTAAAAATTGTGGTGTTCCGGCATTTGGAGGTAAGATAGCCAGTTTCTCAGTTTGTTGAGGATTCCGGGTGAAGTGCGCCTCCACCTTCGATCTTATCTCAACTTGTAACCAGGTGAGATGAAGGCCAAGCGCTTCCCCGTCGTACAATAAAAAAAAAGACCAGAGAATGGATGAGGTCTTCAATGGAGCGAGCTTTCCCAGAAGGCACTGTCCTCTCTCAGGACAGGGTGGTCCCAGCCAGATGGAACCTCGCGAGGTGTACCACCACACCAGTGATATGATTCGCAGGACACAATGGCGAAACGTAACACAGTGATCGGCACCCCGTTCTGGATGGCGCCGGAAGTGATCCAGGAGATAGGGTACGACTGCGTGGCCGACATCTGGTCGCTGGGGATCACGGCCTTGGAGATGGCGGAGGGCAAGCCGCCCTACGGAGACATACACCCCATGCGCGCCATCTTCATGATACCGACCAAACCTCCCCCCTCCTTTAGGTAACTTTCATTATTACCTACACTTATGTGTTCATTGCTAACGCTTGGACATTTACAAATATTATGATTACCTCTTAATGTCATATGATCCTCGTGTCTCAATTTGTTGAGCGTTTCTGACTTTCGGAGAAGATGCGGGCTTTTGTGTGAATTTTCGTGTCATTATAATATTTGTAAAAGTTTCAAGATACCGACCAAACCACCACCTTCCTTTGGGTATGTTTCACAATACCGACCATACATCACCCCCATTTTTCGGTTAGTTAATTACAAAAACGAATGTATTTTTGCATGAGGTTAAGGAAGAGATAATATTATTTTTTGCTACTATCTAGCAGGGGTAGTCACAAGCCTCACAAGCTTAGTTGGTAGTAGCTCTGCCTGCTGCGCTGTAGGTTGTGGGTTCGATCTATCTGTATAAAGAACACCCCGTGTGTGTTATACAGCTCCTAACAAGATAACTCGTTTAGTGCAGAGCTTTTATCGGTCTATGAAGAACACCCCGTGTGTGTTATACAGCTCCTAACAAGATAACTCGTTTAGTGCAGAGCTTTTATCGGTCTATGAAGAACACCCCGTGTGTGTTATACAGCTCCTAACAAGATAACTCGTTTAGTGCAGAGCTTTTATCGGTCTATGAAGAACACCCCGTGTGTGTTATACAGCTCCTAACAAGATAACTCGTTTAGTGCAGAGCTTTTATCGGTCTATGAAGAACACCCCGTGTGTGTTATACAGCTCCTAACAAGATAACTCGTTTAGTGCAGAGCTTTTATCGGTCTATGAAGAACACCCCGTGTGTGTTATACAGCTCCTAACAAGATAACTCGTTTAGTGCAGAGCTTTTATCGGTCTATGAAGAACACCCCGTGTGTGTTATACAGCTCCTAACAAGATAACTCGTTTAGTGCAGAGCTTTTATCGGTCTATGAAGAACACCCCGTGTGTGTTATACAGCTCCTAACAAGATAACTCGTTTAGTGCAGAGCTTTTATCGGTCTATGAAGAACACCCCATGAGTGTTATATAGTTCCTAACAAGCTAATTAGCTTGGTGTAGAGCTTTTATCTGTTTTTAAAGAACACCCCGTGAGTGTTATACAGCTCCTAACAAGATAACTCGTTTAGTGCAGAGCTTTTATGTGTCTATGAAGAACACCCCATGAGTGTTATATAGCTCCTAACAAGCTAATTAGATTGGTGTAGAGCTTTTATCTGTTTTTAAGGAACACCCCGTGGGTGTTATACAGCTCCTAACAAGATAACTCGTTTAGTGCAGAGCTTTTATGTGTCTATGAAGAACACCCCATGAGTGTTATATAGCTCCTAACAAGCTAATTAGATTGGTGTAGAGCTTTTATCTGTTTTTAAGGAACACCCCGTGGGTGTTATACAGCTCCTAACAAGATAACTCGTTTAGTGCAGAGCTTTTATGTGTCTATGAAGAACACCCCATGAGTGTTATATAGCTCCTAACAAGCTAATTAGATTGGTGTAGAGCTTTTATCTGTTTTTAAGGAACACCCCGTGGGTGTTATACAGCTCCTAACAAGATAACTCGTTTAGTGCAGAGCTTTTATGTGTCTATGAAGAACACCCCATGAGTGTTATATAGCTCCTAACAAGCTAATTAGATTGGTGTAGAGCTTTTATCTGTCTATGAAGAACGTTGTAATTGTGTGTTCAGAGAACCCGACCAGTGGTCGCCCGAGTTCATCGACTTCGTGAGTCAGTGTCTCGTGAAGATACCGGACGAGCGCGCCACGGCCGAGTTCCTCCTCAACCACGAGTTCATAGGTACCACCGGCTTACTCGCTCATACTGAGGCACCTCGGCACTTGTGTCGAGTTCATCGACAAACTTCACGCTCTGAAATAAAGTTTTTTTTTTATTGTTTTTTTTTGTACGACGGGGAAGCTCCTGGCCTTCATCTCACCCGGTAACAAGTTGAGATAAGGCCGAAGGTGGAGGCTCACTTCACCCGGAATCCTCAACAAACTGAGGAACTGCCTATCTTACCTCTGAACCCCGGAACACAACAATTTTATAATTGTTGTTATGGCGATAGAATTAGGTAAGATGGTGGTAGCTAGCCAGGCGGACTCAAACAACGTCCTTCCACCAACCAAACCAAGCCCAATATATTGTACTCGCCTTGGGGATCTGAAATCGGTGGGTTGAACCACTAGACCACAGAGGTGGTTTAATTGATAATGAAACTAAGCACCAATCGTGTTGAGAGGCATCACTCTAGTTGATTGTGTACACGGTGATGTATTGTTGTAAAGATATGTTGCTGTCTGAATGTTGCGCTGACGCAGGTAACGCCAAGAACCCGACCATCCTCAGCACCATGATCGCGGAGGCGCGGGAGGTCCGGGAGACGCAGGCGTTCCGCAACGCGCACCAGACCAACAACGCCAAAACGTTCGGCGCCAACAAACAGGTACACGCACACACACACACGGACACACACAGGACTCCTAGAATATATATTCATGAGTGGGACTGAAAACCAGCGTTGCTAAGCCTTTACTTTTTTACCAACAACAACATATAGAAATTTATTATCATTATTATTATTATGTATATTTGATATTTCATCTTTAAAAACTTTATAAAATTAAGCTGTAATTCTGTAATTTTTTGCGCACAATGTACCAATTTTTATTTGCCATATTATTATGGGACTCTTTGCCAAAGAACAAGCTTTCTTGGCTTATTTTGGTAACGAGTGATCAACATTTTTATGTGTTTTGAATGATCTGAGACCTTGAAGAGGAGAAGAGATGTGGCGTAGACTTAGGAGTACTCGTACTAACGTCATCAAAAAATAAACCAGCCCGAGGTTCTTGCCTTTCTCCTTGTGTGCTGATGGCGATTCCGAACAGGCGGTACATTTGACGTTTCTAAATGATCCTAAGAATCATAATGAATAAAATGATTAGAGTTTGAGTTTGTGTTTGTTTGTTTGTTTGTTTGTGTCTCGCTCGCTGGGCAGTGCGGTGACTACGACGAGGCCACGATGCGAGCCGCCACCGACGGCACGTTGGTCCCGCACAGGGACTCCGGCAGCGAGCTGGCCGCGGACCTCGGGACTATGGTCATCAACGAGCCCGATGCCGATCTGCAGACCATGAAACGTACGTTGTGTCTGTATTACTCATGTACACGGAGACGCATGTCGGTGCTACAGCGATAGTCTCTATACCCGGGATTAGCACATCGGCCGTAGGATGGTAATCAGATGTCAAACATCGCCATACAAAACTGATTTGTTCCTTGTTGCTCTTTTACGCAAAAACTACCGAACGAATTGAGCTGAAATTGTGCACGGATATAGTTACCTTTTTTTTAACTTTATTCAAATACAACTGCGTGGGGTTAACTAGTCTGTATGTTTTTTCTGATGTAGGACACGACACGGACCCGATGGACACCAACAAGCCGAAGTACCGGCCGCTGTTCCTGGAGCACTTCGAGAAGAAGGAAGGCAACCACCTCAGCATCGGGACCACCAACGGCGCGGTGGAGACCGACCCGCCCGGGGGCGACACTGTCACGTTAGTCTTTACTCGGATTACTTCAATCAAGCTCCTTTTAGGAAGGGCCTGTATGAATGAATGAATGAATGAAAATTCTTTATTGTTCACCAAAAACATATAGAACAATTTACAAATTTAAAACTTACCTGCCTTGCCTGTACCTCTTTTCCAAAAAAACCTAGTTGTCTTTCTGTTAGAATACCTATATCTTTAAAACGCTCCCTAACAGAGTCACGAGTTTATTCTATAAACTTCCCGTACAGCTCTTTTCTGCAGAATAAAAATACTTCCAATATTTGCTGCATTTCCCCATCAAAATATGCCATAAGACATAACACTATGAAAGTAATGAAAATAAACTAACTTCGCCGTGGCTTCATCGGTAAGATGCCTAATTGTACGTACTGTGTTTGCAGCCGAGCTAAGCCTGCTAGCTAATGTATCAATATGAATACCACATTGCAACTTTGCTTCGATATTTGAACCTAGAAAGGTTGTTGCTTTAATAAAGCATTGCTGACTTTAATATTAGGGAATATGAATTTATTTTAATGCAATAATAATAATTTAACATTTAAACAAATAAAAATAGTACGTACCGACACTTCACCTCTAATCTATAAATGAACCTGCTTAAAATAGTGTATAATATAAAAAAAATAAGTTTTATTACGAATACTCACAATAAATAATCATTCACCACCAAATATAATTTATAATCACACACAAATACAGAATAATGACTATTAATGTATGTTTTTTTTTTATCTCCACTGATGTCAAAAAACGTATTGTAGATTAATATATATTTGAATAACTACCTCAATTACTGTTATACTCTTTGAACTTCCTTGAATATCGATATCAGTAACGAAAACTTGAGATACAATTACCAACCAACTTCATGGTGTCGCTTTTAGGTGTACTTTTTAAGTGCACGGGCATCGTAAAAAATTCACTTACTTATTTTTTTCAAACGCGCCAAAAGAAGTTTAACTCCAAAAGTAGCATTTGTTATTTATAATTTCCAGTGCGGAAGGAGAGACGGAAGGCGGGGCCAACCCGGCGCTGTCGTTCCAGAAGGCGTTCGTTGAGGAAGGGAACTTTGAATTCGTAAGTCAACTGCACGTCGTGACGCTGCTAGTCCTCACCGCGCGTAAGTCACACGACACGACCGTGTGGCTAACTCTCTAACCCGTGTGTTGCATGTGTGGGGGGGAATCGAGGGGGTAATTCGCCGGGGGATGGTGGTGTTACGACAGAACTGTTCCATAAGAAGGGTGACAAAACCCTTCTGAACAACTATATGCCCATCTCACTGTAGAGCCGCGTTTATAGGCTGTTTTCAAGACTGATTATCAATCGTCTCGAAGGCTTGACGACTTCCAGCCTTCTGAACAAGCCGGGTTTTAGAAAGGCTTTACAGTAGTACAGTAGACCACATACATACGTTACGTCAGATTATATAGAAGACCGAAGAGTATAATCGGCCGTATAATTGGACTACGGGAAAGCCTTCGATTCAGTCGAAACCTGGGCAGTGCTACAGTCTCTTCAGAGGTGCTCGATCGACTGCCGGTATATCGAAGTGTTGGAATGTTTATATAGCAAAGCCACCAAGTCTATCCGACTCCAGGACCAGAGCACAATCCCTATCCGATTGCAAAAAGGGGTGAGACAGGGAGACGATATCTCTCCGAAACTGTTCACCTCTGCACTGGAGGATATATTCAAACTCATGGACTGAAAAGGATATGGTATCAACATTAAAGGCGGTTACATCACTCACCTTCGATTTGCTGACCGATTAAATATAGTTATAATGGCTGAATCGCTGAAAGAGCTTAGCAAGGTGCTCAGAGACCTCAACATCGCATCCCGACAGGTGGGACTTAAACATGAGTAAGACAAATATAACAAATAAAGTCTTCAATCAGTGTTGCCAGTGACGATCTATGGATCTGAGACGTGGTCGCTAAATAAGGCCTCGTGAATAAGTATGTTTCGCACAGCGAGCTATGGAGAGGGCTATGCTAGGAGTTTCACTACGTGATTAAATCCAAAAAGTGGACATCCGTAGAAGAACCAAAGTCACTGACATACATAGCTCTCAGACTTAGCAAGCTGAAGTGGCAGTAGACAGGCACGTAGCTCGCGGAACCGATACCCGCTGGGGAGTAAAGGTTCTCGCATGGCGACCACGATTAAACAAGAAACGAAGTGTGGGAAGATTACCCACTTGATGGGCCGATGATATTGTGGCGGTCGCAGGGAGTCAATGGATGAAGGAGGCTCAAGGTCGCTTTTTGTGGCGTCGATTGGGGTTGGCCTATGTTCAGCAGTGGACGTGTGTGGGATGATATGATGATGGGTTATCATTATCGGCATCATCATATCAGATATTAAAATTATAGCCTACTAGCTTCTGCTCGGGGTGTTGCGGATAACAAGTAGCGGTGATGTTTTCCTGAAAAACATCACCCTCCTTCTGAAGCAGCTGGGTAAAAATGTGTAATTCGCTTCTATATACAAGCTACATGTGTCAACTAACAATACATTTTAAATTAATTGATTTTGACGAACAATATTTGTCTCAGCTGGACTACATTTCAAAAGTATTGTTGTGGCTTTTGCCCGCGTGACACCTGGATACTAAGTTATGCCCTTCCTCATGGCGTTCTCTATCCGTGATCGTAAGACAACGAATAGACAGACTTCAATACCATTGTTAGATCACAAACTCTCCTGATGCCAAAGGTCTCTTGACTGATAAATACCCAAGTTATACGTAGAAGGAAACATTAAAGACTGCAAAGAGTTCCACGCCTTGGCTGTTCTTATAATAAAGGTGGATCAGAACCGCTTAGTCTCAAGTAGCTTTTTGTTTTTTATTTTTATTGTACGACGTGTATTCCCTTGGCCTTCATCTCACCTGGTTACAAGTTGAGATAGGGCCGAAGGTGGAGGCGCACTTCACCCGGAATCCTCAACTAACTGAGGAACTTCTTTCTTACTTCTTCTTGGGATTTATCTGACATGATGACGATCTATTTATGTTAAACGATCAGTAAGTATCGGTGTGTGCGGTTCCAGCTGGCGTACCTGTCGAGTGCGGAGCTGGAGGCGCGCGTGTCGCGACTCGACGCGGAGATGGAAGCGGAGATCGAGCAGCTGCGCGCGCGGTACGTCCGCAAGCGGCAGCACATCCTCGACGCCATGCATCACAAGCGGACGAGGCAGCAGAACTTCTAGTGCTGTCCACTGCTGCCCGCGGGGACTGCGCTCGCTGGAGGTACCAGTGAGTCGCGTGACTGGAGGTACGAGTACGTCACGTGACTGGACCGGACCTAACGTGGTGACTGATCTTGTACATTGTTTATGTATTGGAAACAGAACAACTGAAAATGCGATATAAAGGTACACTGAGTACCGCTTTCCCATACAAATGCAGTTTCTCGTACATTTTTATAGAATTGCAGGCGGTCGCGGCTTATAAATAGACCCCCTCGGAAAAGACGACTAATGGACCTCACCAGAAGGGCAGCAGTTTCCTTCTGTTTATTATCTTTACCTTAACTGCGTCCACCAATCCGCCTGCTGAGCGCGGTGATTATGACAAAACTTGCTTCGGAGGAGGCTCTGTCCAGTAGTGGACACCAATGATGATGATGGTGAATCAGGAAAGGATTATCTATGTCGTTGCGCGGTATTTCTATGCAATAGAGTTTTCCTTTACATTTTGGATTGTATAAGTTATTAAAATAAAGTACCTCACCATATACATATAGGTATAGGTTCTCAGATGATCCCTATCCGGTTATACTGGCAACATTTCATTTGAATCGGAAATGACTTGTTTCGAAATGAACGAGGAACTGCGTTTGTACTAGAGAGCGAAAGTCAGCGGCAACCCGGGATTAAAGATCCGGCCTTAAGAATACAGTGAGATATAATAGGTAGTCACGACCCTGTCTTTACATGGGAGCAATGCTTGTTAAATGTTAATCTATCCAGATTACTTTAGTAGTTTTTTCGTTAAGAATTGTCCGTTCAGGCGATGCCTTACTGACGCTGTGTCGATATAGTCGACAGAATAAGTCGATATTATATAATAGTCGTTTAGGTATATAGCGATACAGCGGGAAAACGAAACTAAGACGTAACTCTTGATATCATAGTTATCAATAAATGTTACAGGTCATTAATTTCATACAGCGCCATCTAGCCTCAAACTAAGCAAAGCGTTGGACGGAAAGTTATATGGTAACTAGAATGTTGACAAGATATTGGCACAGAGGGCGCTAGGTGCGAACTACAGAAGTGACATTTCTAATTTGTTGTTTATTAGTCTAATTAGTTCCGTTTTTCTCCACCACGTTCACTTTGATCCTTTTATATGATTCTAAGCGAACACGGAAACGGAACTTGTGGCTAGATTTATAGTATGTTTACGTCATAATGTACATATCACTATCACAATTCTACGTTACTTTTGATAGTTCGTTGATTGTGTTAGTAGAGCTTAAATGTTTTTTTTTATATTCTGACTATTTATCACACTTGGAACGAAATAATAAAGTCAATTTATGTACATTTCTAAGCCTAAAATGAGTTGAAAACACCTTTATAAGGCCTAAATCGTTTAATGTATAGTTTATTCGCACTAAAAGCGTTTCTAGTTTTAAATACTTGCATTTCATTCAAATAGACTGACGTCATAAATCAATAATGTTATTTATACCTGGCTTTACCACCACGGTAGATGCCAAATATCTTGGAAAACGATAGATTTTGTAAACGTGTCTGCCGTAGTGCGCAGGCACGCCATGGCGGCCTAATCAAACTTCGGAAGCGTTGGCCAAAGATTGTGATCGTGCGAACCACTTTTTTATTGATTATATATTATTTTGTATTATTTACATAAATAGGTACTAGTAATGTACACCTGTGGCTGTTTGACGCGTTGACTGCCGACTGTTGTCGTCGCGCGATTATATATGCAGTCAATGTGTTAAATATGGAAGGCGTTAGGAGTATCGACTCCATAGTAGCCTGTTATCTTACTTGAGATAGTAGTTTGTTATTCGTTAGCAAATAGCGTAATGTACGAGTCAAACAACGCGACATATCTTTGTTGGTCTAAATATCGTGCGAAGCGAACTTTGTTGAATCTTAACGTTATATAGCTTTCCCTAAGTCTGTAAATATTAAATGCCAACAAATCTGAAATAGAATAATGAATACGCGTCGATTGCGTTGGACCAGAGATAGATCTACTTTATTTTTAAATTTTTTGAACATTTAATTATCCGAAACATTTTGTTGTGTTTCTTTATCGACGCAATATCGTTACTTTGATTTAGATAGCAATGAAACTGTCGTAATGAAAAACGTTATGTTATTTGAATAGCCAAAATACCTGACTTTATTCGGCAAGATATAAATAGGAAAAGATAAAATAAGTGTCAAGGATATAATTTTTGAAGTATGACCGTTGTAGCCTTATGGTCGGCGCTAAGCTCGGCTTGGAGGAAACGGTATCAGTACAGGTACATACAAGTTAAATAGTCACAAATCGCGTTAAGGGAATGTAGCCTGTATTTATACCTCGTTGTGTGCGCTTTTTGTTTGCGCGTGGGTCTGGCTCCTGGATCCTGCGTTATTTATTTCTCTGGCTGTCTGGTTTCTGTCTCACGTTACTTATTAACATTCTGTGTCATACAGATAGGACATTATGTTTTTGTAGCGTACGTTAAGTAAATGTATTATATTCATGACAATATTATATTTGTAGATACGTAGTTTTATGATACGTGTAATGTAGTTATGAGTTCCGTTTTGATGTATTGTGTTTGATCGTCGTTAAATGAGTTCCTTATTGTATTTAGATCTCAAATGTATTATCTCGCTGTGTGTAAATAATGTTATCTTAGAAGTGTGCAGACTCGAGACTTGTTACTGCGACTCTCATTATTAATGGTGTTTATTTTGGTGTAATAGAAACTTTGACCGCTGTCGGTTTTCGGTGTAAATAATATGTCAGTGTAGAAATGTGCGCTCTCTCGTGCCTTGTATCGTGATGTCTGCACACTGCACGTTTCATTCAACTATTATCTGTTGGTACATTAGTGGGTTGTGAGATGAATTTATCGGTCAACGTGAATTATTTGATGCGCTAAGTACAATCTCAGAATTATTCGATATAATATAGCAAAGAATGTGTGATCTCTAGATTAGGTAACGTTAATGAAATGTGAAAGTATTTTGGGTACCTACTTTGAAATCATTCGGTAAATCTAACTTTTGTAAGTGCCATTACTGAAGACACAAAGTATTTTCATACCGGAAGCGATACCTTGTAGTAATATAGTTCTGATGTTTTTTTTTATATGAATTGGTAAAAGCATATATTTTTGTGCCATTGGAAATTATAGAAAGATTTATTTTTGCTTTATTTTAAAGTTGATTTGTACACTAGTGAAATGAACTGCCCTCGAGCAGGTACATATTTGCCCGAGCGTTTCTGTAGACATTCATTTGATGGCAACATACAAATATACAGGGTAATGTATTCAGTCGTCAGCTTGGACTCGCCGCTTCCAACGATCATTCGCCTTTTTATAAAACAAAAAGCTAAAACAATTATAGAATAGAATAGCCAAGCAAGTTGCTTAGTCAGAGTGTTGCGGTGATATCAAATGCTCATTTTAGTGTTTGATAAGCAACTTGTACCAGATTGTAATGTTAAATATGTGTTTCTCTGTAAACTAATGTATGGATTGTTTCTGAACAATTAGGTAAGTTGTGAATGGTTCGTGTTGGACGGTGGCTTCAAGTGTGTGCGATGCGGCGGCGGCACGAGCTCCAAACGAAACATCAAATGGTTTATTTCGTTTGTGAAGAAACGGTACACTATTCATACTAAAAAAGACTTTAAACTTTACAACGACCATATTCACAATCGGTACTATTACTATAGTACTCATGGCGTTGTTTGTGAATACGGCGTTGGTGAGTGCGTGGCCTAGTGCCGCCGCCGCCGCCTGCCGGCCTGCAGTAGTCGGGTGCGAGTGAGAACGAAGTGCACTTGTACCTCCGTAGCCCCTCGGTGTAGTTAGATGCGAACGCATTATATTTTTGGACACTCACTCATTAAAAGATTAATTATAAAGTATGAACTTTTATTTCTTAAATACGTTCACGTTTTTACCTTCTACAGAAATAACTTACTCTAAAATAAAGCTATGGATAAAACACTAATTAAAACGCAGATGAGAATCGCTGAAAGGTCAATTTTAAAACTAGATTTGACTAGTTAATCGGGAATAGAATTTAATTTAAAGCAAATAGTTTTCATTGCACCATAAGATGTGATTTGGATTGCTTGACATTTAAAAACAGATGATGGTCAGATCCATGTAAACTAACTAAGCAGAAGACGACTTGACAATGTGAAGGGCAGGTCAAAGGTCAATGACCCCTGCCCTCCCTACTGTGCGCGGCAATCATACTATTTAATATATTGGTGCAAATCTGAATAAAATAATGTTCAGTACTCTCCGTCGGACACGGTAGGGATTTAGGTATTATCTATAGCTAATGCATATCACATCCCATGACAATATTATAAAATGAAGTCGCCTTCAAATAACACTATCGGTGGGTACATACTAACGCACAACTAATTAATATCAGTCAATAAACTAAACGCCTAACAATAAATAACATGTTATCAAACGATGCTGCCATCATTACTTAAATAAATAAAAGGTATCTACTTGTTTAATACTTAACAGTGTCTTCTTACGACTACAAAAAACTTTTAGAACAATATTCTGGAAAGATTAAGTACCTAAAAAATAAAAACTAATTTGTTCAAGGGTTCTTAACCGACCGATAAAAAAACGAAATATAATATGTTAGATTCATAGACAAAAAAATTATATACAATTTCGATTTCAGGTACTTTATCCTCGATACATACACAAGTTTGGAATGCAATCAATGGAATGAAGAGTATACAAGTGGGAATAAGCCTAGCTATACGTATTTCTAGTAGCTGCCTACCTGTTCTATGAACTATCATATGTTTGCTTGTAGTAGTAGTAGTAGCAGCTAAACATTACCCGACAACCTGGGTCCTTAGCGAGTGTTCGGTAGACAGCTCATCATAAAATGAGCTGCATCCTGCAGAACGTGTTTGTGTCGGGTGCTAGGTATCTTATAATGACACAGACAATGACAATGGAATAACTCGCAACAGAAATTCGAAGCCTTTACGACTTTCGATCTTAAGTTTGAAAGATAACAGGCACTTTTAACCTTCTATTCGTGGAAAATAGAAATTAAAGTCCTGGAACTATGGACAGGTACTCACACAGTGGTATCAAATGACTGCGTTGCATATGGTAAGTGGTATTTTCGCCAGTTATTGATGACTTACAAGTTATGTAGCACCTCATTAGTTATAATAGTGTAAAAATATATTTGTGTCACAATCTACAGCCCAACATTGCTGGGAGTGATTATAGTATGTAATGTACATCTGTTACTGATATCTAGGCAAGTTTTTTACAATCAAACTTAAAAAATCTACACTGTCCCTCGAAAATATAAATAATTGCGGAACTTACTCTACTATTCCGTACAAAGTAGGTACCGTGTTCTCATAACTACTAAGGTATTCTTCGAGAATAAACGATCAAAAATCTCATACATACATGATGTTATCTACATACAGAAGCATTTGTAGTGTGAAAAACACAGGTGCCTTGAGATCCCTTCTGAGTGTGGATTAAAAACCATTGCTTTTAGCGATTAGAAGACTCTGTTAGCTATTTTTTCTGTGTTTTAACGATGTTTACAAATACTATGATCAAATACATACAGATGCTCCTGATATCTAGATAGCACTACTCACAACTCCATAGAGGTTGCTCATCCTATCGATGGATACTATAAACGAAGAAAAACAGGAGAATAGCAGAGGAAGGCCCTTCCTCATTGTTTCTTTAAAATCACTTGGCAATACAGCAACGAGTCCAGCACTGAAACAGGAAGATGTTCATTCACACAAGGGTCATGAGGAGAATGGAGACTTGTGCTTCAGAGACACTTAATACTGTATGTGGTGTAGTGGTGCAGAGGTCCTCGGTTAGCGGTAGTGTTTGATTTAAGTTTGCTGGCTAGCTACCACGATCTTACCTAAGTATCCGACATAGTGTCTATATTTCAACAATCCAACAATTCTAATTATATGTTCAAGGATATGGAGGTAAAATTTCCAGTTCCTCAGTCCGTTGTGATTCCGTGCACTTCCCACCAAATCTACTGAACAGTTTGAGCTGAAACTTTGCATTCTGGACTAGTTAAAACATATGTATAACTTATTATACAGAAACTAGTTTATAATAATGGTGAGATTGGATGATAACTTGGAAATTCATCTCACAGACAGACCAAAGGTAAGTCAATTATGCCTATAATTCTTTCATTTTAAAGGTAGTGTAAAAAGTCTAGGGAACTCACAGTACTGTGCACCTCCCAGTATCATATCATATGTGTGCACCGTCCCCGCACTCCGCAGTAAGACTTCACAAATGAACAGATACAGCACTCTCGCCGTCTCAAACAGGGAATCGAAAAGCAGCCATTTGGTGATGTTCTTTCCTGTGTTCTGTGACGTGGATCGGAACATCACAATGCTGCTGTTGATGAAACCAATCCCCGAGGTCGCCATGATGAGCCCGCACACAAAGTAGTGGAGCGCTGGACAACATCAAAAATAATAGTTTCAAATTTCACGACTTCTCACCAGGATTCATATGCATTTTGAGTGACTGATGCCTGAATAAAGGTTGGTGGTAAGACTGTTTAAGACCGCCTTACCTTATTTTGTCCCCATAACAACAATTTTAAAAATGTATAAGATAGCAAGTTCTCAGTTTTTTGAGGATTCTGGGTGTGCCTCCACTTGTAACAACTATGCACAGCCCAAACTAGAGGTCCCAGTTACTTTTTTTTTTGTGTTACGGCAGAGAAGAGCGTCATAATATATATATATATGGACAGACAACAAGATATTTGAATTTGTAGCTAATAATTGCTCTAAAATAAATAAAATTGCGTTAAGGGTTCTTTTTTATTTTTATGTTTATATTACAGGTAACTGGTTAAAGTATAAATACTCGTAGAGAAGTTTGCACAGTTTTAGGAAATTCCCATGAGATGTTGGGACTGAATTCCTGGTTTCACTAGTAAGAGTACATAAGTATGTAGTAAGTAACTGGTAAGTACCAGTTTATAATACAGTAGTGTCAACTCAAGTTCTAATGAAACAGGGGGACTAGCCTCTGTTCCACAGTGAAACCTTATAGTTAGTTCTTACCCAATATACTTCCAACCAGCTCTTGCTGATAGAATAGGTGAGGATTCAGCAATCGAATTACTGCAAATGAGAATGCTGACACTGCAGATACCTAAAAACAAATTAACAAATTATAAATAAATATCGAACCATATTAGTATCCAGAGTTTAGTAGGCAAGGCAAGGCGAGGTCTATGTTGGTAAGCTTTCCCAGAAGACAATGACTTGCTCACCAATGGAACACTGCAAACTGTTTGGTACTGGATTTCGGCAAAGAGTGGTCGCTAGCCAGGTGAAACTTTACAGGTCCATTCCCCACGGTCCACCTACCCCTTACTACTAAAATGGACAATCAGTATTTGAACCCAGAACCTCCAGACTACAGCCACACACCCTACCACTAGCCCACATAGGTGCTTTATTCAATAAAAACTAGAATAACGATTAATAATTATTCATTCATTGATTTCAAATATGTAGGTAGGGACCTACCGCTAATCGATAAAAATATGTATCAGACTCAATAGGTACAATTGTTTACAAGGATTTGCACCACTGTCATTTCAGATTGCAATCCTGAATGATGTGTTATGAAGTTCTTATTCAAGAAAGTTGGTAAGAAGATAACAAAAAAATCTGTTCTAGGGTGTTAGAGGAAGGGACCAACCAATTAAATTCAATGTTGAACCAAGTGAAGGGTCGCAATTGCAGTATTTTTTTTTGTCAAGATCGAGAAGTGCTAGTAGGTCAAATTAAAGGGTTTGTGTACCTACAAATCTTAAATTTTTGTTAGCGGAACGCAGGATTCGTTCACAATCACAATTATACGTACTTACAGAAAACACAACAGCGACGATTCGCACAAACATAGCGTAGTCCATTTTGGCCATTGCAACAACACAAGTAACACAACCAAAATTATTTATTTATTTAAACGAGAATTTATTTTTAATCGATTTTACTTTACTTTCTGTCTGTCTTCAATTCCAATCAAACTCAGAGAGAATGACACTGACTGACTGACATGATGTACAGCACTACCACCACCACTGTAGGGTTCGCATCTTAGAACTAAATAGACGATGAAGAAGCTAGGCAGAATTTTAATGGCGGATATCGTATCCTACTTACTCCCTCTTTATTTCTCGTTCTGTCATGAAGATGATTGGCTGTCAGATCATTTCAGATACAATTTTATTATGACTAAAACTTCTGTTATCCGATCCGGTTATCCGATTTCAATGAAATTTAAACTTTTAGGAGATATCATAAACATAAATTGATTGTCGCTAGGAATTTTTGATAAACGAGGTAGTTTTTGAGATATTGGAATGAAAATAAATACAATATTTCATCCATATCTTTTAAATGGTTGATCAGATAACCTAAACAAATTAATTATGCAGAGATTACACTAACATATTGTATCAATCGGTTTCAATTTTTTTTTGACACTAGGATATTTTTTGCAAAATAAAGTGTTAAGTGAGACAAGAAGATTTATGTCTTGTGGGGGTGTCATTTGAATTAAAGTTATTTTACTTTGAATAGGGGTGGATTTTGTAACACATGGGGCGCGTGAAACGGTTGGTATGTCTTGTAGGATAAAATGATATTATGATATAGTAATAGTAGGTTGACCTAACAACTATTTTTTTTTTACTGATACCATTACTTATTTTGATTACTGTATTGAAATTAAGGGATATATTAGATTGAAGTCAACAGATTGCAAAACAGTTTATTTTAAGTAGGGGTGGTTTTCAAGATATTTGTTGCAAAGGATTCTCATCAGGGAGGCTACCGGGCATTTCGCCGAAGTTCATTTTCATCCATTGATTTCATCCCCATCTTCATCAATCGATAAGTCTGCAATGGTACCGCCGTTCTTTATGAAGTTCGTCAATGTTAAGATGGGACTCCTAGCATATAATGGATTAGGGATTTCAATAAGAAACAAATATTAAATAAACGAAACGCAACGTTTTAATAAAAATGCGATCTACCATATTTTTTTAATTAGAATGTCATTTATTGATACTCTGTAGTACTTATTATTTTTAATTTCAAGGTATAAAATAGTAATTTTACCTTAAAACGAATTATTTTAATCATAAAACCGAAAAATGGTGTGTTATGCAAACGCAACGAAACGCAGAGGCCAATCAAAGAAGAAGAAGAAGAAGTTCCCAATGTGATGAGAGTTTGTAATAGAGATGGTGTATTAGGGTCATATTTTCGTATTATTTAATTTCTGTGATTATGTTATGATACCTATTATAATATAATAGTCAAATAATAGGTAGTGTTTCGACTGATTCCGATTCTGTATTCAACGCTACTTACGGCGTTTAATAGATATTCTCTTTGGGTAGGTATCCATAATCGGATAAAAGTATATTATGATACGTACATAATGTAAATGTAACGGTTATTAAATTTTTCTTCATCTTTTATGAGGCTTAGGACTGTGAACGAAAATAAAGATAAGTTGGCGTATTTAAAAAGTTAATTACCTATGTAGGTACCTACAATGATTATTTATTGCTATTATTCACACAAATTGACTCCTTAGCAGATGAATATCAATCACAGAGACTATTATTTACTCAAATTCACTCACTTCTAGACGAATATCATTCGTCGATTTGCTGACGTTTCGAGATCATTTTGAGACCCCTTCTTCACGAGCTTCGCCCGCGCGCACGTAAAAAACTCAAAAACGTAAACGTAAGAAACTCAAATGCGGTCTGGAATATGTAATAAAGTGCCGGGACGGTAATGTTATACCTACTTTTGCACGTATCAAACCAGTGAAGTGTTTTCGAGATTATGAAAGGTTCTTTAGTATTGCAAACGTAAAGTTACTTCGCCATGTTATTGCAGACTACCGTCGGAAGATTGCGAATACAGAAAAAACGCTATACGAGTTACATCTTCAGTTGTCTAAGGTTTTGCAAAGGGAGTCATGGGAATTGTTGGATGCTATGTCTTATAACAGGTCAGATGCCATTGAATGTAACACAAGGATTGTGCATGACAATAAATTGTTCAACCTCAAAAGAAATTTTGATACGGAATACCGCCACATTGAAAACAACATAAGAGCGAGTACAGACTTGGACGATATTCATGTTGTAAATTTGTCATCCGTGTCTTTGTGTGATAATGCGGTAAGTGCACTGGCACGCGGCCTTAATTTTGCTCCTGCCCCAAGAAAAATACCAAATGAGGGGATTATTATGAATATTGAAGATGCAATATCGAGGAACAAAATTCCGAATCAGGACGCGGAATGTATCAGGCAGGATGTGTCTTCAATCCTTAGGAGAGCTAAACCACCGAAAAGTAATATACCTAAAGAAGAACTGTTGGCATTGAAAGAGCTAAGGAATAATAGCGAGCTTTTAGTACTACCAGCTGATAAGGGCAATGCCACAGTGGTCATGAATACCATTGACTATGAGTCGAAAATGTTAGTGCTGGTGAGTGATGAAACTATATATAAAAAGGTAAATTACAATCCCACACCTAGAGTTACCACTAAGGTGGTTAAATTACTACAGATTTCTGGTGAGAAAGAACTCCTAACTGCTTTGCGCCCTCCCAATCCAACTACACCTAAGATTTATGGTTTACCAAAAATACATAAACCTGACTGGCCCTTAAGACCTATTGTAAGCCAAATTGACGCTCCCACTTATAAATTATCAAAGTATTTAGCTTCAGTGCTTCAGCCATTGACGGGAAATACTAATAGTTATGTCAAAGACTCGCGACATTTCGTACAGTTGATTGCGGATGTGACAGTGGAGCTATCTGAAGTAATGGTGAGTTTCGATGTGTCGTCTTTATTCACAAACGTGCCAGTAGACGATGTGTTGACGATCATTGCTGATATAATCGAGGCAGCCGGTTTTCCCGCCTATTACATTGAATGGACTGAGTACTGCATGAGAAGTGGATATTTTGTGTGGAAGGGTGAGCATTACATTCAGGTGGATGGTGTAGCCATGGGATCTCCCATTGCCCCAGTAGTGGTCAATATTTTCATGGAGTGGATCGAGGAGGAGGCTTTATATACAGCATCTATAAAACCTAGAATATGGTGGCGTTACGTGGATGATGTGTTCGCTATTATCACTCATGAGGCACTTGATGGTTTCTTAAACCATTTGAATTCAATACATCCAAAAATAAAATTTACTACTGAGAAGGAAGTAGATGGTTTGTTACCCTTCCTTGATGTGCGTGTGGTACGGGATAAATTTGGTTGTTTGTCACATTATGTTTACAGAAAGCCTACACATACCGATCGTTATTTACACGCAAGTTCCCATCATCATCCTTTACACCTACGTTCCGTTCCAAGAACGCTCATTGACCGGGCCCTCAGTCTTTGTGATCAAAATCATATTGAGGCCGAGTTGAAGCACGTAAAATCAGTATTGGAGAAAAATGGATATAGTTGGAAGCAGTGTGCTGGGGTGGTAAAGGCGAATGAGTACAAACGTCTTCCGGGAGTGGAGCGTTCGCCAATCTACTTACCGTTTATTAAGGGGGTAACTGATAAGATTGGTGACTATTTGCGCCGGAAATATTCTATTAAACCTGTTTTTCGTCCACCTGGCCAGCTTAGACAACTGATGCGCTCACCAAAAGATGGTGATCCTCTCAGCGTACCCGGGGTTTATAGTATACCGTGTGACTGTGGCAAGAGTTACATAGGTGAAACCCGACGAAATATTGCGACAAGGCTGACTGAACATATCAGGAGTGTGAAGAATGTAGATGTTGAAAAATCGGCAGTTGCAGAACATGCATTAATCTCAGAATCAAATCACTTCCTTAGATTCGACCAAATCTCGGTACTTGCGAAAGAGAAGTTTTTTGTTCCTCGCAAAGTACGAGAAGCTATTGAGATTTATCGTAACCCGAATTTCAATAGAGATCACGGATGGGGTGTTTCAACATCGTGGAAGCCACTTCTGTATTCTTCTACACCAACCAGTAGTTCGCGTTTCGTGTTGGAGAGTGATGTTGTGAGTGCAGCGTGTACGCAACCTTATAGCTGTAATGACGACACGGAGGAACCAGTTTGCGAGTCGCCGCCGCTGCCGCCGCCGCCTGTACCTTCTCAACGAGAAGTGCGGGCACAAATCCGCAGTTTGCGCCGCGCGACCGACGAACGTGCGCGCGGGCGAAGCTCGTGAAGAAGGGGTCTCAAAATGATCTCGAAACGTCAGCAAATCGACGTATAAATTTTGTGGTAATAACCGTTTAATTTATTTAATTATGTTGCATAGCCACACAAGTTTCAATTCTATGAATATCATTCGCACAAATTCACTCATTAGCAGACGAATATCAATCAGACTATTATTTACTTAGATTCACTCACTACTAGACATATATCATTCGCACAAATTCACTCATTAGCAGACGAATATCAATCACAGAGACTATTATTTACTCAAATTCACTCACTTCTAGTACCTACGTACGAGAACACATAACACTAACGGCAGAGCAGAGCGACAATACTAAGCGCCATCACAGCCACCGCGGCGAAGTCTATTATATAGACTATTATAAAATAATATTATACCGAAGATTCCAATACCTATTACGAATATACATTGCTAATATTAGGTTATCTAACTATTATTCATTTATTAGTCACACCTCTAATGTGATGCAAGTTTGTATTTGTAAACACAAAACAAAAATATGAGAAAATGTTCTAAATATTTATTTAGAGCGCTTTGTAGACACGAAAAGTAAGTAATTCTAATACATTTATAAGTAAAATGTGCGTTAACTTAGCTTTCCACGTTTTACTTACGTCATGAGTGGTAATTTTTAGATATGCCGTCCCCTCGAATAGTTTCCCAAAGACGAGGAAATCTTGCTGCAAAATGACTGCGGCTCTTCGTTTCGATTGTAGCATCCCGACTTAACTCTATAGGGTCGGGGACCACGAAGACTTCGCCCGAAATGGAGGGATAGTACTTGCGTGAAGTGTTGGAATTAGTTTGTGGGTGTGTATTGCAGCAGCAATACAACAGCTGTAAGTGCACTGCTGTTTGTTCTAGATCAAGCAAACCACCGCCATACATACTTATTTGGCAAATACAAGAATGGCTTGATGAATTTTTGTCTCCAACTTGTTCTAATAAGGTCCTATTATTTTCAGAAAACCGATTACATATTGGAGCCCCCGGCTTTTTATAGCACCAAAGGAGGACTTGTTATAGCCTCCACTCCCTTGAGCAGTGGAGTTGGTGGTGAAGAGCAAATGGAACTGAAGAGCAAATGTTGAGAATGGCGGACAAATCATAGTGGAAGATTAGAATAAAATAAATAAAAAAGACTTTTATGTTTACCACACTACCACAATTAGGAAATGCTTATCTAATAATAACCCTAATTTAACTTTTGTTTTAATCATAATATGTTATCTTACATTTATGTATATTTACAGTTAGGTTTCTGAGGTTGTCGCCTCAGCAGCCTTGATCAGAAGAATTTGGCAGAGTGGCAGATTAGTATGTGTTAAATTGAGACAACCGCATATTCACTTAATTAGATTTTAGAATCAAATATGTAAATAAAACCTATATACCTTATACTTAATTGCTTATTATTTATATATAAAAAGGTGGGTGTTTCATGATGAAGTGCCATACTTTCTGAGAGAAGCATAAATAATACCTAATAAATATTACAGGACTATTTCATGCTGTGTGAAATAAATGTCCTGTAATATTCATCAGACCTGTCGCAATGCATGGATCAGAGGGTTGGGCTATGAAGAAGACGGATGAGAGGAAAGTGCATGTTACTGAGATGCGAATGTTAAGATGGATGTGTGGGGTGACAAGGTTAGATAAGATCAGAAATGAGTTTATAAGGGGTAGTTTGAAAGTGGCACCAGTTGTAGAAAAGTTGAGGAGTGCTAGGTTGGCATGGTATGGGCATGTAATGAGGAGGGATAATAGTCATTTGACCAAAAGGGTTATGAATTTGAGCGTGGATGGACATGTGAGCAAGGGAAGGCCGAAAAAGAGATGGATGGATTGTGTGAAAGAGGACATGGGTATGAAAGGTGTAGATGCAGAGTTGACGGTTGATAGGAGTGAGTGGAAGAAGAGAACATGTTGTGCCGACCCCACCGACCACACCGATAAGGGCAGGAGAATAATGATTTATTTCCATCATGCACAAACCAAGCAAAGCTTGTAATTAGACAACTAGATTTTGGAAATAATACTGTATTGTTTGATGTGTATGTATCATCATATAATACAACACAGAACCTACATCAATACCTATTCATCAGGAACTAGATTTTGGAAATAATACTGTATTGTATGTAGGTATCATCATACAAATGTTATTGCTGGGTGGGAATCGAACCCACAATACAGCTCAGAAGCACATAGGCTGGCTGTTCTTTCGAAGGTTTCTCCCTGTCCATGCGCTCTAGGTTTCGAAGATCTTCAGCGGCCTACAACACAACTCCCTCCACGGCTCTCAACCATAAGGAAAAGACACATACAAATTACTCTGAACACGGCAATAGGTGGGTCACTTATAGAAGGTACAACACAACTCTCTCCATGGCTCACAACCATACGAAAAAGACACATAAAAATTACTCTGAACACGGCAATAGGTAACATAAAGTAGGTAGATACTACCCAAAATCGCCCACAACCCAACACTCTCCATGGCTCTCAAACAAACGAAAAAGACACACACAAATTACTCTGAACACTGCAATAACATATAGTGCCCAGAAAAACCCAAATATGTATCCTAAATTTGCCGAAAGCTGAATAATTCGGATGATGGTATTGATAACCGGTGCTCCGGCTTCAAGTTATTCATCCAATAAAGATACGAACCATGGCAAAACAATTATTGAAGCCCATCTGCCTTACGCGGTACCGAATCTGTCATCTAAACGTCAAAATGTACTGAATGGACGGGTTTCATAACATGTGTTCACTTTTAAGATGGGAAACGCCATTTTGTATTTGACACTTGTGATACCCGGTAGGTAAAAATCGTTTCTAGTTCTCATGAAGCTAATTTTAAGCCAATGGAGATCGGCTACGCCGTCGCCGGTACGGTCCCAGTTTACAACCAGGATCTTCGCAAGGATACAATTTGCGATAAATACATGTTTGTCGTTACAAAATAACTTTGGGCCTAATCTGCCGAGGGCGGCAGAGTGTCAGGAGAGGCAGTGTTACGTTTAAATTGAGTTGCCATCTGACGACGAGTAAGCAACTTGCGTGACGTCACTCGGCCCATAAAAATAGTGCGCGCTCTCGCCACAGGGCAGGATCCAGCCAGTCGTTGAAGAGTGAACTACTCGCTATTTTTTTTTTTGTTTAAATGATAAACAGGGGCCCTACCGCCGACGGCGAAGCCGATCTCCATTGGCTTAAAATTAGCTTCATGAGAACTAGAAACGATTTTTACTACCGGGTATGTGTCATATCCAAAATGGCGTTTCCCATCTTAAAAGTGTACACATGTTATGAAACCTATCCGTTCAGTACATTTGACGGTAAAAATCGTTTCTAGTTCTCATGAAGCTAATTTTAAGCCAATGGAGATCGGCTTCGCCGTCGGCGGTAGGGCCCCAGTTTGTGATAATAAGGTGCTACCATGCCCAAATCGGTATCGAGGTCGCTATTTTTCTAATAACCTAGAACAAGTAGAGAAGTCATTTCTCTGATGACTAATTTCTAGAATGAGATAAAACTAATTTTATAACATTACAAGTGTTCCCTACATCATAAACCTAAATACTTAATATTATCTTAAAACATTGATTATTACATAACTATCTAATGGGCAGTTTCTTAACATTGAGAAATCACCATTTAACTGTCAACTGGTACCTATAGCAACATAGGGCCACGCGTTCTTATCGTCGATATAGTCACTTATTTTGTAGTAGGCACTTTTAATTAAATTATTCTTTATATAGGTACAATTTTAATTTACGAGCAGAGTTTGGTGGCGCTTTGAGGAAGCTTATTATAGAATCGTACACAGTTTCCTAAGAATGAATGATTTACTTTTCCTTAGCGATACCTAGGTAATTATGTCAAGTTTATTTTTATTTCTAGTATTAACACTGTGTACATCACTTCTTTTACCAAACTCATCAATGTTCCCGTGAGCGTGCATTAGATTTTCATAAATGTATTGGGAGCCGACTGTAAGAATACTATCAATAATAAACTCTTTTTGGAAAAAAAATGGAACCGACTTCACCACTAAAAAACTTACAAATAACTGTTAGGGTAAGTTCATATAATTCCTAGGATCTCTGGATCTGACACCGGTGGTCGAATCACTGGACCACAGAGGCGGTTAAAACTATTTATTGATCACATCGATGACGGCCATTTTTTTGGTGCCTGGACAGTAGGTAGGTACGGGAGTCATACTTGCGACTCGGACACGTTTAACAATGTGTTTAATATATAATCGTTGAGCGCCTGTTCCTGGTAGCAACTGCTCGTATTATCGAAAATCAAAGAGATAGAAAACTGTATTTGTAACAATTATTATATAACGTTAAATAAAGTTGCATCTACCGATAAAAGTAAAAGTCACAAAATTAACGTTAAATCATAAAACGTTTTAGTAACGTTACCTGCTGCTGGGCCGTAGTAAAGATACCATACATACATACATACCACCATCTTACCTAATTCTGTCGCCATAATAACATTTCTAAAATTGTTGTGTTTCAGCATTCAGAGGTAAGATAGCCAGTACCTCAGTTAGTTGAGGATTCCGGGTGAAGTGCGCCTCCACCTTCGGCTTTATCTCAACTTGTTACCAGGTGAGATGAAGGCCAAGAGCTTACCCGTCGTACAATAAAAAAAAATTACCTACCACTTCTTTACCGGTATATGAAGCCCTGCCTATAAGTGTTGTGTCAATCTGCGTTTGGCTGAAGTAACGATACCTCTAATAAACCGGTATATGAGCCCTTCATTAAACCATACATGTGCATATTTAGCGACACACGTTCATTACCAAAGCAGAAACTCAACTGTTACACATAACGTAACTGTGGCAGGCCGGCCGCGCCCTCTTTGCATTTCCACTGGTTCTGGTTCTAATGCGAACCTGTGCTGTGCATCATCTGACTGGAAGTCTCCCTAAAATATGTTTATCCAACTGCCAAGGGAGAATTGTTTTAGAGTTGACGGACGTTGACGTTGACAGATAATGTACATTAATGATGATGCGTGTCGATAGCATCATTGACTATTTGCTCGTCTAGTAAACTTAAAAAAAAATATATATAATGTAGCTTACAATTAAAATTAAAATGGTCAAAAAGAATACTGTGTATATTTTGGAAACGTGATAGATGCTATTGAAAATCTTTCCATTCCAACAGAATGTAGGCAGTTGATAGAAAATGCATTTATAATTCTTAGTGATCTTCTTAGTGAATATGAAGTAATATTATTTTACTTGATAGGTTAATTATTGAGTGCTAAATAGCTTTTAGGTCTTCTGGTAATTCACTTTTAGGATGTTTGTTCTCAAAGTGCTGCTTGTAGGTCTTGGGGTCGGGCATCTGCGACTGCAACACACAACGAAGGTTCATTAGATACTATCTGTGCAACACACAACGAATGTTCATTACATACTGTCTGTGCAACACACAACGAATGTTCATTACATACTGACTGAGACACAGACACTTGCGTGCAAGTGGTTTTGAGTAGGTATGTTTTCTAATACCTACTTACTTTATGTACCTGCCTAATTCATGAGATGCTAATGATAACATAGGTATGTGTACTAATACCTACCTAATTCATAGAATATAATATGTATTAGGCAGGCACCTACTTACCTACCGAGCCTACTGTAAATATTTTTGAATTTGAAGTGATTGCACTTGGTAACGACATTTACGAATGTTAAAATGGCACAAAAAATCACAACCCGCGACGGGACTCATCATTTCCTAAAGCCGGAAACGCTCTAAGCTCTAGCCAATTGAGCAACGAGGGCACTCGTACCTACGTAACTTAACCTACTGGGTGCAAGACTCTTGCACCCATGCAGCAAGAGACCTGCCTAGTAGATTAGATAGTTACCTACATAAAGCTTACCTAGTCCTGACTTCGCGTCGTCGCCTTAGTGGAACAAGGAAGGAATGGTACAAACTGTAGGTAGGTAGGTAACAGTTTTCACTAAACTAAACACTAAAACTAGCTAGGTTTGTTCGTAGTAACTAAACAACACACGAAAACATACACGTCAAGTCTAAAAATAAAACCTTGAAATAATTTGTATTAAATGGAAACTAAAATCGCGTTAGGTATAAAAAAAAATGTGTCACTCACTGCATGTGCGGACAGTACGACAATAGCTCACCGACTAAACAAATAAATAATGGTTTGTATTTAACCCTTTGCTAAAAGCCGCCAAAAGCATATCAACGCAATAAATACCTTATGTTAATGCATTAGAACGCATTATAAATGTGTTAAACGTAAAGCTGCTTTGCAGCGCCGTAGTATCGTAGTTAGGGTTCAGATTCCTTAATTATTTATGTTCTATGTCGGTACCGACAAACGCGTTGGCACGTGCAGCTTTCTTTATCGGCTAAAAAGTAGGTATTGGCTATTATGCCTGGAATAATACCTTGATAATATTTACCTACTCACCCCTACCATCTACGATAATTATAACTAGGAGAAGGGCAGCCTCTTATTTCTGTGTATCACCTTCACTGCTGGTTATGATCACTCCTCTAATCCACCTGCCTATACCAAGCATGCTGATAGTGGCAGCGAGGAGGACACTTGTACAGCAATTAATATGTGTAGAGGGGGTGAAGAAGCCCTTGCATACCTATACGATCGAACGTTGGTCTGTTACGTAGGTACTTGTAAGTAGTTCTGCCTTGGGCTGAAAGTACCTAACGGACGTAATAATGTCTATGGGATCGCCTAGGAACAGATAAAATCATAAGATGTCTATGGGATCGCCTAGGAACTGATGAAATCATAAGATTTCTATGAAATGAACATCAACGAGATACTTATGTACTTACCTACTCCATAGGGCCCCAGGTGGGGCACCAGTTGTTTCTGTTATGCTTACGTACCTACCTATTCTCAATCCGAATGATTTCATCTGGTTCATGTAGGTAGATAGTAGGTATAGGTTAGGTACTTATACCTACCTAACATAATTAAATTACCAATGAGATGGTAGATGCGTTTGCGTGATAGATGCCTTCAGTACCATTGCCTGCATTTGCCTAGTAGAGTTAGCCTCAGTGAACAGGACCTCTCTCAAGTAAGCAAATGAATGTTGCAAGGGTTGTTCTCAATAAACTTACTTGTTGTAAACTAACCTAACCTAACCAATATCAACCTTCTATGTAAAATTAATAACTATCTACACTGAGATCGACTCGCCTGCCAAGCGTGGAGATTTAGGCAAGACTGTTTTTTTGGAAGAGGTTAATGTTTTGTTCAACAAAGGAAACCTAGGTACTTGTTATTAATTTTGTGACAAAGGATGGTTATAGGCTGAACATTTACTGTGTGATAATGAGGCGCGCGGGGCGGCGGCGGCGGTACGTAGCTACCTACACAACGTGCGGGCGATGACCACGGACGAGTCGGCTGTGCGCGTAATATGACCAGCAGCGGACGGTGATTTTCATTGACTATTTATGGTTTTTATTCTGTTTACGCGTTAATTATTATGACAATTAGGTAGGTATGATTTTATTATGTAGTAAATTATTATGACTGAGCCGATGGCGGCAGGGCCATTTTTTAGTACGAGAGCCATACTTGCGCTCGACTCGACACATTGAACAATGTATATAATAATTTTATATTTCGTTAAACGACCATTCCTTGTACCAACTGCTCGTATTATCGAAAATCAAAGAAAGAGATAGAAACTGTATTTTGTAACCATTATTACATAACGTTAAATTTAGTGATAACAGTACAATCCCTTTTATTGATTTACCGTTATTACGTCACAAAATTAACGCTGTATCATATAACGTTAACTGTTTTGGTAACGTTACCTGGTGCTGGGCCGAAGTAACGATACCACTTTTTTACCGGTATATGAAGTTTTGCTTAGTAGTTGCTTTTTGGTTGAACCAAAATAGCAGCAGCTTTTTTCTGTGCGTAAACAAAACTTTAACTGTAAGCACAATCTGTCTGCCAAGCATGGTGATTATGGCCAAACCTTGCAGTTGGAGGTAGTTCTTTACACAGTGTGGTGGACTATAATGTTCTTTTTATATGGGATATGCGCAGTGATACCCCTTGCATGACATCCCAAAATAAATTCTTGGTTGTTATCGACATCCTGGGTTTGGCAAACCTATTGAGTGAATAACAAAAAATATATACACCAGAGATTCCGAATCAATTTTTGAGAGAAAACCTCTTATCTTGCAACACCTGATGATAAACCTTTTCCCTTAATCCACTAATAAGGGGTGAATAGACCAACTTTGAAATCGGCAGTCTAAACTCCCATTTCATAATGATATTTCACGTTTTCACACATTTTCAAGACTTAAATCTTATTCACTCCTTTTGCAACCCTTAATGTCAATAAAGGGGTGGTTTCAGCAAATAAAAAATAAGTTATATGTGAAGTCAACCCCCTTAACAGTATAATAATATATCCTACAAGACATACCAAGCGCTTTACAGTCGTAACGCACCCCTTTGTTACGAAATCCACCCAGTAAAATATTTATTTTATGAATGTGCAGCCGATACTTTTAAAAATGACACCGCACAAGCCAAAAATCTTTTTGTGTCACTTAACACTCCTATTTCTCAAACACTACATTAGTGTCAGAACAATCCTCATAACGATTGATGAGTATAACCATTACAATCTCTGTATATTCAAAATTTTGAAATTTATCGGATCAGCCAGTCAAAAGATATGGGCGAAAAATTGTATTTTTTTTCACCCCAATATCACAAAAACTAACCCACTTATCAAAACCCCGCGACAATCATATTCTATTTACGTTTTATCTATTCAGTTTAAATTACATTAAAATCGGATCGATAATCCTTTCGAAAGTTATGCCGTCACAAACATTGCCACATACATACACACAGTGCCGGTTTTCCCGCGGTTAAAACGCTTGGTATGTCGAGTTCTCTTAGATAAGAAAGGGTATTCGGAATCTCAGTAAAACTGGGACCGTACCGCCGACGGCGAAGCCGATCTCCATTGATGGCTTTAAATTAGCTTCATGAGAACTAGAAACGATTTATTTCTTCGCCGTCGGCGGTAGCGTCCCTGGTCTATTTATTTTATGTTATTCACTCAATAGGGAAGGAAGGGTGTCGATAAAATCCAAGAATTACTTTTGGGGTGTAATTAAGTGTTTTGACAGCGTATATTCCATTATTGTTCACCACAATATGAAAAGAACTTCCTCTATAACTGTAAGGTTTAGCCATGATCATCAGCAAACAGATTGGTGCACACAGTTAAGGTTTTTTTAACACACAGAAAGAAGCTTTTTGGTTGACTTTACGACATCCGTAGGCTGGAAGGGTAGATTTTTAAACCACAACTACTAAGGCTTTTACGGTTTTGAGAGCCCCTTTAAAACGTCATCAACCTTTGTTTCATGTTAGTATGAGGATATTATAAAAAGTTAGCAACAAAAGAGTGCCTAAAACACTTAAGGTAAGAAAGGGGTATAATGAAAGCATACTTTTATTGTTTGTTAATTACGTTATATTAGAGAAATAATCTCCGTCAAAAACCAGACACCACGAGATCTCAGTTCGGGGCGAACTACTAGTTATGTTGTAACAGATAATAATGTGGTCCTAGCTGTGGGCCACAGAACTACTTGCTTTATAAAAGTTTAAGCTATTGTATATTGTTGCTGTTTGATTGTCAAAAAAACCCAAATTGCAAGTTAAAAGTGTCACATACCTTACACACAGTGCACACATGCACCAAAGCTTTCTGAGCAGCTTTCTTCTGATCCGTGGCACTGTGTCCTTGTTGCTTCTTCTGTTTAGATGCTTTATCTGCGGCTTTTGCCTGAGATTGCAGTTTCTGTTGTCCACGAGCCATGGTGCGGTGCCTGATACAGTACAAGTCAATGAGTAGTGGGTACCGCACCACTATAATAACACTTCAACAATCAACCCTCCAACTCAGTCCATGGCTCCAGGGATGTAGTAAAGCTGTCTAACAGTGCATCCACACCGCAGTTACTCTTGTAGATCAATGTTTCCACGTGTTACTGTTTGTGTCTGAATTACTATTGAGGGTAGTTCTTGTCAAACCTACTTTATAAGGTTGACTAAGAGTGGGTAGTTATATAATCTGCAGTTTGATTTTACTTGTCTTTGCTTCACAGTTCAATATATGTATATGTGGTTTTAATAGACATAATAGTTACCCAGCAACACCCAGAATTTTGGCTAACCTTTAAATCAGTCAACATACTTTAACAATTGATAACATTGTTAGGGAGTGACCTCAACACGGCAACATAAAATACAGTTTTGGGGTCAAGGAGCAAAGCTATAATTAGTGGTTCACCTTCCACGGAGACACGTCTGTTGCCTGCAGAAGTTCCAGAACATATTATGCCATGCTACTCGATTGTTGCAGAAAACTATTTGTTGTTATATTTTGTTAATTTATGTTATTGGCGGTATGGACGCAATGAGTAACCTACAACAAATAGTAACAAGTAGCCACAAAATTTACAGATAGATACCTAAATGTTGCCGTGTTGCTCAACGAAAGTTAGCTGCGGTGTGGATGCACCATAAGGCATCTCACCAGAAGGGCAGCTTTCTTTAAAATACTTATGTTTCTATACTTTATAATTCAATGTGTCGTTTACACACTGATCTATGCCAACTTTATACCTTTTACTGCCTGTTGTGTTGTGAGACATTTGGAGAGATCTAGCAGTAGGTACCTACTGCTTGGATTGTAATATGGGTTTTTTTAACAGTAAAAATACTGAATGACTTACTTGTAAATTCATAATCATAAGTACCTTACACCACACTTTGTGTGCTACAAATTGTAGGAACTAACTCATAATCATTATCATTCAATCCTTATCCCTCTCTAGACAGACACCAGACACCGGGTCTGCACACAACTAACTGTTTATTCAACAAAAAATTTACCATATGTAAGTGGGAACCTTCTTGATGCTGTTCGAAAGTAATGATCAGCTACCTACCTAATGAATATAAATAAAGTAAAAATACAATAATATTATGTCTGTTTAACATACCTTATAGTAAGCTAATTAAAAAAGAACACCAACCAATGTAGGCAGCTCTATGGCTTTTTGGGTAGTGGTGTGTCACCAGCCTGCACAAAAATAAAAGTCACCATAAACATTGTCTTGTAGGCAAATGTAACGTTTGCTACATCGAGAATTAATGCTGGAAAATACTAGCTTGCAAGCCTACAAAAACACTATACCATACCTACGAGATATTAACATGTGGCTGGCTAATAAAATGATTTTGCTGCTTAAGCATTTGTACCTATAGCTACTAACAGACAATTCTGATGCTGGCACAATATGTTATAAACTATGAAGTAAAATGTGCCACTTTGGAACAGCCAGCCTCATGAGCTCTATCTTAGGAGATATCTAAAATATATCACTGCACTGAAACAATGTAAAAAAACTAAAAGCGTGTCGTCAAAAATAGGTAAAAGAAAGATCGTATCGTATCGTATCTACTACGTACCTGCAAAAAGAAGAAAATTAAACAAAACGCCAGCCCGACCGAGCGAGCACTCACGGGCAAAGAGAATCTAAGAGAGTTAAGTTCATACAATTACCTCAATCACAAGAAGGTTACGTTTACTTTACGCCCAGCACGGCGGCGTTATGCAGGCAGCATCACATCACAGATTAATAACTATATAGCTACTGCTCTGTGATGCTGCAAGTGGGTGTTTCTCAAATACACAAAATTTTAATAGGTAAGTATGTATTTAGATGAAGAAAAATCCTTTCTCCTCTTCTATATTCAGTTTTTTTTATTTTATTGTACGACGGGGAAGCGTTTGGCCTTCATCTCACCTGATAACAAGTTAAGATAAGGCCGAAGGAGGAGTCGCACTTCAACCGGAATCCTCAACAAACTGAGGAACTGGCTATCTTACCTCTGAATGCCGGAACACAACAATTTTAGAATTGTTATTATGGCGACAGAACTAGGTAAGATGGTGGTAGCTAGCCAGGCGGACTTCAACAAAGTCCTACCACCAACCAAACCAAGCACAATATCGATCGCGCGATCTCTGGATCTGAAATCGGTGGGTTGAACCACTAGACCACAGAGGCGATTTTAGTTTTGATCAACTCTATCACTAAAACTATTTGGCGGTGGCTAGTCTACAAACCCACCAAATGCCATCAGTAGAACTCCACTAAGATTTAAGCAAAACTAATCAAACGGCCAATTGCGACCAACATCTCAGAAGTCTGTGCCATGCCAATAACGTAATTACCTCTATTAATGTTAACAAAACAGTCAAAGTGAAACGGTTTTTTTTTTGTTGCTTATTAACCTACCCTAATTATTCCGAAGTTTCTGCGGGGTTGCGGGCAGACTGAGTTCTAATATAAGTAACTGGTTTTTTAAATATAATTGTCAAAATAATGTGTACTGATAAAAATAATAATAATAATAATTCGAATTGAGTGCAATATGATCATTTACCTCATGGTTTATGTGTCTTTGATGTTGTTTATCGGCCTAACCGGCAAATTTTGCGACTAAATGATGTAACTTTGCTCTTAGTTTGCTATTAAAAAAATCAGCTGATCTGTGATCCATACTAACTACAATAACGGTATGGGATCTACTGATATATTTTCAGAATAATAATGGCAAACCAAGAGCAGCTGATTTTGTTTACGTTTAATGTGCCGCATATGTCTTCAAAGCAGTCTAGACGAAACGTTTTCTTCTAGCTAGGTACCATGAATTTCATAGAAAAAAATTACTGTCTAAACCAAAGTTCACAACCGTACAATAATTATCGTACAAGTACGTACATAATTATCGTACACGTACGTACATAACTATCGTACATTATATAATTTCAGGTCAATGTACGATGGTACACTACAATCGTACGCAGATTGTACGATAATTTCCACATGAATATGATGCACAATTTGAGAATTGAACTGACAGCCAATAGCCCAATAAAAAATACGATTGTTTTCTGCTGTCAGCACCATTTATTGGCTTATTTATTTCAATTGGCAATCATTTCATTGGTTGCTAATAATAGTCTTTTTATTATCAACAGAGTGTCTATCATCTGTAAAGTCTATAACTATCGATATACTTACTAGTTGGTATATAAATATATATATAAAGAATATATGAAATCTGTTGAAGATAATATCTCCACGAATATTAAGTACTTCTGGAAATATATTAAGAATCGTAATGCTAAATCTGGTATACCTACTGTAATGACATATAATAACACTAAATCTGACATCCCGGAAACTATTTGTAACATGTTCTCAGAATTCTTTGAATCTGTTTTTGAACCTTCGTCACCCACTCTTAATCAATGGGCACCACCCCCTGATTCCGCCTACCACCACGTCTTATTGAGTGATATATTCTTTGAAGATAACCAGGTCTTAAGGGAACTTAAATCTTTGGACATCTCTAAGGGCCCTGGTCCTGACGGTATCCATCCATACTTTCTTAAACACACAGCTGTTAGCATTTACAAACCCCTATCTATAATCTACAATAAATGCATTGCTCATGGTATCTTTCCAGATGTAAGGAAGTGTGCTTATACTAACCCCGTGCACAAAAATGGTGCCAGAAACAATGTTGAGCAGTATCGGCCAATTTCCATACTTTCCACACTGTCGAAGCTTTTTGAGAGACTCGTCCATAATAAAATCTACCCACATCTCCATCATATTATCATACAGCAACAACATGGCTTTGTGAAGCGTAGATCCACCACTACCAATACGCAATCTGTTTTTGCGAGTAACCTCTTTGAAAGCTTTGACGCAGGCATTCAGGCAGACGTCGTTTACACCGACTTTAAGAAGGCGTTTGACAAGGTGGACCATGAGATTATTTTGGACAAGATAGCATTCAATGGCATTCGTGGTAATTTGTTGCGCTGGATCAGCTCGTATATTTCATGTAGAACACAGATTGTTGCTGTCAATGGGTATTATTCTGACACTGTGAGCAAAACGTCTGGTGTTCCCCAGGGTTCTATTCTCGGCCCTCTCTTATTCACATTATTTATAAATAACATAGATCAATGTTTCAATAACCCAAAATTCCTTCTATACGCGGATGACCTTAAAGCCTACAAACCTATCAGGAACTTAGTTTGTTGAAGTTCTGAAACTGAAGTTTGTTAACACTGTAGTGTTAACAAACTTCACCTTAGCTTGCCCAAATGTAATATTATATAATTAACTTTACTAAAAACCTTAACATCATTTCATTTACATATCAACTTTGTCATGCTCCTCTAAAAAAAGTCGTATCAATTCGTGATCTCGGTATTCTACTCGATAGCAAGCATTGTTTGGATCTCCACGTGAATGCGGTAGTAAATAAGGCCTTTAAAATGTTTGGTTTCATCCGAAGGTCGTCCGGTGATTTCAAACGCTCATCTACATTTATATAGCTCTACAAGTGTTTGGTGCGCTCTCAGCTCGAGTATGCTGTCCCTGTTTGGAGCCCCTTCTACAACAAGTACATCGTCGCGATCGAAAAAGTGCAGAGAAAATGTTTGCGCACAATCAATTATAAATGCTACCGAAACCTACTTACATACCCTGAGTTACTTATGAAATATAATGTTTTATCACTTGAGTCCAGACGTAGGTATCTTGAGACTGTTTATTTATAATATAGTACATAATAAATTTGATTGCACAGACCTAGTACGCCGACTATGCTACGCAGTCCCGAGGAGCTGTAACAGGCGCGCGAGCCGAGCCCGTCCTCTTTTTGCTATCTGCGCATGTCGGACCAATTCGGGACTTTGTTGCCCTATTCGCCGCATGGTTGAAACATACAATAAATTATTTGAGAGCATTGATATTTTGCATGCTCGATTTATAAATTTAAAAAATATATTACTGGTATGCTATCGTCACTCGAAAGCGCTCTAACTGATTAATTTGTATATAGTCCTACTTTATTTTCTCTTTGTTAGTTACATGTGCTGTCTCCTGCTCTTTTTGTCATTCTTACTCCAATTATATAACTTTTATTAGCATGTAAGCCTAGTTTTGTAGTGTCATCTAGAGCATTTTATTTTAGTTATGTAACTAGTATACTGTGGACAGCGTTGTGGGCCACAGTATTGCCAAAATTGTTGTTTTATGAGGATTTTTTAATAATTTATATTGTGGCTGTTTGTTTTTCATGTTTATAACACGTTAGTTTATCGGGCGTATTTGATAATAACTATTTTTTTCACTCCGTAAGCCTGTAAAATGGAAAATGAATTCTTAGAGTTAAATCGATGATTTACGCACAAAACACCCGAGATTTCGAAAGTTAGCGCGCTTTTACACAATGTGGAAGGGGGCCTAGTTTTAGTCCGTGCGTATACGTCGTACTTTTCTTTTCATAACATATGATTTTTTTATGTATTAAAGTCACTATCCTGATGGGTCCGATATTTTTTTTACAAATTTGTTAAAATACGATAATTTTACGGCCCTGGTACGATAACTTTAGGTAATAACTTCTGGTACGATAGGCTTCAGATTGTGAACACTGGTATTAATAACCACAGGTCTAAGTCTAACCTACTTATGGTATGGTGGTTGTGAAACTTTAGCCTTCCCTTATTAGGTTAAATAAAAAAAATAATATGGTATGGCATATTTGCGTTTGCGGTTTGTGGACTGAATTTACTTGATAAATGTTGTTTCTATGAATAGGTACCTCAGTTATTTTAGTGTTCAAAAGCATGGTAGTGACAACGTGAAATGCAGGCAGTAAGGGTTCGCGTACGGAGTCAGGTGATAGCGCGGTGGTGCAGCGGGCGCGGGGCGGGCACGTCGGAGTCGCCGTTGCGGCAGCTGCTGGATGGCGCCGGCACGTTCGGCGAGAGTGAGCGGTCGCCGGAGCCCGCGCTGCAGTGGGCCACTCAGCCGTACGTGGCGCGGGCCGGCGGCGGAGGCGTTGAGCGGGTGCCTGGGGACCCGCGCGAGGCCTCCGTGTTGCTGTTCCCGGGGCAGGGCTCGCAGCGCGTCGGTATGGGCCTGCGCCTCGCCGCCGTGCCCGCCGCCCGTGACTTCTACCAGTTTGCTTCCGATGTTGTCGGGTGAGCTGCATTCCGGACCTTCTTTAGCCGCGACCGCATCACCTTTAACTAGCTTAGAGATATAAATCTTAATTTCATGATACCTACAGGTTCATTAACACTTGCAGACCTCGTCTACTTCTAGATTACAAACCACCTGAGACAGGAGAGCATTGCCAGAGTAAACATGACATAAGCAGACAATGCTTTGCATGGATTTGTGACTTGTGGTTAACACTAGTAGTCACACAGGAATGCTGTTGATACTGCCTCCTTGCAATGTGACACAATCCATGAATGCACCTAGGTTGTGCATTCATGGATTGTGTCCCATTGTCATAGCAATCATTAAACTTCTGCTTGTGTGGTTCCTGACTAATAAAGAAGCCTCTAAGTGTCTGCTGGTCTGCTGTCAGAACCATGTCTATGCATTATATCAGCTCAATCTGTTCATTAGTTATTGCATAAAAGAGCAACATGTGGTTGAGCATCAGAGCAATGGTGATATTTGTTTGTCATCTGAAACCCACCCTGCGGAAAATCTTCAAGGTGTGCATCATAAAGTAGAATGTTTCAGCTCAATCCATTCAGTAGATTTGAGATTCAAATTCAAAAATTTCAAGCATTCCTCATATTATGAGGGAATGTTTGATGGATCTTCTTTATACACAACCACAAACAATCACACAATTATGAATTGTTTGATTGTTTGCTCACATATAGAAGTCATTTGAACTGGTTCAAATATTAATGTTCAATGCATAGGTTGAGCTTAGTTGTATATGTGATGGCTCAAATATAAAGTGATGGTCACATAATCGAGGACAGTACTGCATTATGAGTTACTTGTCAAACTCTTTATTTTTTTTATTGGTGATAGTCAGGCGTTTGACCACCAACTTACATGTAAAACAAGTAAAGATGTGGCCTGAGATAAAAGGAACCTATTTACTCTAGACTTCATTGTATCTCCCACACTGTGGAAGTCCCACCCTTAAACAAATACCTACTTACTTATAAAAAAAAAGTATATTCTGTGATAAGTATTTAACTTTTAAGTACCACTAGCTTCTGCCTGCAACTTGGTCCCTGTAAAGTTTATTTTTTCTATTTTTTAGTCATTGTAACTAGTAGTTTGTGATGGAGATTATTTCTCAAATAGAATGTAATTAACAAAAAATAAATTTAGGTATGCTTTCAATGCACCTTACTTGCCCTAAGTGTTCGAGGCTACTACTTATCATATTATAGCTGTTGTTGTTGCTAACCTATAAATACATGAAACAAAGTTTGAGGATATTTTGAAAAGTGCTCTTAAAACCGTTGCCTTAGTAGTTGTGGTTTAAAAATCTAGCCCCTTCAGCCTACGGATGTCGTAAAGTCAACCAAAAAGGCAGCAGCTTTTTTCTTTGTGTAAACAAAACTTTTACTGTGAGCACCAATCTGTCTGCTTAGCGTGGTGGCTATAGTGGCCGCGACATACCGTATTGAGTGAATAACAATAGATGAAATAGACCAGTTTTGAAGTTTCGAATACCTTCTCTTATCTTACAAGACCTGATGATCATCCTTTGCCCTCTTCATCTTAAAAACCACCCCTAATAAGGGCAAAATAATCCTATTTTGAAATCCGTCTCAACCTCTATTTCATGTTTTAACACATTTTCAAGACTTCAATTTTATTAACCCCTTAATGTAAATACAGGGGTGGTTTCAGCAAATAAAAAAAAATCAAGTGTGAAGTCAACCCCTTTTAACAGTCTATCCTACAAAACATATCAAGCGTTTTAAACCCTTATTTACAAAAACCACCCCTAATAAAAAGTAAAATATATATTCTATGAATGTGCAGCCGATACTCTTCTAAATGACAAGTCAAAAATCATCTCGTCTCACTCACTTAACACCCCTATTTCTCAAAAACTACACTAGTGTCAAAAAAATCCTCAAACCGATTGATGAGTATTAATATAATCTCTGCATGTTCAAAATTTTGAATTGATCGAATCAACAATTCAAAAGATATGGGTGAAAAATTGTATTTCTTTTTACCCCAATATCTCAAAAACTACCCATTTATAAAAAATCCCCCGCGACAATCAAATTCTATTTACTTTGTTTTCTCTGTTCAGTTAAAATTTCATGAAAATCGAATAACCCGCTCGAGAGTTATGCCGTTACAAACATTGCCACATACATGCATACATATAGTGCCGGATTTCCCAACTTAACTGAGAGATCTCGTTCGCTTCGCTCACGTGATCAATAATAATAATACGTTCCTTTACATATATATCCAACTACCTGGTAGTTTTAAACAAGCCTCACAGCTCAGTTGGTAGTAGCTCTGTCTTCTGAGCTGTAGGTTGTGGGTTCGATTCCCACCAGGACAAACATTTGTGTGATGAATATCGATGTTTGTTCTGTGTTTGGGTGTTGTATTGTATGATAAGTAAAAAAAACAAGTATTTAAGTATTCTATCCATAATCTAGTTCCCATATTACAAGCTATGCTTAGTTTGGGGCTGTGTGAAATTAATGTCCTGTAAAAAAAATAAAAAATATCAGGCATTTGGAGTTTAAGTTGTAATCGACCGGAGGCTTATACAAGGAGAAATGGCTGAGTACGTTAAGATAAGAATGTACCTAAAGGAGCGGTGTGTGTGTGTGTGCGTGTGTCGCAGATGGGACGTGTGGAGAGTGTGCACGGAGGGTCCCGCGGGCGAGCTGGAGGAGCGCAGTCAGACGTGCGTGCTGGTCACCGCGCTGGCGAGCGTGGAGCGCGCGCGGGAGGAGCGGGGAGCGGCGCTGGCGGGCGTGCGGGCCGTGGCCGGGTTCTCGCTGGGCGAGGTGGCCGCGCTCACGTACGCGGGGGCGCTGCACGCGGCCGACGCGCTGCGCATCGTGGAGGTGCGGCAGGCGGCCATGCGCGCCGCCGCCGCCGCCAGGCCGCAAGGCATGCTGACCGCGTGGCTAGCGCCCGACGCGAGGCTCCACGCGGCGCTGGCGGCGGCGCGCGACCACGCGGCCGGCGACCGGCTCGCGGACCCGGTGTGCGCGGTCGCCAACCATCTGTACCCGGGCTGCAAGGTGGTCGCCGGCGACGAGGCGGCGCTGCGGTTCCTGGAGGCGCGAGGCGGCGAGTGGGGCGTGCGGCGCGCGGCTCGCGTGCGCGTCGCGGGCGCGTTCCACACGCCGCTGATGGAGCCGGCGCGCGAGGCGGTGCGCGCGGCGCTCGACGCGCTCGGCGCGGGGGCGGTGCGCGCGCCGCGCGTCCGCGTGCTGTCGGCGGTGGAGGGGCGCGCGCTGCGGTCGGCGCGCTGCGTGCGTCGCGCACTGGAGCGCGGCGTGGTGGCCCCGGTGCGGTGGGAGAGCACGCTGCAGTCGCTGTACGCGCGACCTCGCGGGACCCGCTTCCCGCTGACGCTGGCGCTGGGCCCGGGCGGCGCGCTGCGCTCCACGCTGCGGCAGGTGAACGCGCGCGCGTGGGACTCCTCGCTGCAGATCGACGTGTAGGTCCCCGCCGCCCGCCGCCCGGCGCCGCCGCCCGCCCGATCGAAACCGGTGTACCTACCTACCGACGAAGTGCCTTATCGACCGTAGAGACGTAGGTACCTAAGGGTCCCCGTACCGTACCGATGGTGTATTTAATGGTTGCGTGCCCTGGAGCAGACACTCGCGCTCGAGTGCGACCGGGCAGAGACGCCGGCGTGCGGCGGTCAGACGAAGTGGAGGTCACGTGGTACGATCGAACACGAGGGTGGTCTAGATGATGGATGCCGCCCATCTCATCGCAGTCGCTGCCGGGAGGCGGGCGGAGGCGGAGGATAGCAATACACAGGAGTGATTTGTAGCTCCCGGAGGAGGCGTGCGCCGTCATCACTCAATAAACATTAATCTTAGTTATTTGCACCGAAAAAGTCGGACAATTAAACGATTAGGTACCTGATTTTAGTTAGTACCTAAGTTTAAATATTTAGTTAGGATTATAAATGTAAGCTTATTTTCTTTTCGTATTATTTATTTACTAGCTGACCCCGCGCAGTAACATTACGCCAAAGTTCTATCACTTGAACTATCTACCCATAAGTCGCTTAGGAACTCTATAAAAAGGACGATGGACCCAAATACGAGCCCTGAGGCACGCCGGGCGGAGGGAACTGTCTGGTGGCGATCTGAAGTCACGTCTACGTGTAGGGTACAGTACAGGACAGTGCAGTGCAGTACCTACAGAGACCTCCACTTACCGAGTGTCGAGACGCACCGACTCATAGGTGAGCAGAGCATCGGAGATATCTGAACTCGCAGCAAAACGCACAGTTTTTTTTTATTACAACGACGGGGAAGCGCATGGCCTTCATCTCACCCGGGTACAAGTTTATATAAGGTCGAAGGTGGAAGTACACTTCACCCGGAATCCTCAACCAACCGAGGACCGGCTATCTAATGATACATAAAATGAGGTTTTCAAGTTCTAGCACCTCGAAGAATGATTTTAGAGACCAACTTTAAACCTTAATATGTGTCTTATTACTGTTTACAATGTCACCCCAAGTCTTATTAGTATACTGTCAGTAATTAACGAGCTATTAAAACAAATGAAATGAAAAATACCGAGACGAAGCCAGGACCAATTTTGCCATTAGATTGAACTAGTATTTTTATGGTTTGGCAAACTGAAAAGTACTCCAGCAATTAGTTAGTCTATTCAAGTATCTGCCTGTAAAATTTTAGCTCAATACACTCTGAAATTAAGGAGATATCATAAAAATACGTAAAATGGTCCGTGCAATGGATAAATCGACCAAGTTTAAATGGCAACTGAAAAGCGGCCTTACCATAGATAGTGTTAACCTTCTTAATTTGGTAGTATTCTAGATTAATTTTAGTACAGGTGCGCTCACTTTACTGATAGAAAAATGAAACGATCAAGTGTAAGTAGGTTTCGCCTTGAAAGGGTTCTGTCTGTCCCCAGTTATGCAGCTCAGCGTTCGACGTGGTAACAAGGTGGGTTCCGCGCTGTCAAATTAGCAGCGGGTCTATTTCTTCCTGAGGATGCCTCGTGTGGAGACGAAACTAGCGGAATTATTACCACTAAATATTTCTTTGTTTTTAGATTAACCAGCTCTACGATTCTGTAGTCATCCAGGCTTAATTCAGTTCTAATATTTTGGAAAAATATCTCTGAGTACGTTACAATACAACTTACTATGTAGGTAGTTAAAATAATATACGTATTCATACTTATAAATGGAATTGAAATCTTTTTTGGAATGCGGAGAATACGTTAATCCTAGGAAAACTTACTGACAGGCTAGGTATTATTATTAGTAGGTACTTATCTGAGAGGTGTTAGTACCGGATATTGAATAGAAATATAATAAGATACCTAGGTAAGTATTTTATTTTGTTTCAATGTAGTTACATAGTAAGTAGTAATAGATTATAAGTAGGTATACAGTGACACCTACCCCGCTTGATAAGAGATAGGTACGTTCCAACATTGCCAAAAATCAGTGCAAGATCCAAATCAATAGTTAGGTACGTTAATTCGAAGATCACGTTGCATTACGTATGTATTATCCATATTTTCTTTGTTTGCTTCTACTTATTAGGTAGTTTGTATTCTGTGGTTTGGGTTTGGTGGGGTCTACCTCCTAGCGGTCTACTCCGGGCCCGGGTAACGGAATCGCTAACCTTCTGATAGCGGAGGTCCAAATGGTTCACCGTGTTCCGTCAGTGCGTAGTCAGTAGGTAGGTAGTCAGTGGCCTCTGAGAAAGCTCGCTACATCGTAGACCCCATCTTTGCTCTAGTCTAGAGCCAGGCAATCCAAGGGGTCTAGGGTTAAGCCATCATTCGTAAAAAACAAAACATCTAATTTAAAATGTTATTGTTTCGTAAAAAGGTAGGTACCTACTTATTACTTTCGACTATTATGGACGAGAGTCCCTAAGAGGATCATAAGTATAGGTAGTGTCCGTTATGGTAGCGTACACATAATCGAATTCACGTTCGTGGTTATGCCTAAAAATCTGCGTAAATAGAGTATAATTAGTGCAAAAATAAAATAAATAGAGCCGCATTGGTTTAAGAAATTATGACCATTCTTAGTGGGTACGCCAGCATAATGATCAAGCTAGCGTACACATGACCGTACTCGAAAACGGCTTATACTATAGCAACGAAGTTTATACACAAAAATAGAACCTGAGCTATACAAAATTTCATAATGATTGCTCTTATAGGAACGGAGATACGGAGATATTGAACAAGACTTGAATGACATTCCGAGCTGGCGTTATGGCTAAACAACGTAATAGTTCTCATAGAAAACGAGCTTTTCTTATCATAAATGCTATAGGTACGTTAAAATAGTGTGTGAAATACTGCCTCTGCCAGTAGTCATACTATATGCAATTTCGTAGTGAAGCTTTATAAAGTCTATGTGAAGTGCTAAGAATAAGTAGTATGTTACTTTATATGAGCTAGCTTGAAGAGAAGATGAGCTTTCATGAGTACTTTTACCCATATTTAGCTACTTATTAAGCAAAGCATTCACAAGGTTTTGTTGATTTATCTACTTCGGATGGGGAAATGAAGTTTTCACCTGAGATGTGGAGGAATCGGCCTTGAAAGGAAGTCGTTGACAGTTTCTTCAACCAAAGCATGGCGGGCGTGGATCTCGTTAATTAGAACTAGGTACATATCTAGGTACTCATCATAACTCAATATAAATAACACAGTGGGGAACAACATGGGTAGATATATTTAGGGTTTGCGTTGGTAGCTAACAAAAGCCTAAATATGGTATAAAAATGTACCTACTCTTACCACTTGCACGCGAAATTGAATCTTATCGTGTAGCACTAGCGTTCATATTCCGTTTGGCACTGCAGACTTGGAACCGGTTTCGCGGTCAGAGCATAGGTTTTCCACTCGCCGATATAAACATATTTAGGTCAATTTATGTTAAAATAAATGAATAAAGTAAACTAAGAGTAGGTAGTAGATTAAGATAGAGGTCCTAGCTAATGAATGCTATAATAAATATATCTCGTCTATAGAGGAATCTTTACAAAAAGATGTAAAATCGTTCTGGAGGTTTGTCAATAACGGACTCGTCTTAATTCCCGAGCGAAGCGAGGGAATTAACTCATAGCACCCTCGCTGCGCTTGGGAGTTAAATCTGGAGTCCTTCGTTACGTTCAGAATTCAATATCGCGCCCGTGACATAAAACAGTGCTTTATCCCCTCGATGTATGATCTACTATTTCTCACCCTCAAAATATATTAGGTAGGTATATCAAAATAGAAGAAAATATATAAGTTTGTCTTTCCACAACTGGACTAATGTCTCAAACATCAATTTTCACCTTTAATTTACTATAATAAAACGCTGTTTTTAGTAGCCTTGCTTTTTTATTGTCTCGCAAAAGGTGAGAGAAATAGTAGATTATACATCGAGGGGATAAAGCACTCGGTAAACGACCCCATGACTCTTCTAGTGATATTGATAACAGTAACTGGACAAACATTCAAAATTCTATTTCTAGCCCATTGACACATGCATATATTAATGCAAATTATATTCTTGTTAAAATTAAACTGATAGAAAAAACAAAGCAAAGGCCCGGGACCAGACCAACTCCCACCAACCTTTATTAAGCGTTGTTTAGAGGAACTCTCTATTCCTCTTTGCATAATTTTTAATAAGTCACTTAGTTCTGGTGTTTTCCCAAACCAATAGAAAACTGCACACATCATCCCTATATATAAAAGCGGAGATAAATCCCACTGTGAAAATTATCGGCCTATTAGTATTTTATCTTGTTTTGCTAAATTATTTGAGTCCTTGGTGTACACCCATCTTTATAACCACATTAAGCCAATTAAAAACAAACAACATGGTTTTGTTAAAAATAGGTCTACGGTAACCAACCTATTGTAGTACTTACATTAATTACCTTTGTCTTGCTTTTGCCCATGATGGACAGGTTGACTCCATCTATACGGATTTTTCCAAGGCTTTTGATAAAGTTAGTCATCGACTACTTTGTCGAAAGCTCTTGTCGTATGGAGTCCATGGTAACATGTACCGCTGGATATGCTCGTATCTTGACAACAGGAGTCAGTTGGTGGCATTTAAGGGTTTTGTTTCGTCTCCAGTGGTGGTTACCTCTGGTGTCCCACAAGGGTCACTTAGGGTCTCTTCTTTTTGTTATTTTTATCAATGACTTGATTCAACGCTTGTCTTGCGACTGTCTCAATATGGACCCCATACTACGTAGTACATGTCAATGCAATTTGATTCTCGTTAATCCAAAAGTTACTGCATGAGTACTCTTCAGGAAAATATTTGAGCAAGTACCTAGTTCTAATTAAAATGAACCTACACGTTTAGCTCTGCTTTGCTTAATAAGTAGCTAAATATGGGTAAAAGTACCCAAGAAAGCTCATCTTCTCTTCAAGCAAGTTCATATAAAGTAGCAAAACTACTAATTCCTACTACCTACCTAAATTGTTCGGTGTATAATTTCACTAACAAATTATTTTTTGTGTGCGACTACCACAAGGCATTTGTTCTTAGAACTTCACATAGACTTGTAGGAAGCCTAGTCGCCAGTCGACTTATCGGTAGAGAGGGCTCGCCAACACCAAACCACAATATCCACAGATCACAATTTATTCAATGTTAGTACAATTAAAGTTTGATACATAAAAGCTGTGAGCTCAGTCGAACACTCAGTTCTCGTGACATAAGTAAATATGGCTTCCTTCCGGAAACAGGAAGTCTTATAATAATAAAAATGGTGTTGCCAACCTTATTAACTGTAGTTCGGATACGCCACAACCACCCCCCTACGGAGAAATAAAAGTACAAAAAGAAAATAAGGTTGATGACTTACCACAAAACCAAAATAAGATTAACTTAAAACTAAATCATAAGTTTGCTTATAAGGTACAAAACAAGAAAAATTATAAATCTAATCTAGGCTTAAATCTAACAGTGCGACCTGACCGAGTAATAACAGGCAAACCAGGAGAAGGCAATGCGGGTGGCTGCGGAGCAAGGGGCGCAGCGAGCGGTGCTGGTGGTTCCGGTGCGGCTGTTACTAGAGATGGGGTATCCCCAGGGTCAGGTGCCAGATAGGCAGGCTTAACGCGGTCAATGCTGACTGTGGTCTGCTTTCCTGTAATGTCAATCGTTATTAATTTGCTATCACGCGAAAGCACCTTGTAAGGACCTGTATACGGTGGTTGTAAAGAACGACGAACGGTGTCATCTCGCAGCATGACGTGTGAGACGCTGTCCAGGTCTTTGAATACGAATGATGTTGGCCGAACGTGGCGGGCGGCCGGGACAGGACGTAGCTTGGCCATGTGACTCTGCAGTTGTGTAACGAAATCCTCAACCCTATTCAGTTGGAGGGGAGTTGAGTCAAGAAACTCACCTGGCAAGCGTAGTGGCTCTCCATATACTAAATCGGCTGATGAGCATTTTAAATCCTCTTTGAGAGCTGTTCTAATACCTAGAAGGACTAACGGAAGAGCTCTGTGCCAGGTCTCGCTGTGACACATCAGGGCGGCCTTGAGCTGACGATGGAAACGTTCTACCATCCCATTAGCTTGGGGGTGGTAGCTTGTCGTACGAATGCGTTTAGTCGCGCATATGTCCATCAGTCGCCTAAAAAGGTCGGACTCGAACTGGCGGCCTCGATCTGTCGTTACCGAGGTGGGCACACCGAAACGTGCGATCCACCCTTCCACGAAACGATCGGCAACCTCCTCGGCGGTGATGGAAACCAACGGCCAAGCTTCAGGCCAACGCGAAAAACGGTCGATGGCCGTAAGGCAATAAGAATAGCCTCTGGATGACGGCATGGGCCCAATAATGTCTAAATGAACATGCCTGAACCTCGAGGACGGTGCAGCGAAATTTCCAAGGGGCGCAGATACGTGACGCGTAACCTTTGTTCGCTGGCACGACAAACATTCCTTCGCCCAGGTGCGGCAGTCCTTGTTGACGCCGGGCCATACATAGCGGTCAGCGACGAGGCGCGCGCTGGCGCGGGAGCCGGGATGACTGAGAGAATGCAGACGCTCAAACGCTGCGCGACGGTGCTGCAGCGGCAGGTAGGGTCGCGGCTTACCCGTCGACACGTCGCATTGAATAGTGATGTCTGTCCCTGGAATGATTGTAGGTACAATTTTTAAAGAGGAACTATGGCATATCACTTTTAACTCGTCATCGGCTTCCTGAGCTTGTGCTAAAACGGAATAGTTGTCGTCGAAAGAGATAGCCTCAATCCTAGACATTGTATCAGCGACAACATTGTCTTCCCCCTTCACGTGACGAATGTCAGTAGTGAACTGTGAGATGAATGTTAATTGGTTAAGTTGGGCGGGCGGCAGTTTCTCTCTGCGTTGTTTAAAAGCGTATAGCAGAGGTTTGTGGTCCGTATATATTGTGGCGTGTTGCGCCTCTAATATATGACGAAAATGCTGAACTGCAGTGTAAACGGCTAAAAGTTCCCTATAGTATGCTGGCCAGACGGATTGACTTTCTGTCAGCTTTTTGCTAAAGAAAGCTAGCGGCTGCCAACCCTGATTGGTTTGTTGTTGCAAGCTTGCACCTACTTGTACACCTGAGGCATCTGTGTACAAGGCCAATGGGGCGTTAGGCACTGGGTGTGCCAACAGAGTAGCCTGTGAGAGGCTGTCCTTACAGGCATGAAAAGCGCGCTCAAGTTCAGGTGTCCATGGCATTGGTTTGGCTCCCTTGAGCTTTGTGGCTGTAAGGAAATCAATAAGAGGTGATTGTGTTTTGGCTGCGTTGGGTAAAAACTGTCTGTAGTAGTTAATCATGCCCAAAAATCTGCGAAGACCTTGAGCAGTCTTTGGTAGTGAAAATTCTTTAAGAGCTTCGATTTTCTCATCCGGTGGACATATGCCATCCTTGGAAACTTTGTACCCGAGGAAAGTAACTACACTGACACCTAATACGCATTTACTCGGATTTACTACTACACCGTAGTCAGCTAATCTTTGGAAAAGTATGCGGAGGTGGTTAGCATGTTCCTCAGTGTTTTGGGAAAAAATCAAAATATCGTCAATATACGGAAAACAGAAGTCCAGCCCTTGCACAATCTCATCTATGAAACGCTGGAATGTCTGCCCAGCGTTTCTTAATCCAAATGACATGAAGGGAAATTCGTAGAGGCCGAATGGCGTAGTTATAGCCGTCTTACAGACATCTGCTGGTTCTACGGGTATTTGCTGATAAGCTTTTACAAGATCAATGGTACTAAAAATTGTAGAACCAGCCAAAGCATGCCCGAAATCTCCTATATGACGTACAGGGTACCTGTCAGGTATGGTGCGATCGTTTAACGCTCGGTAATCTCCACATGGGCGCCACGAAGAGTCTTTCTTCGGCGCCATGTGTAGTGCTGATGACCATGGACTCTTAGAAGGTCGTGCGGTACCAGCTTGCACCATATCGGCGAACTCCTTTTGCGCCGCACGCAGCTTGTCCGGTGCGAGTCGGCGTGGCCGGGACACGACGGGTGGACCGTCGGTAGT